>UFQX01000104.1:28525-358333 GCA_900497675.1 Arapaima gigas
GGGGGGGGGGGGGGGGGGTAAATAATCGTGCTGTTTCCAGGACTCACGACCATACAAACCCGGCAGAGGAGGCGCGTGTGGGCGCAGTGCTGCTTGAGTGCCGAAAAAATGCAAAAATTGGCGTTATGGGAGGCGGCTGTGAACCAACTGAACTTACAAAATAACGTCCATTTTCACTAATAAATATAGCATCGTGAGTAAACAGATCATGTTTGCAGAGAGACACGTTGTTAAACACACGGTTCACTGCGCAGTGGCGGAGATCCAGCACCACGGACAGCGCCGCGCTGCACCTCCTCTTTTCTGGGGCGTCAAACCCCCGCTCTGTATTAGCCGCCACCCCGGGGTTCATCCCCTGTTCTGTCCCGTATTACCTGCTCCGACCACGGCGAAAAGTGTAGCCTTCGAAAAGACACAAAAGATCCCGAAAAAAGACAACTAACACTGGGTTACATTACAGGCAAAGCATATTTATAAAAATGTAATGTCAAAAATATATCTTGTACATAAAGGCGATTTTACAACTTCTGACTTTCTTTTCGCGGATTTTACAAACCAGTTTTCTACAAAACATAAATTATATATAACAACTGTAGTTTTAACTTTATTTGAGCACACACTTTTATGTTTACACACAGCATGTGTGTAAGGAAGTGAGAAGGAAGTATTTTGCCATGTTACAGAAAGACACATTGTACATTTATTGCGTGATAATAAATTATTACTTCCATTTGTTATGAAACATTAGCCTATCGATTTCTGCGTAATATTAATTAATGACGCACACTTTGTTGTCGCGAGGAGCTCCTGACAACCGGCTCTTGTTCCCAAATTAAAATATGGCACAAACAGGTGTAATACACCCCTGTCCAGTAGGTGGCAGCCGGGGAGTAACGCGATTATGTCATCGCGAAGGCATTCGTTTCCTATTGCGTTTATTTGGGAAACAGCGCCGAACGGTGGAAGGTGACGGGTTCAACACCTGAACCCTAGTCCCACCCCCACAGTTATGTACAGTACTGTACAGTACTTACTACGTTCAGTACTGTTTCAGTACATTTTCTCGACTATTTCCAACCTTCAACTTCTGGATACAGTAGGGATGGTATCTTAAAGATGGGTTTCAGTTACAGTAAATTTAAAATTCATTCATTCATTCATTCGTTCGTTCGTTCATTCACTACCAGCAATGATTTATCCAGTGGAGTCTCTCAAGAGACAAAAGACATAAGGCAAGAAACACCCTGGCCAGGAAGCCAGTCTTTCACAGTAAATTGAACCCATTTTGGGAAAGTTAGACTAATTTTTTTTTTAATTTGTGAAACACAATTTTCTATGAACTGAGGCAAAATAAATAAAGCATAAAAAGCATGACACACCTGCCCCTCTTTTTGTTCAATTTTTTACCTCTTCTGTATTCAAAATTATCAGCTTTAATTCTGTTAAATACAATTTCTTATTTTTTAATTAAAGGGAAAATTTCTCACTTTGTTAGTCTACTACGCTTGTGGTTAATAAAAACTTGTGCTCTTCACACTTTTCATTCAGCTGTTTAATAAACTATATTTACAAACAATTTCTGGTTTAAATCACACACATAGGTTATCATCCAGAAATATGAACAAGAAAACTTCTGGATGCCGATTTTGTTCCTTAGCGCAGCCATTCTAAAATAATTAGCATATAGTGAGAAAAGCAGGACTTTTGTAAAGGTTAGACTTCTTCAAAGTTCAAGGTTCACTTTAATGGCTTTCTGCTCTTCTCCAAATGTACAAGGAAAATGAAATGTAGTTCCTCATGGACCACAGTGCTCAGTACACTAGATAAATACATAAACAGGTACCTAATTAATAGCCAGGAAGATGATAAACAGATAAAAAATGAACGGGTAAGAAAATAAATTATTTTCACCGATTCTGGGATGCTTGTGGTTTATTGTGGTAAAAAAATAATGTAAATTTATGCTTTGTGGAATTTGAGCACTAGCCTATGAAACTACACCCTGGATAGGACACCAGTACATAGCACTGACCAATTAACCTGAAACACATGTCTCTGGACTGTGGGAGGAAACCCACACAGACCAGAAGAACATGCAAACTGCACACAGACTAAGCTAGATTCAAACCCACAACCGAACAGCCCAGGCGCTGTGAGGTGCCTGTGCAATAAGCTGCACCACATGCCATCCATCTGACAAATTAAATCTGTAAATATGAAAAGGAAATTAAAATTGCCTAAATGGCCACATATGCTCATTTGAGCTCTTCAGCTCAGCTCCTAGTATAAAGTATACCCATTCTGTTTAGTAAATAACAAAACAAAATCCCATATGGTCCCTCTGTCAGTGTCTTTTACATTGTTCAGGAGCAGGTTTTTGTGTCCCCAACACGGGGGGGATGTGATCCTGTTTTATCGCATATGACCTGTTACCCTTTGCACCGACACACTGTGACATCACCGCCAGATGCCCTTTAGTGCCCCTGACTTGCATCAGTAGAAAACTTGACTCCCACTTCTCTGTTTGGGAGATCATATTCTTCAGCATCACCAAAATGTGAAGGACACAGCGAAGCCTGATAAGATTCTTCCCTCTCTGGATACTGTGAGTGTGCAGTGAAAAAGCCGACCAGGAATTTCATTCTGTCTTCCCAGACAGGGCTCTATATACATTTTTCCAGTTCTTTATCAATCCAAAGCTGTTTTTGTGTCCAAAATCAAATCCTCCAAAATTATTTAAGTTATTTTATGAATTTATCTAATACAACTCTTTCTTTAACAGTTTATAGGAATTACTTGTCAGTCTCTCTGAGATCAAAATTAAAACAAAGGAGCAATGAAGCAATGAATCTGAAAACCAAACATTGTTCAATACTGTAATGCTGAATGTTCTAACTGGAAAAAAATTCTCGAGTTAATAGGTGTTTTAGATTTTGCATCCATATATATGTAAAATAGAGCAGCACAGCAGCACAATGAGCAGCATGCTGCTTTGGTGTAGGTTCGAACTCAGTTTAGTCTGAGTGCTGTTTGAATGTGTGATCAAATGAATGTGTGTGCAACTGTCCAGCAATGAACTGGTTTACCTTCCTCATGCCTCCAGGATAGGATCTGGACCATGAAAATTCTGCACTGGACAAATGGTTATTGGTCGATGTATGTTGCTCTCCTTTAAATTGTGTTTATCACCCCATCTAGTGTCCCTGAACAGGATTAGCACAGAGTGTGTGTAATGTCTAGAAATACCGATCTGAGTGTGACTGCACCCTCCACTAAAGGTGCTCTTGAGCTGTTTTCCTGCCTCACTTGGAATGGGGCAAGGCAATGACATGTAGGTTCAGTGGTGTTCATTATGCTCCACAGCTTTAATTGTTTCACCATTACACCATTTTTTTGTTTTTCATGAAAAATAGAACAACAAATCAGCCGCTATGATAAATTGACCTTAAATGAACTTGTAATCAAAATTTAAAGGAAAAATTAAAACAATGAAAATTCAGTCTAATGGGTTTGGTTATGAAATTACAGTAGATCCACCCCGCTGTTATTTTAACCCCCATTCTTGTCCGGGCTGTGGGGGTCTGGAGCCTAACAGTACAATAATGATCATTAAAAGATATTGCATTATTAATCCAGCCAACTCTATATTAACTTAATTTATACATTTTTTGCATAATGAAAAAGCATGTGGTGAGGCTATTGTAAGTGAATATTCAAAACAAATTATATTACACAAGAGACTTTGTCCACTTGCTATTTAGCATAACCAGTGCTGGGCTATTTCTGCCCCTGCGAGTTTTGAAAATTTTGGTTGATTACTTTTCCAGGTAACTCATCATTCCCAGGCATCAGCACAGAATCTAAAATGGCTGCAGGCAATTTTATTTTTTTTTTGGATATGCCAGTATTGGTGACATGCATATATATCTTACACAATATTAATATGCACACAAAACATAGAACGACAACCCTCTCCAGGATGAGCAGGACGAAACTGACTGACTTCCTAATATACTCTCTGTCATCTAAAGAGGAAATAAATGTGTAAACAAGATTTGTATGTGATAATTTATCAGCTACAGAATATAAGGTAACAGGTAAGTATTTAACATCTCTCATAATAAATCAATACCCTATTACTTTTGTATCCAGCCATAAAATGAATCAATAATGTATGTGCATATTATTAATGTTTTTCAATCTCACTCAATCTCATTACTTTAACTTTTAACCACAGGAGATATTTCCTCGATTGAATTTGTTGCTGGTCTTTGACCTTATTAGTAAATCTGCTAGAGACTATGATTGAACTTTGGGTGGCTGGAGCTTAAATTTGCGATCTTACTAAAACACTCTAAGACTCGACTAATGCAATGTTGGGATTAGGGTAGAGCAAGTTGATCATCGACAAGACAACCTCTGCTTGATCCGACCCATTTGCCACCTACACAATGTGTGCTCTGGCCTACGCAACCCTTAGTTCCCAGTCCCCAGGGTTCCTACTAGATTTGGACTGCAGCAATAAACAGACAATGAAGTCCACACATTATTGCGTATTGTGTCCCATCAGAATATTGCACTTTCTAAGTGAACATTTTCACCCCTATCTGTTTTCATGATCACTTTGCATACAAAATAAAGTGCAACTGATATTTGTAACAAGGGTTGTGTGGGGACTTTATTATTCCTAATGACAGCAAGCCTCGGCCCCCTATTTCAGTATTTATCTTGGTTTTTCACAATCATTTACACATTTTTCTAGTTCAAACTCCATGTTCACAAAACTCTACAAGCCAGAATCAAAAGCCACACACTACTGGGAAAATCACGGACAACCAGCACAAAATTATAGTTCCAGATTAAAAATCTATCATCTTCCAGCTGAATTTAACTTTGCGGCCAAAACTCTGACAAAACACACAATTAACAAAAACCTACAGAGCACCTGATAAACACTGCTGTGTTCAGTTTATAGCACTCTAAAGATGTTTAAATTGACTGAAAATATTGAAAAATGCAGAAACAAATTAATTGTTCAGAAACATTTTTTTTCAGAATTTTAACTTTATGTATTCACACAAAAGACCCAAACTGATTCTCTTATTCATCCTCATCATGTCTGACCTGAATCAGCCCAGAGGTTTTCATCAGCATCACATGCCATGTTCTCCTTGGCCAGACAGAGGGGTAGTTAAGCTGTAGAGTATTGTATCCATGCTAGCAGTGACTGTTCACATATAACCCTATAAGCCTCCTCCACGGCCAGTAGGAGAATTTCTGCTGTAAACCTTCAACTGCTGTGCTAAAAACTTGTCAACAGTATTTGGGAATGGCCAATATAAGGGAAGGAACATGTTGGAAAACTGGGGGGCTATTGTGAAACTAGTTGTGGACCAAAGGAGCACAGTGGAAACTGACACAGCCCCACATTACACTGGCTTGTCTGGCTGTGGAAGCACAGTATTATGTGGCCCAAGAATGGAGTGATGGTGGAGGACTCCTTGCTGGCTGAGCGCTGCATGATGGATGGATTAGGTAATGGATGCATGGTTGGATGGATGGTGTAAAGCATGTTTAAACCTATAGTTTTATGTATACGAGTGTATTCATACAAGTCTAACAAAGTGTGAAGGAACGCTTTTTGTGTGTACTTTCCACTGTGCTTTTTGTCAGTTTCTCTTGTATTTGTCAAAGCGTCCTTGGTAAAGATATTAGGAATGTGAGAATTCCCAAGCCAGGCCAACTCCATGTTCACAGTAGGCCTCCCTAGCAAATTTCTCACGCTCTGGAGAGATTACATACGTTCTCAGAACATACCACACATACTCCCCTGCAATCAAATGGGTTCTCCCACATTGTTGCAAATTCCCACGTGCTTACAAGAGACGTCCCCTTATGTACACCAGTGCATTTCAACAAGGCATATATTTTCTTGGATGCCCAAGTTATTTTTTGTTAGTATTCAATTTACTTCAATTTATTTTTATAGAGGCTTATTCTCACACAGTGACTCAGAGCTGAACAGCAGATTAGGAAAAACAGAACAGAAAGCAGATATATAATAAGGCTATAGATAGAGGTTAAATTTTAATGTGAGCAATGATACAGGGTGTAAGCACAAAAGAGTAAGCCTGCTCACAACCAAGGAGAGGAAAACAAAAAAACTCAAAAAAATGTATGCTGAACACACCTATGCTGAAAAAACCTGAAGTAGGAGAATACAGTTCACAAATCAATACTGTTCAATTCCTTTCATGAATACTTTTCATACTCAGGCCTAAATACTCCAGTGTAGATTTGTTTTGATAGGGTCTATTTGCAATTGCTATCGAAAACTGAAATTAGGTAACTGCGTACTTGGTTTTCAAGGTAAGATACAGAAATTGTTTTTCAGTGCCTTCTTCAGATCATGTGAGGACTTTCATGTGAACATGAGAAGAATATACAAACTCCACACAATGGTAGACTCAACCCCAAGATCAAACCCATGGTCCGGGAGTGGCGGGGCACCAGCGCTACCTACTGTACTACCGTCCCACTCTCCAGAAACAGCTTCCCTGTTGTTGTGGTATATTTCATGACCTTATCACTAAAGTTAATAAATCCTACCAAATGTCAACTTTATGTTTTTTTCCAGCACTGTGCAGTACCTGTGTTCAAGTCAGCATTCACAAAACATTGGTGGTCATATACAGAACCCAGCAGTCCTATTTGAATGTTTTTAAAAAGCACTGTCAGCCATGAAAAAGCACTATTGCATGTAGTCCTTCCCCCATTCTTGGTCATTTTTCCATTGCTGGGCTAGTTCTCAAGGTCGTTGGTTCACCTCCTGTTTGATGGGTAAATATTAACCAGAGCAATGGAGCAAAAGGTGATCTTTGAGGCTCTTTGCTTCACCTAAGCTATGAAGCTGCATTCCCATTGCTGTCTGCTGCTTCCACACTGCACGTTTCAGCTACAAAAATATAAACCCTTGAGAAAGTGGCTGAGGGCCAACACTGACCACAAGTGGTGCTGTATGTGGGCATAGTGTGTCTCAAATTACAATAACCTTCTGCAGGTGGCAGACACTTTAGTAGATGACCACTGTCTCTTTTCCTGCCAACACTGATAGAATTTGCAAATGTGCTGCCTCCTCTCCCTTTTTCCTACCACCAAACAACAATATGCATATGGAGAAATGTCAAATTTGATGGAAAAACACTTCAGTGCAAGGTGCCACTGAAATGGAAACTAAACCATCACAATATTGTGTTTTGAAAACTACAAAATAACCTTATCATTGCCTTTTCATGTGATTTTTTTCGGCTTCAGCCTCACAACCCTGCAGTTCAGTTTGGGTTTGCAGGGTCTGCTCTATGACTGCCACAGTTGTCCAAAAGCCTGAACCAGGGGTTTGTCAGTCAGGAAGCAACAATGAAAAAGAACTACAGCAAATGCTGAAACACACGTTTCCTTTGCCCTTGTACAGGGTTACGGACACAAATCCCACAGCTACGTGCAAACCAGGGCAGTCCATCAATCTGTGCTCTATGATGCCTGACATTAACATATACCCGTTATTTACATGACACCTGTGTTTAGGTGCGGTTTATTTACTATCAACACTGGAGACCGGTATTTTGTACAGGGTGGGTATGTACATGTCCTAAAAGCACATGCAGAAGGTGATAACTGTGTTGCTAGTGTCTACACTGCTGAGGTAGGCCACTGAGAGGCAAGCCCACTACAAAGCAGGCAAATACAAAACAGGACATAGCATCTGACCTCAGGTTTCCTCTCCCTGCCATTTACTCCAGTTACTTTCATGGCTGCCCTTTTGCCATTGGGCAGTGGTAGACAGAGCTATTGAGGCATGTGTGTCTGACTGGATGAAGAATTCAATGTGACCTCTTCCTCTTTCAACGGCATCAGGGCATTGCAGAGTGCATGGCACAACTATTGATCTGGGCCTCCCTTACACCCCAAAGGCATCTGAAGAACCACATGACCAGCTCCCCGACATGGTGGCCCATACTCAAGATAAAGGCAATAAAGAAGTAATTCTGCTGGAGTATAAACAGTTCATTGTACATAGATGTACATAAACAGTACTGATAAGAACTAATTATAGCATTTTGTTAAAAACCTTTCAAGTATTTACTTGCATTTACAGATTTATACATACTTGTATTTCAAATTGAAGGACCCTGTGCACCCTCTGTTCTCGAAAAAATGAACGTTTAAACACTTATCTTCAGCAGAATCTTGTACTCATCATTTTGTCAAGGCCTGCAATTTATTATAGTACTTACTGTATTTCACATGTACTGTCAGTTGAGATGTAATCAAGGTCACGTATCACAGCAGCAGTGCCTCACATCTAGCAAAGAGGGGACTAACTATGTTATACAGTCATTCCATTTTGTTTAGCCTGTGAAATTGCCATCACCATATTGGTTTTGTGCTGCACACTGTGGTTTTCCTAAGGTGAGAACTGTGCTATGTACTTCGTCTTGACCACACCCTATAACCCTACTTGGAATGCTGTCTTTTCCTGTTTGTTTCTCCTGGGCAGGGAGATGCCATCAGATATGCAGAGTCAGTTTTAGCACAGTGAACAGTGAGACCATGGGCAGAAGCTTGCGCTTCAGTCATGATGCTATATGAGGGCCTTTTTGAGGGCCAGTGGATATCGTGTGGCTTGAACCCATGGCCATTGCATGCAGCCCAGTGTAGTATAATTCCTCTTCTCATTACCTAGGGAAATTAAAAATGTATGCACGACACATTGCCTTGGCATGAAAGTACAAAAGACTAAACACATCTAACACAGCATAATACTTTGAAATAAACAGAACAAGACATTTGAAGATGACAGAAGGATATGGACTTTCAACCCAAATATTTTCTGACAGGAAGGTATTTAATCCAAATTGCTTGAACAAAATTTCCAGCTGAACAAGTGAGGTTTTTTGAGTAGCACTAGCCAAGTAAAAAAATAATAATATTGCTTAATATATCTACCCGGCGCTACAACGAATACTAGCAGATGTTCAGTACATACTAACAAGTGCTTACAGTGAAAAAAGTAGAGCTCAAATATGCATAACATAACTAAAGTTAACAATTTGCTGCCGTATGAGACGCACAAGTGACAAAAAAGTACATCCATACTTCTGACTGCCGTCAGTGGAACCATATTTTCTAAATGTCTAGATAAATCAGAAGACTGGGGTCCTACGGCCATTTGCAGCCATGGTGTACAGTACATGAAAATACACTTGGGGTGCTGGTGAGAAGCAATGCAAGTCCTACAGTGGTCACCAGAGAACCACAACATTTTCTCTACATCTGCTTTTACATGATCCAAAAGACAAACCATTGAATTCTTCATTCTGCTGAGTATGCAAATCATAACTGCTACTGGAGCACGTTAAGAGTATTCCTAAATACACAGGTTATTTAAAAGGCTATATGAACAAAAGTGTTAAAGTGCCCTCTAGTTGTTCTGCTGATGGAAGTGCATCCCTTTCCATATTTTACTGTACCTACTGTACATGGCGTACTATAATTCTGTGCATGTGCCCGAGTTTGCGTGTGCACGAGATGCAGAAAGCACGAATAACAAAATCAATCGGTTTATCTGACAAAGTACTCAACAAAACCAAATAGTTGCCAGCATGAAAAACTCTTCTACGAATTGTGCTCGTTACAGTAAATGGCCGCCGCGGAAGGGCGCAGCGCGAGGCTCGAGGTCAGCGGTCCAGGGGACGCACGTGAACGAGCGCAGGCTAGTCCTCGTGCGCGTGTGCGTGAGGCTTGTTCATTGATGAGCGCATTTCGCTCGTCTATTGGTCAGCTGCTCATTGAGGCCGGATACTCGGCTTTCTATTGGTCACACACTCACCAGTGTACGCAATTCAGCTGGCTATTGGTCGGCGCTCAGCCAGCGCTGCCAGAAAGAGGGTTGGCTGAAGTAAAAGAACCTTCAGAGGGAAAGTGGAGTGACGGGCCGCCGGGTGACCGGGACCGGGATCAGAACCGGGATCGGGATCGGGACCGGGACCGGAACCAGGTCTGCGAAGGGACCGCGAGGCGGCTGAGCGGAACAACAAACGCACTGGACCGTGTTCCTTGGGCTTGTCCGGTTCTAAGGTTAAAGTCTATTTGTGCTTTCGACTGGGTGATTTGAAACTGAAACACAAAACTGAATTTATTATTTATTCGTTAAGATGCTTAGTTTGTATCATCTGCGAGTTTCTGTCTAAAGGTGAACTGACGCGACGAATGGAGTGAAAGACAACGTAAACGGTGAGGGAAAAAAATGGCGAAAAGCTGGCCGCCGTCGTCGTCGTGTCCGTCGCCGTTACGGTTGTCCTCAACGACCGCTCTTGTGTCCGTCAGCAGTGCAGCAGTTGAATCGGAGCGTCTGGTCAGGCCGAACTTGGTCCGCACACGGCCCCTGAACAAGGGCTGGTCTCGGCGACTCCGGTAAGTGTGTCACCAGCGGACACCGTCGGCCCGGACTGAGGAGAAACGCGGCAACAACTTTTTAAACTCGGAGCAACTGCGTCGGTCGCCCAAAACCATCGTTTCTGTGGGCCTTTAGATATTAAATTCGACAGATTTTTTTAGTATCGTTATGTGTCCGACCTCCCCTGCCGTCTGTACCTCAGACAGTCGGTTGTCCTGTCAGATTCTTATTTTTATTGTACCGAAAGCAACGAACGTACGAAGCGGCCGCCGTTTTGAAGAGACTGAAGTTTCACGGGTAACGATCCGACGGGGGCGCACGGTTTGGTCGCAGCTGGACACACAGCTGGACACAGAGGTCCAAACACATAGGACGGTGAATGTGTAACAATGTGCTCGCTTCAGTTACCACAGACTCGCATAGTATTAAAAATCTAAGCAAAGACCTTTACAAATGATCGCTCTATCTATCTATCGATCTTCTGCTGTACCTGGGCTTATGTGCTCACCTATGTAAACGTTTATTTAATTCACACTAAAGGACAGTCATGTTTGCATATTCCTATTATCGTGGCAGGACACTGTCCTTCTGTTTTGTGTAGTTGTGCTTGTCAGGTGTGTATACTAAATGTTTACACTTTCTGCATCTTAAATGTATTTTTTGCACATTTATTATCTAGCTAACTTTTTCTACAAAGTGACGTTCAACTCGGGCTTCATCTCACCACCACATCTCCCTCACCTGTATGGTTTGCATTTGTGTGCGAGCACAACTATGAACAGAATGTGTTATCTTAATTTTTTTCTTTCTTTTTTTTTTGCAGAGGTCCAGATGTAGTTGTTGTGTAAAATATTCAAGATGAAAAAGCTTTGACCCCTGGTTGACCTTTGCAAGTTAGTGGTGTTAATCAGTGTACCGGGTGACATGGTCTGCCGCTCTGGCGGCTGTGTTTACAGCGTGCCCAGAATATTGCAGCCACATTTGACCGCTGCCAGAATGGGCAGGAGCACGTCCTCATACCAAGGTCAGAGGGTTCCTCGTATGGTTGGTCAGATCGCCGTCGATGGGTTCTTTAGGACTCCTGGAGAAGGAAGAGGGAGGGGTGTGGGGTGGCTGGTATGGAAATGTTTCCTTTCAGGGCCTGTCTGGGGGGGGGCACAGGGGGCTGTCCTATCTGATAAAGAATGGAAACACATGTGACCACACAGTTCAGTTCCTACCAAACAAACTTCAGTGGCTAAAGGACAAACATGAGTTGTGAAGGTTATGAGCTATTCAGTTACTTCCACGGTGATCCGAAGAGTGTCAACACAGCTCATCCTCACCTGGGCTGCGGCTCCTCCCAAAAGCCTGTCTGCTGTGCATTTTCTGGCTGTTGTCTGTATGGCCAAGTTGTGTTCCACTGCTGCTCAGGTTACTGACTTACTGGACTATATGTCTGTTTTGTGACACAAGACTGAAATGGAATCTGGCAAACATATCTTTAAAGAACTTATTCCCTAGTTGATGCTCCCTTTTTAGGTTATATTGATGCTGATCTGTGTGTTTATATGGCTTGTTTTTGGGAAATATGTAAACCTATAAAATCAACTTGTCATTTTGAAAATGGTTAATCTGGTCTAACTAACATAAACCAGTTTTCAGATGCAGCATGGCGTGCGTGCTGCTGGGAAATGTTTGTGTGTATCATACAGTTGATAAAATGTACAAAGGCATTTGGTTGTGAATTTCAGCCACCCTGTAAGTTGTTGAGATAAATACTGATTGCAAACCGCTAAATGAATCTACATTTGGTTGATGGCACTTTTTCAGGTGTCTAGGTTGGTTTAGCCCCAGAGATTAGTTGCTGACAGGACAGTTGCGAGAGGTGTGCTCTAGGTTGGGTTTCAGGATGAATGCTTTGCTGACAGAAGCCCCAGAGCAGGGATGGAGCTGTAGCTGCTGAAAGCGGAGTTTGTTTCTCAGAGTTGTCTTTCCCATCCAAACATCTCATAACAGGCCAAAACTTAGAGTACTGCGAGTCTGACTGCGTCCTGTTTTTAGCTGCTTCACTGTTAGGTTTATTTTTAGGTGCTTTGCTGTTGCGTTTACATTATGTGTCCCGTAGTTTTGTGCTACCTCTGTCACATTTGTACTGGGAGATGTTCTGACAAAATGTCAGGAGTAAGTGTTCAGTATATTGCTTTTTACTGTGCGTTGACCTTGCTGTGACTTTAATATGCGGACAAAACCTGGAGATGGTGACTTTTGTAAGGATAGTCATTTAATCAGATGGAATGCATTTGTAATTCAGGCTGTTGGCTGGGCCAGTTATTTTTTTTTTTATGTAAATTTAAGACTTGGGTACATGTTTAAATTACACAAATATAATTTAATAAAATTTGAAAGCTTGAAGAAACAAGAATGTAAATACGCAGCTTCGAGGGCACAGCCAAGCAAATTATTAACTGAAGTCCAGCAGTGTTCATATTTGTTACTGTTTTTTGGTGTTTGTTAGTAAAAGGTATCCCAGAACCCATGGCATACAAGTGAGCTATTGGGCTGAGGTGGGAATTGTCGGACAGCTTAGAGTGCCCCACCTCCTGTCGCCTCATAGGGCTGTTTGGTTGCCAAGCACTAAGAATCCTTGGAATGTGGAGTTACTGTGATCTGATAAAGTTTGCTTTGTTTCCCCCATGACCTGACCACTGAGAAGAAACGGAGGGCCTTGGGAATTTCAGCAGCACCAAGCTGGGGATTTATGAAACATGGCGTCACGCAGCCTGCCAAGGAGGCGGGCGTTATTATGAAGGCAGCTGAAAACCTGGAGGGCTTGCTTGAAGATCCAGCAGGCAGCCAACGAAAGGCTGCCGCTTGAGTGTGGGGAGACAGCACTGCTTCTGCCAGGAAACGAAGGCTGGGGGGCCACAGAGGGCCGGTCAGTGGTCAGAAAGAACAGTTAGAGAGATGTGACAGTTGCGTTGGGGGGCTCTTGCTGGACAGGTTAGTTATTGTGAGCCACACACAAAGGCAGGTTGAGCTTGTGGTGAGCGAGGTAGAAGGAGGGTGTTACACACACTATGCTGTCTCAGCACCTGCAAGCAGATCTGCGTGTTGCAGCAGTTTTTGAGGGTAAACAATGTGAGATGTACAACATGAGGAATGGAGTGATGGGGGGGGGGGGGGGGTTCACTCTGGTGATCCCTGATCTGTCTCCCGCCTGTTTGTGGGACAGGCTTCTTGTGTAACTTGTAATCAGATGGGCTCTTGTGGGAGTGTGTTGGCAAAACAAGAAGCTGTGTGTTTTTTACACTTACCAGTGCTTTTGGTGTAAATATTATATCCTCCAGCCTCCCACATGTTTAAATGAAGTGTCTGGGAGCACAGATATGTAAAATATTGAGAAAAGGAGTGAAGCCAGCAGAGAAAACCCATGGCACTGAGGTACCTATGTTTGAAGTACATTCAAACACACACCATACACACGTGCGGCATGTCTACGCAAGCTTGTAAAACCATCGCCTGTGTACCAGCTGAGGCCGAACCCAATAACACCAACATGAAGCTCACAATTGGCATGGAGGGCACAGCAGGACTGGAGGTCTTCTGGCTGTGCTGATACAGCTGGCAGTACAGGCAATTGTAAACATCCTTGACTGGAAGCTGGTGCAGAAGAGGGGGCTTTCAGTCGGATGTTTGCAGCCGCCAGCTGCTATTACCTTCAGGGACCAGGGGTGACATTGGATCTCCAGGTCTCAAGATGCCATTACTTCTCATTTTTACTCCGCTGACTCGCGGCCCCCGTCTTTCAACATCCACTTACTTTTTCATGAGCTATGAATTATTCGTCACAAACTCAAGCTGGTGGCTGTGAGGAGATTGCAGCCTGGAGGTGAACAGGAGGGAGGGCTGAAACTAACATTATTGATCTTAGGAAAAACTTGACTTTTGGGTGCTTCCACACTGGGGGCCTTCTGAGGGAGTTGTTGTTGTTGTTGTTACTTGTGGTGTCTATAAATTGATGATGTTAGGAAGTACATAGTATGTAAATTCTCCATAGTCGATTCATTCTTCTGAGTTGAAGTAGAGCAGGTGGATGTCTCTGCCAATAACTCAATGATTAAGGTATCATAATGGGAAAGTTGTCTGTTTATTCCAAGATGGAGGCCCTGCTGTAGAAGAACCCACCTAAGGCTGTTCTGAATTGCTCCTGTAAAAATGTCGGGCGATGTGAATAAGGAAAATTAGAAGTTATTTTTGATGAAAGGCTCAGCTAAGCAATCTAACAGTTTGAACATGGAAATGTTTAGTTAGTTGGACATGAGTGGAGAAATGGCTGGCTGCCCATAGTGAATAGCCTGGTCTCTTAAAGCACCACCTGACATTGGGGTGAGATATCTGCGCAGGCGTTTCTGTCCGATTAGCGTCTTCACTGGCGATTGAGCACATTCCCTCCTGGCTCCACGGACAGCTGTAGATAGGATTAGAGTAGCGCTAATGCCTTTCCTGTGCAGTGTCACGCGGTCATGTCCCGCATGGCAGGGTCCAGGGGTGCAGTTCCACGTTAAGAGTGTTGGCTTGATCCCCATAGCTGCTGAACAGGAACACCTCACAAGCAGTGCAGCCGTGGCCCTCCAAAACCCACAAGTATGCTTGGAGTTTTCAGTCATTACGTTTGATCATAAGACAAGTCGTCCTCTTCATCCATTCTGTTGTGAGAATAGAACTGTTTAATAATGAAATGACTTTAAAAGCTGTGAGGTGCCATATAGGAAGGAACAGCTAACAGGTTCAACCCTTCATTTAAAACCAGAAACGAACACCCGGCAGTAATTTCTCTGATTGAGGCTAATTAGTATTATTTTGTTTGCTGATGGTTGAATTCCCTCAACCTCAGGGGTACTTAACCACTCTGCCCCCTGCTGCCTCGTGTATATTAGAGGCCCATTGTCTAATGCATGTTGTGCATGTTGAGCCTGAAATTCAGCAGGCCGCTCGTCAGCAATTTGGGCCTTTCTGCTGCCTTCCAGGGGTCCCTCCCCCATTCCTAGAAATCACTAAGTGTGCAGTTGGTCCCACCAGTTTGTGTTGCTAGTGTGGTGTGCGATGCAGAGCCGGCCTATCCTACGTCAGCGGGTGAGCAGAAAGGACATGAGCTCTCAGGGACAGTCTCCTACTTCAACTCTCACCATCAGCACAAAATTGTCCTGAGGCCTCCTCTGTGTTGGTACCTGGCCCCACATCAGTCCCTTCCCCTGTGGCGCCGAGTGCCTTGCGTGGAGGTCAGAGGTGGCACAAGCTGTGAATTTAGTAGCTGCGATAAGAGGAGCGAATCGTAACAATACCTTTATCAGCAACAGTGAGCGTGATGTTGCAAATGTGCGAGAAGCACGTTGCTGAAACAATATGTACAAAGCAGCTTGCTGGAACTGCAGCAGCCAAGGGTCCTTTGACCGTGAAGCGGCTCAGTGTCTGTGTTTGCTCTGGGGATTAGCGAAGAGTGTGGCCGAGCCTCCTCAGACAGAGGAAATGGCTCTGAAGAATGTTAGAAGCTCCCATTCAGGATGGCTCCAGCTTTGCCGGGGAGGGGCCATATCCTCCTTCAGGGAGGGGTGCGAGTTTGGGCGGTGGGCCAGAGACGCAGGACTGACGCGCGTCCGTGGGAGCGAGTGAGCGCCCTGCAATTTGTTTACTGGGGGAGACAAACAATTTCTGCACTTCTTCTTGGGTATGGCTTCTGTAATGCTTGGGGGAGGGTGTTAAGGAATGTATCGGTCATTATAAGACTGTGGCCAGTGACCATACTAAACCAGCCCAGAGTCTTTTTTGGGTTTTTTGGTGTTTGAAGCATCATATGCCTCCCCTCTGCCAGCATCATGCAAGTTCAAGCAGAGGTCATGCTTCTGAAGGACCTCCACTAGGTGGTGCTGACAGACCACTGCCACAAGCATGCCATTACACAGGGGGCACCATCACCTCACCCAACCCTCACACCTCTAATAGGCATGGTTGTCAGAGTGAGAATTGTTTTTTTTTTTTTTAAGACATTTCTGTTTGTTGTAGGGATCTGTATAGGAAGGTGGTGTAACAGTGATGGAGATTTAGTGAGAGTGTGTTAAGGAGTCTCATACCCAGAACCCCCGTGGCCCAGGGGGTGTAAACATCCTACACTCTCAGCTGTAGCGGTGCCGGAGGCTGGGAGCGGGGTGTTTGCTCTCCCTGGTGCGGGAAGGCGCCGCTCAGTCCCCTGTCAACACACAGAGCTGGAGGACGACAAAATGGATTTATGCAGAGCAAATGAAACTCACTTCTGAATTTTTTTTTTTCCCCCCCTCTACATTACATGTGGTCATAATAGAAGTGTTTCATAAGTTTTTGTACAGTTTGAAGCATTCTGAAGCACTGGTCTTGAGCATCATCTTAATCACATTATGAACAAGAATAAGACTTTGCTGCACTGAGCTCAGTATGGAGACAGGTTCGCATCCCTGTCCTGACTCCTCGCTGTGGGCGGAGGCTGGAGACGGCATTCCTTCGAAAGAAGGGTCTCAGCCGCCGCCCCTCAGAGAGGACTGACGTCAGGCAGACGGAGCTGCTGGAAGGAAGTGCCTGTTTGTTCACTCCCAGAGCCTGAGGGAAATCCGCCTTGCAATTGTTGTTCCATTTCCTGTGTGCGAGAGCCGCACTGCTGCTGAGCTGCGGCCGAACCTCTGCTCCTACTTTCAAAGACAGTTGGGGGGGAAACAAAACAAAAAGTGTACAGAAAATGATTGGACGTGTTTATTTTGGCTCTTTTCTCTCAGTACCAAGTCACTTTTGAGATGTAGCAGTGTAAAATGTGAGATTGCGGCCCTGCAGCTGAGGCAACAGCCTCTGAAGTAACAGGAAATAATTTAAACTACTGTGGCTGTTCAATTTGCTTTAAAACTCTTCACTTATATCTTTCCATCTGTTTTCTTACACCGCTTATCCTAACAATTTCACAATATTCTCAGAGCAAAACCAAAAATTAAAAAAAAAAAAGTTTGTGTGCCCTGTGACAGACTTGCACAGGGTAACAGATGTCCAGGGTGTCCCCCTCCTGTCCTAGGGTTCTAGACCACCGCAACTCTGACCAGGACCCGCACTTAATGGAAGTGGGTGATTTTGTATCTTCTAATGTTCTTTGAAACAAGTACAGTGTGAATTTTTGTTCTCTGCACACTTTACATAAAATAGGAACATAAATATTGTGAATGTCTTGTATTTTTATGCGATTTTTTTTCTGGACAGGCGACACTTCCTAATAGCATCACTAGGGGGCAGCAAGTTTCTGTGGCTGTAGCTCAGAGCAGTGCGGACAGGTCCCCTGCAAAGCGGCAGGTAGCTGTACATTCGTCCTCAGCCATACGTGGAGTTTGCTGTAGGCAGTGCACATGTGTACTATAACTAATTGTTTTCAGTAAATTTTCTGATGTCTATTTTTTTTTTTTTTTTTTTTTTTTTTTTTTTTTTTTTTTTTTNTTTTTTTTTTTTTTTTTTTTTTTTTTTTTTTTTTACCAGATCTGTGTACCCATTCAGGATGGCATTAGCCATGAAGTGATGTCACTGAGACCCAGGTAAAGCTGCAGAGCTTGTCGAGTGTTAGAGTAACCTAAAGAAAGTGAGAGTGAGACCCTGGTCAGGGACAGTGGGCAGAAAACAGACATCATGCAGATTCCACATAAACAGGATCTGGATCTGAACCCAAAGGCCAGGAGCTCTGGTGCACCACTGTCACCCTCTGATGGTGAGATCTGCTGGATTTCTGTTACTAGGGCTCATGCTTTTTGGGTGGGAGCCTGGGCATCATGATTCAACAAGGAACAAAAACATATGGAGTTAGTTGTGAGAATTTTGTAGAAAAGATGGGTTGTTCTTCAGGGCTGTGACTGGGATGTGATTCTAGGGAAAAGCACAATTTATCTGTTACTTCACTCAAACATGTTATTTATACTGATTTGGTTTTTTTGGCTCTCACTGAACATTTAGTGCAGTTCAGAGGGCATCTTCACAAGCTACATATTTTCCAGAATTAGACTGCAAGTTTTTCTGGGACACCTGCAATTCCCATGAAACAGTTTCTTAAGTGTTTTTCTTACCAAATGAGCCATAAATATGATGGCATCTCAATAAACAAATATTGGGTTTCAGAAAAAAGTCTTTGACTGTTCTTAACACGAGCTCTTCTGGAGGTTGTGGGCCAGCCAAACTTCTGCCAACGACACACACCACCACTCACACCTCCCACTGTCATTATCACTGCTGCCTTTGTCTGCACTATGCCTTTCTTCTTGTCTATGTATCTGCTAATATCTATTATTTATCTATTTATATCTATTTACTTATCTATTCAGTTTGTCTGTGCTGTACCCTGTGGTCCAGGACAAACTACATTTTGTGCTCTCATGTATTGTACAGAATGACAATAAAGTGAACCTTGAACATGAAGTCAGGTCAGCAGATCCCTTAAACACACTGACAGTTTGGCCTGTCTCAAGCACATTCTATGATTATATAAGTTAAATTATTAATGATTTTCGGCAGGGATATAGACACATAAGGACAATGCAGGTTAGTCAGTGGCTGCAAGGCTGTGATGATAAAACATTTTACATTTTGTGCAGGAAGCAGAAAATTTCAGTAGAATATCCACTGTGGGATGGAGGAGAACAGGGAGCTGATCCAGGCAGTTATTGTGACTCCAGGTGTCCACAGTGACATGGCTGCCATCGTCGGTCTGCTCAGATCCTCAGATTATTGACCTTCATAGTCCACGTGATGTGAGGTGAACTGAGGAAAGAATAAGAAACACAAAATTACAATGTTAATCAACAATTTCCCGCAAATGACCGAGGCACAGCAAACGGAGTGCCTGGACCATGCAGGGTGTCACCTAACTGTAGTGGTGCCGCAAACACAAGCCAGGATCTGCCTGACATTCAGCTGGATGCCATCAACCTCAAACTGGAGGCCCAAGGCATCAAGTGTTCCACCCTCTTCCAAAAAACAGCACAGTGGTGATAAGATGCCCAACAGAAAGCAGAGCTTCACTTGTATGGAATCTGGAGACAGGAATGAGGTTATGAAAACAGAACAGAAGGATTCTGGTTTCATAACATTTCATGAGAACATACAATAAATACATTATTATTGTATTTAAAAAACCAAAATGCATCAGTATGATTAAAACAGAACTGAACACAGACTTAGCAACTTAACTTCAGAGCTTCTCACTGTTGGGGTAAATGGTCCCATTTAAGGCAACTTTTTACAGCACAGAGAACGGAGGGGGTGTTTACATTTATGAAGGATACTAAATTATCTCAATCGATGGTCCACATTGGTTCACGACCCATTTTAACCCTCATCTGTTGACCATTTTATGCTGTGAACTTGGAGAGCCAGGTTGTAAACCCATCACTGCTAGATGACAAAATTAAACACAAGGTGCCCCATATTGCTGCCCCTCCTTGTGTGTTATCATAGCCTGAAGTCCTGTAATTCCGGGATGGACTTGCAGTAAAGCTGTTAACTATAATGGCTGATGGATAAAAGTATAAAAGTTAAAAAATGTAAAACAGGCATCATAATCAAATATTTGGACATTTGTTTTGTTTGTTGGACACTGCTGCATGATGATGGAGTGAACATGGTAAAGATGGTACGGTTTACAGTAAACTTTGCCAGTACAGCCATGAAAGAAGAAACCTTAGCACTCAAAACAACTGACACAGATGAGAGCAACCTGTTTGCACGTCTCACCTTGTAAACTCGCTAATTGAAATTATGCAAATGATGTCCCTGACTGTTGAGGGTGGCGGGGACAATGCACTGGGAAAGAACATGTGAGGGCTGTGAACCTGTCACCTGCTCTTTATCCTGCTACAGCAACACACTTGTGTGGTTGTGCAGCATGAAGGTGGTGGCAGTGAGGAGCTCCACAAAGGGGATAAAGCAGGAATTTGGAGGTTCACACTGGTGACTGAGATCAAGGGCTTGGTCAAATTGCATGTGCATCTACACACGCTGCTATGTTCTTCACCTGTGATCCATCTCTATGCAGAGTCATCCCAACCAATATTTAAGATGAAATTTTGATGGAATTATTGCAACACCTGAATTTAAACTCTAGTGTGAATGACTGCAGGACCCCCTACGCCCACCCACCCAGCCAGCATCACTACCTGGTAGGATAAAACTGCTGTATTCACAGTGGTTCTGTACTCCAGTTGCATGGTAAACAGTGGAGAAGATAACTCAGGGAATCAGACATTGTTAAACAGGTGCATCAACAACAGAGGAACAGCCTCTGCAGCCCCAGCACCCATCCAGACAGACCTACAGACACGGTAAAATGTAAGTGATTTTGTGCAGTTGTATAAATGTCCTTATTTTGCTATTTGGTACCTGACTCAGGTTCTTCTCCAAGTCATCACCACAATACGACAGACTGTGATTGGAGTAACTTGTTCAACTTGATCATGAGTTCATCATTCATGATGCTGCTAGAATTGTGGGTAAGAGGACTTCAGGTTTAGACTAAAATTAAACCGGAAAGTCTGTGTGTGATAAAATACGGAAGTCTTAGAAGAACCTGGATTTTAGTTTTATTTTTTTACTTTTAATAAATTAATTCTACTCTTGTGGTCTCGATTCAAACCATCCTCTGCGTGTCAGTGACTTCATGTTTCTTTTTTGCTGGATAAAGTTTAAATTTGAAGCGTATAATTCATAACAACTCTGCACACCTCTTCAAGATGGTGGTACTTGAGCACTTCTGGATGCAGCGGAATGGATGTAACTCATTCCGCTGTAGCTGCTCTCGTCTCTAAAATAGAGAGAGACAATCAAATGGGATTAAACGGTCAACTTTCAGAATAAGGAGGATGTCAACATCAAGAGGACACTGCAGTGACTGGGAAAAGCTGGGAAAAACCAAAAGCAGCGGGAATCACGATGAAAGGTGGGTAAAATATGGGTATTTGGCAGCAGGCAGCTGCAGGCCTCACAGTTCGCAGTCCCAGCTGGGCAGAAGGTCACTCCAGGTGGCGATCAGACCCGCTGTTCTGTAGTCACCACAACAAACTGATGAAGAAAAGTCAAGCTTTTCTTTCAACAGCAACCTCCCAGCTCCTTAGTTAAGAAAGAATGACGTAAATTTGGACGACGGCTGTCAGACGTCTTCACTGGATCCAAAATCCACGAGTGACAAATCCTGGATGCTGCTGCTGGGAGCCTTTCTTCTCACATCTCCCCGCCCTGCTACTGAGCACCTTTGTTCTCAAAACTCTTTTAACTCGTGACTCAAACTGTTGAAGCAGTTTGACAACTATTTAAAAAAAATAGAACAGGCACAGCAAGCTTTGCTTTTATGAAAGTTATGCTGTTATGAAAGTAAATGTTGAGAATTTTACAACTTTACAAGCAGGAACTACATCTTTGAAATGGGAGAGCGGTTAGTGAAAAAAGGTGAGGGGACGGATGGAGGAGCATTGTCGATGTGAGGTGTTCAATGCTGCCGCAAGGGGGAGCAGAAAACAAAACATCAGCAAACTTGGTTTACGAACCATTACAAGTCTTTGCTTTGTAATAATTATTATCCTTTATTTATCTTTGTCTGTGGCAAGTAGCAGTGTTGATTTTTGTAGCAGAAAGTTGTTGTTATTGTTTAGATGATGTCATCATGGCGGCTCTTGATTTTTGCTCTGAATGCTGTTCGGTCTTCAGCCAGAGCTGATCTTTGACAGAAAGGCATCCACAGCCCTCACTGTATCGCCCCCTCCGCTGCATTGGCCTTCAACCGTCCCATCATCACGTCCTTCTCCAAAGATCTTTCTCTGTATGACGGCCCTCCTCAAGTGAAAAAGTTGAAGCTGTGTGATTTGAGCTTCCAGGGAGAGATTAGCTTTCATCTCCTCCGGCAACAATGTGTTTGCTTTGTGGTCGGCCCACAGAGAAATGCAGTATCTCCACCAACACTATAATTCAAAGGTGTCCATTTTCTTCCTGTCTGGTTTGTTCACTGTCCAACTTTCGCATCCACACAACACGACTGAGGGAACTGTGGTTTCAATGAGTCAGTTGTTTGGGCATAGAGTTACGTCACTTGACAATCTTCTCCAGGTTCTTCTCTGCCCCACAGCGATTTGTCATCTGATTTCTTGGCCGCTTGTCATCTCATTGGTCAAAGCTGCCTGAGCTTGACGACTATTTTCATTTCTTCTCCATCAAGGGAGAGATTATCGACCTCACCAGTTGTCAGGATCTTTGTCTCCTTCACATTAATCTCACTGTGAAGCTGTCCTGATGAGCAGATGTTTCTGGTCGTCTTTGCTTTTAGTTAGTACCAGGGCATCACCCGCAAAGCGAAAGTTCTTGACTTTTCTGCCAATTTCCACACCTCAACTTTCCTCATACAGTCCTGCTTCTATTATGATTTGTTCAACAAGTTACGCATCACTATTTATTACCTGACCAATTCATGGTAAAACCCCTATAATGGACAGTACAGCGGGGGGAGAGGGAGATTGAGCCAAAGACTGTCAGCTTGAAGGGCCAACCACTGCACCTGCTGCCTAATGCCTGCAAACTTACATTTGATGCATTAGTAAAACATCCATTTTGCTCAGATGTCATTTTAATGGACCAACCATGATGCTGAACAGAAAATATGAAACTTGAGGCTGCCTCAGGTATATCCGCTGAGACGCACAAAGGGTGACCCCCAGCACTGCCAAGAATAACTCTGGCTCCATAAATACGACATCAGCACTAATGACCCCTCATGCAGCGGCCAATGTACCCTCAGTGCCCTCATAGCAAAGGTTTACTTTGAGATGCTGCTCGCCTGCCCCTGTTTACAGCACATCCAGCCCACGCTGCATTTTATTCCTTCGCAGTTTCCTCCATCATTAATTCAGGCTCATTCAAAAAGAATTAAACATTTTCAGAAATGTATTACTCAGTAACTAAGCATCACAACACAAGGGGCAAACATAGAGCATTAAAGCAGACCGTC
Organism: Arapaima gigas; assembly: GCA_900497675.1. NCBI lineage: Eukaryota > Metazoa > Chordata > Actinopteri > Osteoglossiformes > Osteoglossidae > Arapaima > Arapaima gigas. Next base: position 52,000 of record UFQX01000104.1, read on the forward strand.
AGGCTGCTGGACTCTGACATCTCGGGTCCAATCAGTGATAATTTAATCAAAAGATTAATTTAACTTTGTCTATATTATCATTTTATTATTTATTCTCAAAATTTTCTTCCCTACTCTGTGCTCTGCGGACCAAAGGTCTGCCATTTCATTCTCTCTTGTACCCCTGCTCTATAAGGGTGTTCAACAAAAAATGAGCAATGAATTCTTGTTTCTTAATCTGTGAAATTAGGAAGAAAACAAGTTGCTTTACAAATTTGTTTGTAAACTTAGTAATGTTTGTAAGACACTTACAGTTACTGAGTAATAGATTGATGAAAGTAATCAGGTTTTGCCTCACCCTGCTGCCCCCCCCCCAGAGCAGCGCAGATGGAAGTCATGCATCCCAAATGCGAATCCATCTTTAAAAGCCATTGAATAGTTAATCTCTCAGACTGTTTTATTCACGGGAGCCGAGTGAGAAGAAGGAAAGAGGGGCGTTCAACCACGGCATGTTTCTTTCCTCAGCCTGTGACCAACCCATGCAGACAACATTGTGCTGCTCACCTTCTGCTGTCACCCGCCGGGAACAACCTCAATTGCTTACATTTGTCCTGCAGCCAACACTTTATTTTTGCTGCATACATACATCCATATACATATCAGATGTTATATTACTCTACTCAGCTTGTTTACAGCCAGACAGACAGCAGCATTATTTTTATATATAATACCCACACACAGTATGTGAACTGAACTGATGTATATTTTTATGGCCAAAAACCAAGACAAATTCCTAATAAATGCAAACATGGCATACAAACTTGATTCTGATCTTCAGTACTACTATAGTGCGCAAGTCTGTTTCTCTGGGAGCGGCTAGTGGAGCAGCTGTTCCATGATGGGGCACCAGGTGTCAGCGTTTCCCATCATGCCTTCCAATTGGGCTCTTCGCAGTTTTCCAACACCCTGGACGGACATTGGGGGACCCAGCAGGCCAGAAAACACACAACCCAGCAAATATGCCCTTAGTGTATCACTACCCCCCTCCCAGCTGAGGGCATCTCAGATGCCCGTTACTCAGCATGAGCAACACGACTGTGAGAAGCACAGACTGAAATGGCGAAACCTCGGCCTTCGCCGGCGTCCCTGTTTCTCCATTGTGTATTCAACTTTGATCGTGACCCCCCCCAGCACCAGCATCCAAGTCACTGTCAAAGAAGCAACAGCCATTAATATATCAGCTCCCGTTTTATACCGAGATTCATGAAGATGAAGTATAAACCAAAGTTTTCCTATTCAGGAGGACAGTCCAATTATGCAGAGATAATTATCCAGAAATGATCAGGCTTGTCTCCACCGAATAAGTGAATTAATAAGACAGTGGAGGCGGGATGAAAGAGGTCATGAATAAACACTGGGAAGAAGCATTTGATGAGCCATTTAAGACTGAGCAGCAACAGTCACGAAATTGCCCAGTGTGTGTGTTACTGTTCTGGACTGAAGTCCCATCCAGACTGGAGGCCATATTGTGTTGTACTGGCACAATAGCTTACCTTCTTCACATAGACGGGATCTGCAGTAAAATAAAAACAAAAGCACCGAAGCAGTTTAAATTCAGCACCTGTGGGATGAGCGCTGAGTGTGTGTTCAGTGGAGAAAGTGAATGTTCGTCCCCACAGTCCAACAGGCAGTTAATGGTTTCGTCAAATGGCTTTGCAGGCGATGCCACCTGTGGATAAGGAGATGTTTACCGCATCCCTCACAGGAGCTTACCACTCAGTGGGAAATATGAACAAGCTGGTTACATGACAAACCGATTCCGCATTGTTCTAATGTTACACATTCTCTAGCTGTTGCTTTTAAACAAGACGAAATAAACTGTTCCGTTTAGCATGAGGCCTCTTCAGGGAGGACAGAACATCTGCTCAGCGCGGATGTGAGAAACGTACAAAAACAGTTTCACCGCAGCTTTAATGGAAAGAACAATCAGGAAATAAGAATTGGAAAATCTATATGCAAAAAAACAACTTCCATGCAGGTGTTAACTGTAAGTAACATTTTATTACTTATTTTCTTACCCTGTGGCCAAAGCTGATAGCAGGTGCCTCAGTTCCCTCACTGCAGGTCTGGATGTGGGGTCCAATCCAACTCAGTCTGTGTGGGTATCCTCCAGGTGCTCAGGTTTCCTCACACAGTCCAAATACATGTATCTCGGGTTAATTGGTCACTCTGAATTGCTCATTTTGTGTGTGTGTGTGTGTGTTATTGTCCACCTATGGACAGGTCATGCGGTGTGGTTCTGCAATAATAACTACTTGAAGTTTGTGGGCTTCAGCTCCTGTGTCTCATACTCGTCATAGACAGGTCGATATGACTGGAAAAAATCCTCCTTATGGGCTCGTTTTTTGAAAACTATAAACTGAGTTAATAGAAAAACTATTCCATCTTCGTCCTGCTGTCAGCCCTGCGCACGAGAGGATCATACTGAGCTGCAATTGGAACTTGGATAGCGGACAGCAGGGAGTGCAGTAGTTATGGCCAATCTGAAGGTTTTTGGTTCGAGTCCCACTCCTGCTGCAGTCCCCTAGATCAGGATTCCTATCACAGTAAGGACCGCGCTGCTGTTTAAAGTGGTAAATCAAAGTGCTTCACTAGGAGCTATGAGTCAAAGACTTTTAAACAGTTTTCATTTTTTAAAATGCTGCACAGCATTTGTTCTAATCTTCTCGTCGCCCTCCCGGACACAAGGAAAGGTGTTCGCTTGAGTTGTGACGTCACGGCAGCGTTGGTTCAGCCAAGGCGCGCGCGCTCCACAGTGGTGGTCGCGGAGTGGCGAGAGAGAGAGCGAGAGAGAGAGAGAGAGAGCGCGAGCGCGCGAGAGAGAGCGCGCGCGCGCGCGGGGCGCACCTCGTGCTCTGGTGCTGAAGAGACCGGTGCCTCGTTCCACAACCCCGTGGATGTTTTGCAGCCGAAAAAGTGGGCGGACGACCCCGCCGCAACTGGATGCGTGGAGACAGCGGGAGAGCCGCCCGTTCCACTGGTAGCCAGTGCAGCCCCGGGAGCGCGGGCACCATGAGAACGCTTTTCTACAGCTACATCTTCACGGCGCTGCCATGGCTCCTCATCCTCATCATCATGATCGATGTGGACACGCGCCGGGCCATCCAGCGCCGAACCCACTTGCGCGCGGTGCCCGGCTCGGGTGCGGGTGCTGAGCGGCGCACGGCGCTGCCCGTCATCTACGCCGTGACCCCGACGTACGCGCGCGATGTGCAGAAAGCCGAGCTCACGCGCCTGTGCAACACGTTCCGTCAGGTTCCCGCCTTCCACTGGATCGTGGTGGAGGACGCGCGCGCGCGCACCGACCTCGTGGCGCGCTTCTTGGCGCGCGCCGGCCTGCGGCACACGCACCTGCACGCGGCCACACTGCTGCGCTACAAGCGGCCGAGGTCACCGCGCGGCACAGAGCAGCGGAACGCGGCGCTGCACTGGCTGCGCGCGAACCGCTCGCGCAACGACTCCGGCGTGGTGTTCTTCGCCGACGACGACAACACATACAGCCTGGAGCTGTTCGAGGAGGTGCGCGTGGTGGCTAAAGCAGCCGCATTTGGTTCGAATCCCACCTCCTGCTGTAGCGCCCTTGGTCGAGGTACTTTCACTTGTTACCCAGCTGTATAAACAGGGTAAATCACTTTCACACTGTAGTACAAAGGCATCCGCCAAATAAAGCGGCGGCGATGTTGATCATCAACATCTCGAGTAGCTCAGTGTTTTGACAGCTCTGATGCGCGAACATGCGCGCGCCAAAGACTTGGTTCGACCATGTTGGTGGTGGTGGAACAGAAGCTGGACTGGGGTGAAATACTACGTTAAGGTCGAAGGAAACAACTTTCTGCGCTTGTAACAAAACGCTTTTCATCTGTGCTGTAGTCAGTGCCTACAGCACGGGGGGTTGGTTGGTTCTAATCCCACTCCGTGCTCAAAACAAACTGGTCTGAAACAGCATGAATAGTGTGTCGTATAAATGTGTTACTTTTAAATTACTTCAAAATGACCTCACTTGAAGTTATCCGTGACCAAAGGTTTTGCCAGATAAACGTTTGATAATAACGAGCGTAAACAAACCAATTAACAACCGAGGGGGATTCGAACTGATTTCCATCTGGTTCCCTAGTAGAAATACTCTTTACGCCGACGCCTGCTACAGACAAAATATCGGAGATGTTACGTAGCAGTGTAAATATTTAGCGTTTCCAACAACAGCCCAGAAAGTTGAAAGAAGAATTGTGAAAACTGAAGTGTAATTTTTTAGGTTACTGATCTTCACTGGCTGGCATCTGAGATTTGGAACGTCTATCTGCTGTATAAATTTAAAAGATATTTTAGTAGTTCAGTACTGCTTATTTAAAGTGTAGAGTGCAGTACTTAGAACTACTTTATCATCATTATTATATTTGACTATTACAGATGCGATTTATCCTCACATGTGAACTGGGATCCAGTGAAAACCAGCCCACCTCACAGTGGTAGAAGCTTCTGCTCCCATCTTATAAGTCCATATATATTCCAATAAAACCATTTAGACTCCAGTTCTCAATTTCATAAAGAAATTTCACAAGCTTTTAAAACCTTGATCCAAGAATAATCAGCTTTACCACAACTTGCTCATTTATGCCCCCGAGACCCGGCAGAAGTGTTTTTTATGTAGTATTTCAGGATTTCGAGTAATCTGTTCAAGCCCGACCTCTCGACTCATGGTATTATTTAAAAGGACTGTCTTCTGTTAGGTACACGATAGCTTTTCTTTTTTTATAGACACGCTTTACACTATATCCTCTGTAGAGGAAAACACTGCATGGCTGGTTTTCGGGGGGAGGGGGGGGTATAGCAGTGTCTTCTTATGGCATTAATTCAGGGTAAGTACCTTGATCAAGGGCACTACACCATGAGTGGGATTTAAATTAACCTTGACATGGCGACCAGCACCTGGCACCATTACGCCATCTGATGTTAAGTTTACTTCATGCTTGAAACAGATTCTGCAAAGTGGAAAAGAAACGCCTGACTTTGCAAGGGCAGCGATCAAATTCAAGCCCCCAGTTTGATGTTCTTTTCTTGGAGCGGCGAACAATGATGCCGCCTGACTTGGTGCACCCAGGTCACACACCATTAATACTCCTACTTTCCGGAAAAGTCCACAGTAAGGGGCAGAGGCAGCCCCATTCAACTAAATGTGTTACAGCATCAGAACAATGGAAAGGCTTATCATCTTTCATATTCTCTTCATCGTTCCCATCCAGCTTTGTTTTTCAGAGCTGGCGGTGTGTTAATGGCCTCAATTTAATATAAGCAGCATAGAGCAACTTCATAGTTACTTAGTCAAAAATCTGAATTTTCACTTTTGAAGAAATGAAAAACCTCAACATTTGATTGTCAATATTGAGAATGTCGCTTGACGTGACCTCAATTCAAACATCTGCATCATTTTATCATTATTGGTAATTCAGATGCCAAGGTGTCACATTTAATAAGAACATTCTCAAGAGTGTAATTTTACTTGCCAGTTGCCATGCAACCAGGCCAGAGGCCATATGGTACGACATCCTTAAGCGGTGGATGTTTGAGAATCTGCATGTGCTCTTTTGTGCTCACATGTCAGCCGTGTCTCCTGTGACAGATGCGATGGACGCGTCACGTGTCCGTGTGGCCAGTGGGTCTGGTGGGAGGGCGACGGTACGAACGCCCCCTGGTGGAGAATGGCATGGTGGTGGGCTGGTACACAGGCTGGGGGGCCGGCCGGCTCTTCCCCATCGACATGGCAGGTAAGCTGCCGCCATCGCAGCTACATGCAGTGATCATGCGTGCAGCGAACTGCACAGCAAAATGATGTACTCTGTGTGACGCTGTGGTCTCTAGAGACATTATAGAGGGGCAAAAGCCAGAACGGCACAATTTTCTTCTCCTCATACCGCAAACAGGCCTGGGGAAGCATTTAACTTCCTTGACACATTAAATCTTCCTGCTTAGGGTCGGTGCGTAGTTCGTATTACCAACAATACGCAGAATTGGGAATTACGCTCTTAATATGTTACAGCACTGGAGGAAATGACACTGTGTGACAGCTTTACAAAGCAACTGGCGCTTTAAGAATCTAGATGAGGTGTAGGCTCTCTAGAATACAAAAGCCCTCGAAACACACTGCCACGGTTTAGCTGCTGGGCCCCTTCCGGAAGGCTCTTTCATGGCTGTTAAACCACTGTGAGGATTTAACTGGCTGTGCTGAACATCAGTCAGGATAAAAACCCAAAAGAAAAAAGGTGCTTTTATAACGTGTTTGAAGTGTTGGCAGAGGAGTGGTTCAGCTGTGATGTGCTGGGGAAGAGCGGTGGGCTCGATGTGTGGTCAAAACAAGGATCTGTCTGGGATTATTAAAGCCCCTTTTGTTATTTGCTTTGTTGGATTATTATTATGATTAAAATGGGCAGGGGTGAAAGGGGTGTCAAGGTAAATGAGGATAAGAGGAAGATTGCGGCAGCAGAGGGCGTAGCGGTTAGAACCACTGCATTGGACTCAAACGATCAAGTGCTCTTGTAAAAAAAAAATTACAGCTCTCTATAAATGGATAAGGAGATTTAATTATAAGTTGCTGTGAAGAGAAGTGTTTGTTACTCAAAATTGAAAAAAAAAAAAAAAGAATCCATCGTGATGCTGTGACCGCCTGCAGAAGTGGGATAACCGAGTGGTGTGTATAGTGTGATCTCCAAGGAATACCGTACACGTGCCTTCGCTGACTGTCTACAGCCCACGTCAACGACAGGACCAGTTCCAACCGCAGGTGTGGCGCATGAAGCGTGAAATGGCAGTGTTGTGTATGACTAATGGAGTGACGAATTCGCCATACATGGTTTTGAGAAACAAAAAAATAGAATTCCTCAGCTAATTGAATTTGTTCTATTAGATCTTAGATAATTCCACATTGTTAAAAGGTAAAGTAGGGGACACAACCTAACACCACTAAGACAGGTGGGGTAAAGCACCATACTTGTGTGCTCCTCAGGCTTCGCCGTGAATCTGCAGGTAGTGCTGGCAAACCCCAAGGCCCTGTTCAAGCGCCATGGCTCCAAGCCCGGGATGCAGGAGTCTGACTTCCTCAGACAGATCACCAGAGTGCGGGACCTAGAGCCCAAGGCCAACAACTGCACCCGGGTGAGTGAGCCACGCTTCGTCTTCTGCCACTGAAATGCTCTCATGTGGGAACTGTCATATGAGGGGTTCAAGAGCCTCAGAATCATGCATAATCATCCTTACAGAGGTCACTGCAGATGACATCTGGAACACCAGCCCAACACATTATGCACCTAAGGCACAAGAAAGTTCTAGACAACTGGAACTAAAAATAACATTTCTTTCTAAAACATTCATCTAAAGCGTGCTGCTGCGCATTATTCTTTAGACTCAGGCTAAGAGCACTGATAGGTAAACTATATAAAAAAAAAAAATGTTTAAACATTCGTTCGGAAAGGGTCCCAAGTCAAAATTGGAAAATTTTGATTGAGCAACTCATGAAGTGAGGTAAAATACACTGGAGTTTCCTGTATGAACACTGTCATCATGCACAGAGGACATAGCCATTAGAGGTCAAGTAAATGTGGTCTCGTGCTTTTTTTATTCATTTTCCAACAGCATAGCACAGCAGAGGACAGTTATTCACTAAAGAAATTGAAGTTTTTCATCTAATGAACTATCAACCGATAAATACACAGAAAACTGAAATAGCAGCTCTCACCTCAGTGGAACCAGCTGTAACTGCGACTCCACGAAGCTGTGCTCTTCTCAGAAAGGCATACCAGCAACTTGCTCGTTCGCTGGAGGATAACAGCACCCCTCCACACAAACAGCACACACATTGCAATCTAGATTGACCAACTGATTAGAAACACGTCTCTGGACTGTGGGAGGAAACCCATGTGGAATTGGGGTGAAAATGTGATCTCTGAAGACTTAGTTGGATCTAAACTTGACCGAACCCACAGCCTGGTGCTACCTAGTGTGCTACAGTGCCACCCCAGCAGTAAGGTCTTCCAACAGTATAGAAGGAAGAGCTTAAAGCAAGGAGTTGGTGAAGAACAAGGTCTTTTCAGGGCCACAGTTAACTGCACGAGGCAGTATGTGGGTTACAGCTTTGTAACTGCCAGTTCAAATGTCAGGAAGCCTCCTGCTGTTCTACCCTTGAGAAAGGGCTTTAATCCATCTCGATAAATGGGTAAAATTAAAATCTGCTTTGGATAAAGACATCAGATAATCAAGGAATCTCCAAAATCCAATACTGGTTCTCAAAACAAACTCACACTTACAGCATGAATTTAAATTTGCTGCAAAGGAGCTGATCTTTTCCACAGGAGTCCTGTTAAGACAGCAGTCCACAGGGGGTTTTGTGTGTGTCCAACCAAGCCCTCCGTCACGAAATCAGCATGGCAAGAAAGCAGTGGCTCCCTGGCTGCCTGGTGGAGCGTCAAGGAGGCTGCCGTCGGCAACCGGTGCCAACCTCACATCCATACTGTGAAACAGCATTTTGAATTAGCCAATGTGTCGAGAACAGAGGAGGCTGCAGTGCTGCTGCTGCGTGACTTATACTAATTCTTTGCCTGTTCTGTTCTACGGACACAAATGTTACAGAAACACCTTCTTTGGGGAACCTCTGCCTATAGTTCACAAAAATACACTTGAAAGTGAAAGTTAGCTCACCCCATGGCTAATGACAGTAAAGGCAGTGCAGCTGACCTGGAGGCCATGGTGCCACAGGCTGGCCAGGTTGGAGCTGCTAGATCTTTTTTCCTTGAAGAGCTGCACCCGGTTTTTGTACCAGCTTACAGCAGTGTCCCCTCTACTCTGCCCGCAGGTCCTGGTGTGGCACACACGCACAGAGAAGGTGAAACTGACCAATGAACCCGATCCACTGTTGGACTCAGTCACCATCGAGGTCTGACAGGTCAGTCGCTGGTGGCTCCACGTTAGCAGCGATTGCAGACGGCATCCTGAACAACTTTCTTTGGTGTTGTTGCATATACTGAAAAACTGTCCATCACAGTTGTTTAAGCTTCTGGAAAAATGTCTGCCATCACTGACTGTTATATTTTCTGGAGAACTTGCCTAGAGTTCACAGCCAGTTTATATTCTAAAGAGTGCTCACATCTGCAGCCGCTGGTTCCAGGCTGCCCTGCTCGGTGCTCGCTGGACAGCGCGGCGCTTTTGAAAAGACACGATGGGAGAAGCAGTCGTTACATCATCTATTCCACGTGGCACCTGTACTGTGCCACAGGAGCTGCGATACGAGTCACTACAACAACAGCAGAGCCAGTACAACCATCCTTATAGTGCACAATCCTCTAAGAGAACAAAGAATCAGACAGACAACAACAAAAGAATTACTAACTAAAAAAAACTTCACACAGTGTTTTATGGCTGTCCACTGTTTAATGCACGGAAATAACATTTTATCTGTACTAGGCACCATAAAATGTAAACACATTACAGAAATAAACATGGAGGACGAGCTCTGAGTTCCGTCTTCGTTGCCAGGTAGAGGCATCCTTTCTGCGGTGGTAGCAGCTTCGCCATTGCAAACGGATGTAAATGTTCTTCTGCAACGTTTGTTCAATCCGTGTGTTTACCCCCCCCCAGTGCCCTGGCTCTTCGTAGCTTTGTTTCACCCACAAAACAATCTTCAGTCTACTTTTGTACGTCTTCCTCTTAAACACCTGGCTTCTCTATTATGTGCACGACTAACACCACAGCAAGAGGAACGATTGGTTTCAAATGATGGGATGGTGGATGAAAAAAGGGAGGGGGGGCTATCTTCTCTGGTTATGGTAACACACAATACAGTTTCCTATAGAGTATCTTCTAGAGGATAGCTGGGAAATAGGAAATTACACACACGGGAAAGGAATTTCAACATAACCACTTCTCTTCCATTTAAATACTATTATTATTCACTATTGATTTGGTAACCATACATTAGATGCTTGTATAATTGGTCCAGCAACTTGTTTGCTAATATGCTTTGGAAAAAAAAAAGAAACTAAAATAAAAGTTTGTACGTAAGACGTACGGAGTTGTCAGTCTTTAAAACTTAAAACTCTGGCCACCCGATGCATTGATGCATACCAGCCGCGCAGAGGTGATATTCCTCATTATTAACGGTTGGAAATAAAAGAAATGTGTTGATACAGGACAATGTGTGGGCACGAGTGCGGCTGGTTCTGCTGCAGGCGCCCCATCCCATTGCTCACTTCCACAGCTGGGTGCTAAGGGTCTGGCCAGAGGGGGGCCCGGCCCACGTGCCAGACTGGCCGAATCCCACGGCTGCTCCTCCCCCTGTGCCGTTCAGGCTCATGCTGGACATTTGCTGGTTCACCTAGGAGAAACAGAGGGTTGCTGGTGAAGGTGCTAAAGGGTAATTTCAAGTGGTATCTTGTCATACAAAAACCCTTCACAAAGCCTCAAAGAGAGAGTGACAGAGACACAAAGAAACAGACATAGGAAAGAGATCTAACAGTGCTTTTCTCTGTGACCAGTACTGCATCCATCTCTTGTTCCTGGCATGTTGAGATGACCCACCACTAGGACAAGGTTCTCCTCCTCCATTCCCTTGATACCCGTTTGCCACCTGGGCCTCCTCCCGAAACAAGGGCCAGCTGTCTAAGGTCGTTGCGCACCCCTGAGCTCCACACTGGAGCATCTGTCTCTCTGTCAACTTCAATAGCTCCATCTCGACTCGGAAGCAGAGCACGGCATACCAATCCAGCCGCTGTTCTCCATCACAAGGTGAGTTTATTAGCTGGTGCAGCAGCTACCCATATTCAGTGTGACTCTGGCAAACTCTCTTTACGACTTTTGGGAGGCATCTTAATGAGAAGTCTTAAAGATTAAAAAAAAAAAAAAACTTGGAAAAAACAGCTAATTTGAGAAAAAGAAAACATGTATTGGCTTCTGCCTGTTTTTCTGAGGGGTTCATTATAATTATGACAGGTCTTCCATGTGATCAGTGCAGGAGCACAGCCAAGTAATTCTAAATACCTCAGCATATGCAGTTAACTTCGCTGAGGCTGTGAGCAGTTACTCTCCGCACGCTAACTGGGCTGGGCTGCTAGCACTGCCGGTCTCCAGGTAGTTATTGGTGAAGGACAAGGATTTGCAACCTGAAGAGTGCTGGGCTTAAGTCCCAGGAAGGGTTGTGCTGTAAAAAAAACTGAGCAAACTACAGAATTTGGCACGTTCCCAGAAAGCTATCCAAAACCTTTGCATAAAAAGGTGGCTAATCGATAAAAAAAAAAAATAGCAATAATTTGTCCCATCCCATCCTGTGAACACATGACCAAAGGACATGGTAGTTCAGAGCTTATCCTGGAAGTGTAGTTAAACCTAGATTATAATATTAATAATAATCATTACCATGACATATACTGGGTCAAATAGTACATTACAATATTGAGGCTGGTCAGAGCAAAACAAGCTCATCGTTGGTCAGTTGAGGTATGTCTCAGAAAGAAAGGGTTCCCCTACCTGGTTCATAGTCCACTGCCCCTGTTGGCCAGGCTGCATGGTGTACATGTTCTGTGCGGGGACTACTCCAGCTGGCATGGCACCCCCCTGCGGGCCCATCATCCCAGGTGCCAAGCTCATCACTCCAGCAGGCACCCCTCCCATGAAACCATTCGGCATCGTCATGCCGACCATCATGCCTGCATTCTGGCCCATCATGGTGCCTCCTTGGCTCATCACAGCCCCCATCATGGTGGTGGGGGGCAATGCTGTGCCCATTCCTGGAAATCCCTGAAACCCGGAGGGGGGCTGGGCAGGAAACTGCATCTGGGAAGCTCCCATGAACATGCCTGCTGGTAGGGTGGTGGAGGGGGGGCACACAAACAGAGGAATGATGAATTCTAATATCATTGTACACCGTTTTCCTTCAGTAACATCAATCATGGTGGGAAAAATTGTGGGAGACATCATTAAAATCTACCCAGTCAATAAAGACTAAAAATAAACAGGTGACTGCCTTGATAAGAGGCAATGCTTTCACATTTGAAAATGTCTGCTACCAAGTGTGACATTAACAGTGAAGGCTGCGAGAAAAGAAATCCCACTGAGGTGAAATGCACGGTACTTAAATAATTGATCTTCGCCGTAAGACCTCTGGTTCAGAACCCTCATTATAGTAGTCACTCCACTCAAAAAAACTCCTTTCAAACTATAAAGACTAAATAACCTAATAGGGCCAAATATTCACTACCTGTTGGGGATGTGATTTCCAGGGTGTAGTGTTGGGGGGGAAGGGGGGGTACCTGGGGTGGGCTGCTGGGCAATGCCGCTGGTGCTGTAAAGTGACAAGATGGAGTCTTTTGAGAGCGGTTTCTTGGTCGTGTCTTCTGCCTTCCCTGTGCTTTCGCTGAAGAGGTCCAGTTCACCCTGGGTGGGGGCAGGACTTCCTCCTGCGGTCCCTGAGGCCGATGCTGCTGCTGTGGCAGGGGCCCCAGTTGTCACAGCAGTACTGGGCTGTGAAGGGCAGAAAGTGAGGAGAATATTGCACTGCAACTGTGATAAAGAGTCCAATGCTGGACATATGGTGAAAGCATGATTGTACTGATGTGGGATGTTCAATGTTGGTGTACATTTCGCCTGGTAAAACATCGTTTCACGCGCTTGTATGACTGGCCAAGGACCACTGGCCTATTCCATTGGTGCAGGAAGCCACCCTGAGAGCCCATTTTCTTAGCAGGCTGGGATGGGACAGACGTTTTGGGGGGGACGAGTCTATGACCAGGAGGGCTGAAGCTCCACTCCCACCTGCTCCAACAACCTCCCCTATACAGAGGACATGCTGCCAAACTACTGATGAACATGCTGAAGCAAAACAATCAAAAGATAATTTTACCATGCATTTACAAACTGTCTGGGCCAACAAGTCAAGATACTTGTACTTGAACAAACGAAAACGATAATCTGCCTGACAAGCGTACATGTTCTGTGCAAAATATATTGTGCATATGTATATACCGTTAATCCATTTTTACAGCTAAATAAATACTTAATATGGCTAACCAGTCAAGACTAGAATAGCAAAGCTGCCAGACAGTCTTAGACATTAATAATCCTGGAGTGTAAGTCACCTTTGTTTAATAGCATTATAATAAACAAACTGTTTACATAGCAAACACCCTCATTTCTGCATTATCATACAGCTGGGTGTGGATTTAAAGTACCAATTTCCCTTTAGAAACCTGAATGTGCAAGAGCTTCACTAGTTTCTCAGCCATAAAAGCATATCTGTAAAAAAACTACCCCTGGTGTAATTTTTAATGACAACAGCAAACCAACCCTCCTGCTAAAAATGGCACGGGGATGCAGGACACGTATGGCTTCCTAAGGCTGCTGCTTCCAGCAGAGCAAACTGGGAATGGAAGGGTGGGGTGGAGGGTAGATAACTGTCGTTCCATTTAGATGGAGGCCAGATTGGCAGCTGGTCCTTGCAGATGCAGCAGCACACCTGGCTGTCAGCGGGGGTCCCGCGTGATGCCTGGCAGCAGATAAACCATGCGGCCCAAAAGCTGCACGATGAGGGAATTACTGACAGGAGCCCAACGTCATCCAAACGGCATGTGACACACTGAGCAAACTGTAACAAAATCTACATCATAAATTCAAAAAAACATTCATTTGATTATGGCACTTTATTTCATCATTGTTCATTTATATGGTTATAAATGTTACTTGGAGTCATTTAAGTTGCATACGGTGCAACCCTCATTTCATATCAAAGCCAGTTGGTGCAGTTTTATAATCAGAAATGCAAAACTTGGCAGTACAAATAATAATTTACATTTAGGAAGTTTTAAAAAGTCTTAAGAAAAAATTCCTATATCTTTACTTAAATTATTTACATAACTCCTATAACCTAAGGACACCTGTTACAAGTAACACTAATGCCTTACATCACATGCGTTGTGCAGATGGATGCAAGCTGGAATCCAGCTCAGCCTCTGTGGCGTTTGTATATTCTCCCCATGGACAGTCCAAAGAAAGGTGTTTCTGGTGAACTGGTGACTATAAACTCCCCGTTGTGAGCGTTATATTTCTGTGGTGTAGTGTAATTAACAAAAAGTTCACTTGGATAATGTCAGTTAAAATATGAGTTAAAAATCATTGTATCTTGTGCTGAAGAAACGTCTGCTAAATAAATAAGCATTAAGGTGGTCAGTTACTTTTTACCTAATGACATCATTATTTATATTCAGAAAGCCTTTCCTTAAGTCTAAGTTGGTGTTGGTACAAACATTAATGCTTCGTGCCATTCCCAGCAAGCATCTCTGACCTCCCTGCCTCAGGCTATCCTGTACACCTCAGACGACCTCTGCAAGGCAGGAAATTCAGGCTTTAAAGCAACACAAGAATAATGGTCCTGCTGCTTCCTCATTGTACGACAGGCTGCATTCACGCTCCTCCTGATCACAAGTGAGCACAAAAACAAAGTGCAGATACTAAACACTTTTTGTGTGAAACAAACAGGAAAAGAGGTGACAGTCTCCTTAGCAGACACCAACCACAAATAAAAGCAAGACGAAATCAAGCACAGGGAGGTCTCTCTAAAATATGCATAGATGCTTTTTAAATGTTTTACAGGCATACAGGTGCAGCTCATTCTTACTTAGAATTTCGTAACTGTGCCTCATTAGTGAAATAAAAGCTCTATTTAAAACCTTTTCACTCAACACCTGCTCTGGCAATGAGATCCAACACAGATGCTGAAATGGCTCAGGAGATGATGGCTGAAAGAGGACTGGCAGAATGAATGAATCTGAAGACCAGTCAGATGGTCTCTTCAGTATACGATGGTCCCCAGGATCATGTCCGTGGAGTGACCCTCTCCAAAGGCTTGTGAACATCTGACAAGAGTCTTCATACACACAGTCATCTGAGGACCACATTCTCTATTCATCCACTCACTGTGCAAAATGAGACTGTAATGCATCTTTGTTGCTGCAGCTTCACGTTTAGCATGACAAAAGCACTACTGAAAAGATATCATACTGTTATTTTACTCTTCACAGCAGTCTACGATTCGCATAATAGAGATGACACATATCTTACCATTCCCGTTTTTCACATGAAGCTAAACTTGGTATGAAAATTTGTAAAAGATGTGACCAGAGTGATTTTAGACTGTGTATCTCAGCCACCAGCTTTAGCAAAACCCACAATGTGTGATCTACCCTGCTGGAGTCCTCATGAAAGGCAGTCTACTGCTGGCCCCCGACTCCCCCTCCTCGACCGATGAGGGAGACCGGGGTCTCCGGCACAGACAGCCTACAGGAATTGTGTTCAATCATGAGCCAAGGAGATATCTTGCATGAGCAGAAGCATAGCGCTTTTTGTGCATAGGCGGATAAAAAGTTAATTTACATGAGGATACTAGATGGTTAGGCGCCAGCCTGGGCCCCGCCTGAGCCTCTGGCGTAGCCCACTGGTCGACCTGGCCTCGTGCATCAAAGACTGTGGCTTCTTGTTGTTCACACTCATTCTGAAGACATCCCAGGTGGCCACAGCTTGGGGCTACCACATGTATTAGAACTCATTCTGGCTCTAGAAGCAGCCGGGATGGGCAAACGCTATCGGTGGATGCACAGGCGTGAGGCATGAGCAACCAGAAATGTCATAATAGTAGTTAAAATTGTAACAGCCCCTTTTTACTAAAGTCTGCCAATGCCTTCATTTTGCTGACCTCCCAAATGAATTCTAGCAGCTTTGACTGGGAGCATAAAAAATGACAACTCAAATAGGAATATCAGCAGCTGAGTTTGACCTTTCCTTTATGGCTCTCTGGGAGGTTCCCACGGACGGGGTAAAACTAGATGATTTGAAATATAAGGACTTGGCCCATGGGTGAAGTTGGGAGGGGCAGTAAGCTGCAGAAGACAGTGGCTCCATGGAGAGCTGAAGGCCGTCAATGTGGCTGTGGGTGATAGGGCTGTACAATGAGTGGTAGCTGCTTCCTCACAAAGATGGTTGTGTGGGCACAGAATTCTGGCAGAGTTTCAGGATAGAGACATGTGTAGTTGGAACAGTGACAGAAGTAGACAACAGAGTGGTGCTTCGATGGAATAATGAGAATGATGGAGAACAAGAGAAAAGTGCTGATTGAAGAGAGAAGTCTGAAGACAGAGCACACAAAGGGGTGTTTCACATGGCATCAAATAAGTGTATAAACAGAATATTAAGAGACATTAAAAATCTGTGTTATGTTTGTGAAAAGAGATGGAAAGAGTTGTGTTGAGGGACTATTCAGAGACGTCTGTGGACAATGGCTGACTGACTTACCTGTGCACTGGATGAGGGCAGGGGGTTGGACACCATGGGGCCGAAGATATCTAGGTCATCACTAAGTGGGGCGGTGCTTTTAGAACCGTTGCCAGAACTAACTGCAGGGGTATCTGGGAAGAGCAACAGGGATGTGTAAAGAACAGTAAAGTGACAGGGAGTTGCCCTCATCAATACAGAGGCTCGGAAAACACCAAGCTCACATTATTTGTATGGCTGTGACTCATGGATTAGGGAAGCACTGAGGTCCAGTGACAGTCGGCTGTAGGATGCCCTCTTCTTGCAACTGATTCCATCTTGTCCTTGATAAGGCTTAGTCTCGTACTACAGGGCTCATTCAGTCATGCTGACCACGCTTAGTAGCGCTGCCGTGCCAAGACAGATGACTGAACTTGGAGGTCAGTGGCAGCTGTTGGGCAGTTGGCCTCAACCAAGTGCAGAACCCATCTGTTCGACCTGACCACCCGCCCCTCATCCTTAATACATAGGGTTTTCCTTTGAAATCATAGCTCCAGCTATGGCTCCTCCTCAGCTGAGGAACTTCATCAAAAAGATGACAGTATAGAAAAATCTGAGCTTCAAAAAACTAGGAAGGCCAAATTTATTAAAATATACTGTGGAAAAACTGCAACTCATAATCTCATTATGTAAAATTATTATTATAATTCCTAATATCTTTATTACCTATATAAAATAAAGCGATTATGTATATAGGCAGGGAGTGCATTTAAATATGCGCTAACTATCTTAGAGGTTGAAATATTGGGCACATTTAAGTCCCACTGCCATCATATCCTCAAAAAGAGACACAATACTTTCCCTGCTTTAGTAAATATCCTGCAGTTTTAATGAAACTTACAGGATGTTGCTCTGAATAACACAGTTAATAACAGTAATTGTTCAGCAGTTTTGTCTGTCAATCATAACATGCAGCAAGCAAGGTTTAATAGCAACAACTCATGACCATTCTGACAATCTAAAATTGGAATAACCATCCTCAAATATGTGTGATGGGTATAAAGGAGATTTCAACAGCAGCGACAGGCTCCATTAAAACACCTGCCGCAGGCACCAAGGTCCCCAATAACATGGTCTGCCAAAATGGTGCAGAAAAGGTCATTTCCTGTGTTCCTTCCCTCTGGGTCTATTATGCAGAGGGCTGCTCAAGGATTTGCCTCCAGACCCTGCTAGAGACACGGAGCTCTCCCCCACCCCATTTACCACCTCCCCACATCCCTTTTCCCAGTCAAAGTCCATCTTGGACCAGGTGCAATTTGATCAATCCACCCTTTTACCTGCTTGCCCAAAATCTGTTTACAGCTTTTCCCCCCACACCCAGTGGGTCAAAAGCAGACAGATATGCACACATATGCACACACAAATCACCTCTCCTCAGAACTCACTAATGCCCACCATTCCTCTCTGGATTCAAAATCATCCTTAAATGGGTAAAAAAGGAGCCAAACCACTGGATCGGGCGTTGAAGCCCATCTGGTTACTTTCTGTTATTTCCCTGACTGCTGCTGCTCTGTGTTCCTCCTGCCAGCTGTCACCTGGCTCAAACAACAAAATAGGTCCAATGACAGCTAAAGGGGAAAGTGCTCTATCTCCATTCCAAAGCTTTCCAACATTTTAATTCCACATACTGGAAAGGAAAAAGGTTTAATAGCAATCCAGTGTGACATCTGAATACCTCAGCTCAAAGCTCTGTTAGTCTTTCCTGTTCTTCCCAAAAGTATCATCTAAACTAACTACAGTATGACTGTAGCCTCCCATTATTCCTGGCTTCGCTGACTGCACACGATCTGGGGTAACACTAAACTCACAAGTGTCATCTGGGTTTGTCCTACTTTTACTCCTGCAGCCAAGACAAACAGATTAACAATGCTAAACTCCCCCAACCACACATCAAATATCCTACCGAGGCCAAGCAGGTCGATGGCTGGTTCAGCATTCTTCATGGGACTGGCTTTTGAGTCTCGCTGGATCTCATCCCTCTTCTGACACTGAAAGTAGTAAAACAACAACACAGGAATGATGTTACAGACAGACAGAACTTATAGTTCAGCTCAGGAAATGACAAGTCTGCCACCCCTTTGAATGATGCTCTAGGCTGAATCTGGGGTAGAACCCTGATAATATGCAGATAGTTTGTAATCCATACACTTTGACCCCAAAGTAGCCATCTTCAAAATCCCAAGCTGCATGCCGACAGCTACTTGTCAGTTAGGATACAAGAGCATTCAGGAGTTCAGAGAGCATTTCTGTGTTTGATCCCCATTGGCTGTGTGGGATGTATAGGTGCCAAGTTTTTTCTGGACCTCAGCAGAAGCTCCAGGCACCTCCACATCTAGTAACCCGATAGTCCCACTCATAAAAAGGCCCAAAAATGAAAGTCTGTAGGTCTTTGCTTTTCGGCATAGTGTGGTGATTTACCTGGTATAGGTGTAAATACCCTTAATTAACCTTTCCCCTGACATGGGGGATCTGTAGAAGTCTAATTCCTAAATAGTCACTGATACAGATGAAAATACCCTAAAATTAAAGCGAGCAGGCTGTACTTCAACCTCACGGCCAGTTCATTTCAAATCCAATGTAAAGTACAGAGTTATAACAAAAGTTTTGCCACTGCCACTATGATTATAGACTGAATGCATACTGTTTAAATAAACAACAATACTACACAATGTCTTTCCTTTGAGTGTTGCAAGACCTTCAAGGTAAGAAAGGCATAAAGTCAGTGAATATTGACTACGCTATGCAGGGTACTGAATGTTGGTTGGTGATCATCAATTATGATCATTGACAGAGAAGATGTACAGCGGGGGGAACTGCACAATATAGATAAAAAACCTAGATGGGCAGAGGCTGAACTCATATTTACTCGTCTCAATATGCTACGCTAAGAAAAGAGTTGACTGAAATGTCCAACACATTTTCTGCTACTAACATTATTTCAGAAGTGATAGGAAGTCCTCTGGTGCTCTATGATTTGCTACCATGTTTTAATTACTAAACAAGGAACAACATGAATATGGGTTCATATTTCTTGCTTACAGTCATATGAAGTATGCAGAATACATATGTGAGTAGCTTTGTATTACAGTAGAGCGTCAATCAGCAGCAACCTAATCGACAGCACAGTTAGCACATTCCTTCCATCTCCTTTGTTCTCCCATTACCATTTCTTCTCAGCCTCTACATAAAGCAAAATGCACTCAAAAAAATAAAGAACAACAACCCCCCCCCCGTCAATTTCTGTTCCCAGTTGTCTCTAATATTATCTTACCATCAAGGTCTTTCTGTTTCCTTGCACCTCTGTCAGCAACCATAAGCCAGGGTCTATCCAATTTAAAGCTCCATTTTAACAAAGCAAGTAAGCTGGCCAATTAACAGCAGTGAGTTGCTCTGGGGCCTCCACAGTTTGTTTTCTCTCATGCACACAAAACATGCCACATCCTTGAGCTCCTGTTAACAGCTTTGATAGATCCTCCTCACAAATTCTTCATTCATCTTTAGTAATAATATAAGCTAAGAAAGCAAATGGATGCAAAACATATCCTTAGCTGTGCAAAACCAAGCACCATAGTACTTCTACGGTATACCTGGAACTGTCATTGTTTCACATTCCCCTAAATGGAAACTTAAAAAAAAAAAAAAAAAAAAAAAAAAAAAAAAAATTCTCTATTAGAAAAGGAGCCAGCTGTTCTCCTTCACTGTGACACATTGTTAAATCAGTCTTGGGAGGATGGAGAGCCCAGTGTTTAGAGACATGGAGATAGTGCTAACTATGTCGCCCACGACATCTTAGTGCAAAATACCCCTCTCCAAGTCCCAGGACTTCTTGCTCCAGAACACAAGAGTGCTTGCTGCCTCAAAGGTCACATAACATGTTCTTCGAAGAGAGGGAAGCTTTCCTTCCATTACTAGCAAGGAAGACAACCTCTGCTGTCGCAAGTCTGGTGCTTTGAGGTGCCACTGTTCCTCAGATGTGCTTCTGGCCTTATTTTCATGGTGTGTGAAGTTGTATATGTGTGATACATAGCAAAGGAATTTTACAGGTGGGCATGAAGGAGCACTGCTTCCACATACACTATAAAAAGGTTTTAAGCTAAAAATAAAAAGCTCTGTGCTCCACTGGACAATTATCATGTCTACCACATGCGATGTGAAATACCTCTGGTGACTGGACAAAGCAGCCACATGCTAGACTCAAAAAAGGTACTGCTGCTGTGTGTCTACAAGGACTAGAGTAGCACTACTATACAATGACAGCAACAGTGATCAAAACATGTGACCAGAAGTATAAAACCCATGTTATCCAACAGTGCTGCCTAATGGGATTTTTGTATAAACAAACAGCAACAAATACAGCAGAAATTAGACCCCACTCTACATCAATGTTATCCACTGGTCATGGGTTTCAACGTACAGTTCAGAAGCCCCACCCTGAACGTGTCTGTGTATTTGTCCTTCTTTACCACCACCACACCTGACGATCAGTGCTTTGAGTATTAATTAGAGCTTAAATGAAATGGAACAAAACCAGTGTAAGGAATGGCTGTACGTCCAAAAAAGAAGGTTAGGGAATTAATGACCTAGTCCATAACAGACATCATAGATGGAAGACATTTCAAGACATTTGCCAGTGATTTAAAACTTCCAAACTTGTGTTAATATCATGAAGAGAAATTTAGACTAAAGAAAACAAACATTCGTCCCTCAAAAAAGATCCCCGCACCATTTTAAAGCAATCGCTAATTGTCAGTGAAGGTGAAGAGAACCTGCTCTTTACGGCACTACAGCAGCGAGTTTGTATCACACTGTCCTCTGTGAACATTACCTTCCACAACAAGCAGGGCTACATGTTTTGAAAGATTGACTGTGGAGAGACATTCAGGCAGTAGTCACAAAAACAAATCAAATGGCAAAAGATTATGCAACCAAGTCTGGACTGCTCAAAAGTCACACAAACAGGGTTCTGTCGCAGAGGTTTGTGTTTATCGAACACTAGTCTCGGTCATCTATGCCTCCGCTGGTGCCTACAGTGATTATTATGGGATTTGACGTGACAGCCTGTCAATCCAAGAGGACCGAGTCCTGTCTCGTTCCACTGCATCCTCATACAGTGAAATTCTGCCACGGCATTGGTAATTCAAACGCGTTATTTCCATACGTTCTCAATGGAAACGTACGTGGCTTAATTATATCATGTGGCATAATGGAGTTATCGTCCCCTGTAGTCCTATACAACAAATTTTATTTCATTCACTTCAGAATGAAAAGAGAAAAGAGGGAAAAGAGAATGGCAGTTAACCACATGGACCCGTAACCTGATGGCTGCCAGTTTAATTCACAGAACTCCTGCTCTTGTGTTCACTTGAACAAGGTACTTCATTGGAACAGCTACACCACAACATTCACCTGCATAAAAGAGTAAAATTGCAAACTGCTTCAGAAAAATGTGCCACACAATAACCAAATTAATAAGTCGATGATTTTCCCTTCGCTATAATGAATAAATTGAACTACTACAGGTACGCTGATGGAAGCTCTTGACTCAAACCCATGAAATGGCAGGTCACCCTGGGGAGGGAGATTGCAGAAGGGTGGTCCTCTGGTCTGTTCGGTTCATTTGAGACCATGGGGCAGCAGTTCACCACGAAGCAGCAAACCCCCATCCCTCGGTGCATATCCGCTGCATTTCAGGACCCTCTGTTCAAAAGGCGCTTGGGGTTCTTTATTCACACGCTGAGATTTTCTATAAGGAAGGGAGGCCAGATTAAACCTCCCCACTCACATTTGAAAAACAACTCACAATATGGAGGAGCAACGTGGGCTTCAATACGGCTCAATTTCAGAAACTGTACTGCCCGGCAGTAAGGGAGCAGAGCTGCCTCATGACAGTTTCTTCACAGCTACATTCACAGGTAAAAGGCATACAAAGCAGCAGCACAGATCTGGAGCGGACTCGTCCTGCTGGTCTTAGACAGCGTGTGGTTATACCCCAGAACGAACATTAAATTTTATGGGAAATAGAAATTAACCTCTGCTCCCAACTTTGCCACCTTAACTGACAAACATATGTGCTGCTGTCTTCAACACAACAGAGCTTTCAAGCTCTGCTCCTCACACTCCTCCCTTTGTATAAAGGACAAAAAAGTCACTGCTGAGCAGCTGACAGGAAGGATTTATTAAAGTATGAAAGTGAAAATTAAAAAATCAAATATGTATTTGGGACTCACAGTACACATCACGTATGGTCGCCAATTACAGAGAAGTTACATAAGTGCATACATTTTTCCCCTGTTCATTTACAAAGTAATATGTGGCAATTTTAAAAAGGCTATTGTTGAAGGCAGCAAACAATCAACATTACTCTAAATGGGATGGCAAGCTCAGAGCAGAGAGCCGGTAATTAGATTTATCAGTTTTTTTTACCTGCTGCCACCTCAAAAAGATGTAATCTCTTAGAGTCGCTTTTCTTGTGACACTAAAATCATATAAAAGCAAAGCAGAGACACTTAATGTGTATGGATAAAATGAGGGCTGGTTCTTTAATCTTTGTTTCTGCCTGAGCATTCATTTGTTACTATTACTCATACATTACTTGGCCCACAAATGAGAGCTTTCAAAGTTGTGCTTCTCTGAAGCAAAGTAACTGACATTTCATTTTAACCATTGTTTCCTCACTTACCGGTGGAGCAGGTAAAACTTGTGTGTCACAACTTCTGGGTCTGAATGCAGTTGAGCCTGTGTAGACTTTTTATGTTCTCCCTGTGTTCATGCGGGTTTCCATTGGACACCCCAGTTTCATCACATAGATAATGCAACATGTGTTGCTATCTAGACATGCTGGGAGGGGGGGCCTCACCAGTATTTTATTTTCAGATCAATCTCCAGTTCAGTAAGGCAGAGAGATGATGATACAGATGGCAAGAAAACCCCATTGTAGTTGCAGACATTCACCATGCCCAAACCTTCCCCTATCCACCCTGAACACCCTGCTTCTCCAACCCTGACATGCCTGCACCTGTTCCCCTTGGTCCACAAAACACCATAAAAAGTCCAAATTGTCACAGCAATACCAGTCCTTGCCATGCTGTCCACGCTATGGTCCATAAACATGTTTCAAATGAACTGGTGAGTATCTTGGCCTCAGCACGTCTGTGTGAATGAAGCGAAGTGTGTGTGTGATGAAGAGGTTTCCCTCATGCCCTACACTCCATTAATAGGCTTCTAGCTACCAAAACCATTCACTGGAGAAGTGCTTATTAACGATACATACATGTTTTACAGGAATAATGCCAGTGAGCTGTTCTATTCAAAGATACAAGGGCAATCTTCAAGTTTCCAAGTTCTTATCTTTATCCACTGAAACCCTATAATACTTGTACTGACAAAAGCTGGACAGCTTCATTCAGATGTCCTTTTATAACATCACTCCTTGTCTAAGCCACACCGCTGCGTATATTTAGGGAGGAATGGCAGTTTCCCACCATAGTCAAAAGGCTTATGGTCAAATGAAAGTACAAACTGGCAAATGCTGCAGCTTCAAAAACCATAACAATTCAGTACAGCGGTCTAAATGGGTTTAAATTTGAATGATAAAAACATTTTTTTAAATCAGAAATCTGACTGAGACAAACCAGAAATCTCTCAATTTACATCCTGTACCTGTTAAACAGGTGTTACAGTAAACTAACAGCATTTCAGTCATTGTCCTTGTGACTTTGTCTTTTATGCACACTGAGCTGTACATTAACACTCACTGAGGTATTCTCTAAATATAACATCTCATACTATATTAAACTGAAAAAGTCTCTCTTTTAATTTATTTCTTATCTCTTAAAAATAATTTATACGGTGCTCATGATTACAACTCATCCGTGATTACATATTCCAATGTTCTTGGCTTCTGCTCATCAAGATCAATTCTCATTTATTTGGTTAGGTTTTGCAAATAATACTACAAAGGGAATGCAATTTGCACAAATACACCCGTAAGTTTCCCAGTACACTGAATTTGAGTTCAGTGTTGAGTAATGCAGTTATGCTTTAGAGGATTAAAATTAAAGTAAATGCTATGTATTCAATGTGATTTGCTCTATGCAACAGCTTCAGCAAAGTGATCAATTAAGACAAGTTAAGAGCTCAGTTTGAACATACACTCCATATAGAGCTGGTGAAAATTAACATTAAATATAACTAGTGCAACACTGAGCAATATCAAAAAAGTAATGAAGTTAGTTCTGTAATACATCTAAAAGGAAATTTTTAATTTTTAACTACCCTTTGTAAGCAGTTTGTATTGATACCCCTTTCCTTTGCAATTTTTGAATTGCTTTCAAGGATTGTTTTAAATTAACACCCTTTTGGATTGACAGGCTGTCACGTCAAATCCCATGATAACCTTAAGGAAAGGGTAATAAATGAAGCTTAGGGTTTTATAGCTGACTTACTCTTCTGAAGAAAAAAAAGGTTGTGTTTTGGACTGGTGCACAGTCTTCATAAACAGGGAACTAAGAGAAATGCAAATATTGTTTGCTCCTGAACTGTGATTGCTTATGATTTTAACAATCTAAAACAATATGCTGCAATAACCTTCATTCAGCTTTTTTAGAGGGGCCTTCACCCAAAATTAATCACAATCCAACTTCCACTGACACCATGCAGTCTGCAGGCAAACTAAAGACTTTTTTGCAAAAGAAGGAAAAACAAAATAAGAACACAAACCAATATGCAGGGAACCAACATTTCCATGCTGGTAGCATTAAACTGTCTCCTGGTGTTGCTAGAAATATGAAAAAAGCCCTTCTGTGGGAGCAGAAATCAGCAGGATGAAATTGTTTACCTGTTCTGAGGTGCATAGCAGCAACACAACTGTTATCCACATGTAAGAGGACAACAGGCAATTGAGGGTTTATGGTTATAACACACAGTGAGGGACTCTACCACTGTAACCTTGAAAAAGCCAAAAAAATGTAATAGTCTAATGGCAAATTATGGTAACTCTATGCTGTCCCGCTGGAAATGACCACCTGTTAAACAAATTAACAGTAAGGGTGAACGTACAGAAGGCTGCTGTGAAATATAACCAGGGGTTTATCATAACCTTTGGTCATCTCTTCATGCAGCCCCTAATATCTTCAGCAACATGAAAGGTGGTAGAAGTCAGGATCAAGATCTTAGCAAGGCATCCCTTATATTTCCTCAACAGTGACAATACTTGACCCCTGAGGTTTGGGGCAGAGAGGACCTGCTCGGGTCTTTTGCTCCTGTCAGTCATCCAAGGATAAAGGAAGGAGATATTATTTTCAGTGTTTTGTCTTGGTGGATGTACTTCATTAAACAAAGTGTCTCCAAGCTAATTTGCTCAAAAGCAATTTGTCTTTTTGTAAAAGCAAAGAGGAATGCTGGCAATAGCTCATGCTGGCATCCTAAATGGGTGCACTCACTAGGCACTGTGGCAAAGAGGCAACAAGCCCAGACACCCTCACGTCATCTGTTATGTGCAGGAAATGTGACAATGCCCAATTCTGACCAGCCCCAACCTGACCTATTATGTCCCAGAGGAACGTCCTGGTGGAATCTAAAAGGTCATACAGAGGAGGTGCAAGCAAGAAGAATTAAGGACACCCAATGTGTCACCCATAGTTTAATTATTTTGTGACCAGAGGCTGAAGGGCAACTCAGCTGCAGTGACTGCTGATGCTTAATGTGTGGCAGCATGCGGCTTAAACCAAACGGCCAAACTCTGTAACAGCCACTACAAGAGGTACCTGGCTACAGACCAAAAATGAGGATGCTTTGTACTCAAAGCAGCAGCAGGGACAGGGGAGGAACTGAAAAACATCTAGCCCAAGATCGCTTTGAGCTCACTGCTTCTCCCTGGTTGCAATGTTCCCTACTCAGCAACATGAGCAAACAAAGGAACTGGGGGGGGGGCAGGGAGAGAAAAACACAGACACACAATTATGGCATCATCTTCTCTCTTCTCTTTGATACAAAACATTCTTAGAAGTTTTCCAAGCCCAGGACCAAGGGGTGGTTAAACACACAGGCCTATATAATGTGGCACCCATGAAAATATTTATGCACACAAATGACAAAATCAAAACAGTCCTGATAAAATGAAGTGAACAAAGCATGCTTGTCTAACAGAAGACAATGGGGGAAAATGAGCATCTCCTGAATAATTTTGTTTGCGATTCGTAAGAGGAAAGAAATTCAAGGTGCACGTTTCTCACCAGTTAGACTAAAACCTCAAATATCTCAGCAGCATTAATCTTGCATTAGATCTCAGAGAGGTTTCAAAGGGAGGAAATCAGCTGCCAGCGACAAGCATGCATTATCCAAGAAATGGTGGGATACCTGGATCTCAGGCTCACATATACACAGAAAAAGTGTCAAACACATAGAACATACAATTGTTTTGTCAAACTCAAATTTAAATTAGTTACAAAACTAACAGAAAACCTTTAATAGTTCTTTTCATTAAACATCTTATCAGTAACCCTATGATCATCAAATGTGCGGATATTGGTAGTACGTCTGTAGTAGCTGATGTGCAATGAAGGGGTGGGGGTGTCCCACTGACTTCCTGTTTTGTAGTCAGCAGTTTAGGTATTTTAACACACAGGGAAATGGGAGAGGTGCCTGTTCCCATACCCGTTCTCAAACCCCTCCCAAAACACATCACCTGCATCACCCCAGCAGTCAGCAAGATAATCTTCTAGAAGCTGTTTTCTTACCCTCTCATTCATATCTCACATACAAGACAAACATTTCAATCTTTTATCCATTTAAAAAAGGTCTGCCTGCAACAAGCTGGCTGGAGGCCACGGTCACTCGTACTGCACTCATACAATCCCCAAAATGCAGAGCAGTTCAACACGGAAGGACACAGATCTGGGCTCTGTAGCCATGACCCACAGTGGCCGTGAGTACAAAGAAATATGAATATGTGCTGCTGAATGAAATCTCAAAATTCAAGTAAGTCCAGGAAAAAATGAAAAGATTATACAAGGCCAGTCTGAGATTAATAAACACACTTGATTTTGTCTCAGCTTCGTCACTCATACTAAAAAGAATGCTTCCAATTATTAGTGATTTTAATTCATATAAGATGATCAACAATGAAACCTGAGACTGTAGTGTACTTCTGTAACGTGTTATCAAACTGGTAGCAAGCCAAATAAAATATTAAGCACATCATGAGATTTATGCCAAAAGTATATTTATTTGCATGGAAAGCTTCGTTTCTGATGAAACCAGCCTTGAGTCTCTTCCATTAAGCTGCATAACTGTTGCACTTCCTCTAGGGCTGACAGACTCTAGATGAGTTCCACAGGAAGACATTATTAAAAACACTGTGACTGTCATCTCCTCAGCATGTTACAGAGATTGCTGTCGATGACAGAGGCTACGGTCCCTCACTTCCTCAGGCGTGCACACACATGCCATCACCGTGAGGATGTTATCTTGACTAATGCAATCAGTGACACCTATCTGCATCTACCAAACTCTAAGATATTAAAGCTGACAAAGCCCAACTTCAACACATGTGCATGTAACATACCAACAATGTTTACTAATGAAAGATTATTATTGTTATTGGCACTGCTACACACATATACAGAAACTTGTCCATTTGATAGTTCTTCCTTGCAGATCTGTAATTGTACATCTCAGCTCTGTGCCACGGCTTCCTGTCAGTTTCACTGCTTCCTGCTCATTGTGCTACACCCTCATTAAATACAATACAACACTGTGAGGGGGAAAGGAAGCTCCTCCACATGAATGTGAGAATCCGTGGGCTCCAAACAGGCCATCCCCCACCTCTCAGTATTCCAGTCACAACTCGGACTCTTCCTACAGCCCACACCACAACACAGACACTACACTGTCATTTTAATCAATCAACGAGCCCACTCCAGGTCAACAAGCAAGGCATGTTTCACCAATATCCTTACTCCCAGAGAAAGTGAGTGAACAGGGTGAGAGAAAGGGGAAATGGAGGGAGGGGAGAGAAAGAGAGATGTTCTAACAAGGTCAGATAGAGGTTGGGGGCAACGTGTTGCTTTCTGCAGACAAAGCCGATAGAGCACTGTTCTATAGGGGTGGGGTCCAGGGACTCTCTGCTTCATCACACACATAGACTTTTACCTGACTGGCACAGAGATGCGGATTAAGATGACATAAAAGCAAAAATGGTCCAAGAGATAGGCAGATAAATAAACAACCAAACAATCTGACATTAGCCACAGGTACAGAGATTCATCAAAGTTCATGCTGCTCCTTCAAGACATTCCAACATGAATCATTATCTTGCCAGCAGGTCACTGACTCACTTTGCTGCAATTTGTTGGAACTACATGGGGACAAAAACATTACAGTAGAAGGGCTACAGAAAAGGGCTTATGCAACTTACAGACAAAGTCATGCCGCTATGACAACAAGATCTGGACAATGGTGACTACTGATGTCATTTTGGCCTCTTATTACAGAGCTTGTTACTACCTATAACAATTTTAGTGGAGAGGATTCAGTGCTTGACCTCAGTGTTATGGAATAAAATTAATGTACAAGTGGGCTGTGGCTACTCCTTGACCTTTCAAAAGCCCACCACAAACTTGTGCTCAATCATCCATGAACTCAGTGATCAATTTTCATCTTTTCATCGACAGAAACTAGAACGAGGTTCCTCATCATTTGAAATGACAGTATTGTGCCATGAAAAAAGTCCCTTCATTTAAAAGTTACTGTACACAGAGAAATACCTAGATGTTATACTAAAAACATCCTCATTCCAAGCTGTTCAGTAGTGCTTTGCACACCCTCTCTTAGTCACCTACCCTAATCACCTAATTTACTGTACTATGTATTTAACAATGAAAGTAATTTCTAAAGCAAATAATCTATAACAAATGTTAAATATAAAAAGGAACAATGGAGCAGTTGCCTTTAAATTTTTTAGGCATTTATAGTGAGCGACTGTCAGGAAACTGTTGAAAACAGTTTACACTGTTCCAACAGTATGCTTTCACACTTTATTTGTCTGAATATCACAGATTGGAAAGTTCTGAGCTGTAGTTTGGAAAGGCACAGAGACAAGTAAAGACATCCACAAATAAGGACATGTGCACAAATAAAAAAACATCCTGAGAGCAAACATTGCAGCCCTTCTTAAAATGAAGTTCACCTTTTTTGGGGCTTTACTAATGACACCTGAACCCTATCACCAAAATAGAAAAACTCGGTCAAAACTGAGGGAGAAAAAAAGCCAGGAGGATGAGACTTGTTCAATTTCCAAGAACATTTCTCCAGACATTTGTAAGCCTAGTTTGCAAGGAATCATCACAGAGAGGATCACTTGCCCTTTGCCATGTTTGTCTCCCCACCCAGTGGAGACAAACTGCCCTCTCACCTTCTCGTTAAACACAGGTTTGCTCCCTTTGTCAGGATCTTTTTCTTTCTTCTTTTCTTCTTTCTCCCGTTCTTTCTGTTGGCATAAGACATGCATCAGACAGCTTTTCTAAATAAAGCACTACCATCAATAGAATGATACAAGGTGAAAAAAATAACTTTCTTGTACTGCAAATTCACATCACTTTGCTGAATGTGTTCAATTTATAGAAGACACAGATAATCCTGACCCACGGCCTCATCTTTTAAATCAGCAATTAAGCCAAAAGCCTGTTCTGTGCTATTGAACAACCGTAAAGGTCAAAGGGTTAACATTTGGCTCACTCTTCCTAAGAAAATTGGACAGTAGGCCTCCTTTAAAACAAGTTAAATTATGAACAATAAGATATTTTTTTTTTAATTTGTGTATTGTGATTAAATTTGCATGCTGTCTCACCTCAATTAATTCTACAACTTGACTGATGGAATAAGCAGTTGTTATAGTTGGGAAATGTAGACACACCCTTTAATTAAGGCACTGGCTTTTGTGATTATTAATTACCAGTATAGTTACTGTTATTTTCCATTTTTCAATACCATTAGCTGTTGAAGCAGCTCAGGTTAATAATTTAACTAAGAGGTACAGTGGCAGCTCCTTCCTGGGAAATGATGCTGATATGACAGATTCCATTCGGTGACAGCCAGGCTATCACCAGAATGACCACCTGCTCCCCTTTGAATTTTGTCTGGGTGTCTTGTACCTAAATAATGGACAACTGGACACTGATTTCACCTGGAATTCTTCAGTAATGTGGCTGGAAAAATGATAGGTCTCAAAAAATATGAATGGCGTAGTTCGCTAGCTAATCAGCCATATTTACATGTTATAAACAACAGGTTTTCCGTGTGGATTTGTGTAAGATTTTAACATATATTAATGACAGCTTGCTCTCAAAGTCTGGGTAGGGGTCACGGATCAAGTCCTAGATGGAGTTAATGCGGGGAGGGGGTTGTAGGTGTAGAAACTGTCATAGATTTTGACCTGAGAATAAGACATTAAAATTCAAACAATAATGAAGGCAAAAAGGAGTCTCCCAGGATACAGTGTGATTGGAAGAAGTTGCAGAACAAAGGTACAGCAGACCCTGACATGGTGTCAGTTTGGGCCAGAGAACAGAGAAAACACAGTAGCAGTGCAACAGTAAACACAGTACCTCCACCTTGCTCTTTTCAGCAGCCTGTGAGGAAGGGGAGGTGGTGGGGGGAACAGCAGCCTCAGAGGACTTCTGTGTAGTCAGGGAGGCACAGAGGAAAAGAGACAGAAAAGGAGAGAGCTGAAGCAGGTGAAATCAGAAATAACAAGTGGCAGTGATGAAGCCTATTCAGCAACTCATTGTTCAGCTTTTGGAAGCATCTGGGAACAGAAAGAATAGAGATTTTCCAAAGAAAAAATAGCTGTATGCGCAAAAAAAACCACAAAGAATAAAAAAGAACAAAAAAGAAAAAACATGACAGGCCTCTCCTCAGAAGAAATGCCACTGAAAGAAATTCAAAGCCCTTCCAGGATGAAGAGTAAATCCGTTATCTGACAAGGCCAACATCTGCAATGTGATACTGTGTCCATAAAAGGCTGATCTGGGATCAGGCCCGGACTGTTTTCCACAACAACAAAATGTCAGGCTAAATCAAAGTTGTTGGAGAGCATCTGCCAGAACATACTGAATGAGCCATCACTAATGGCTTGGCATTCATGTGGTTTAGATCAGACTTAAGACTTTATAGTACTATTATTAACTTATGTTACTGATTTCTTTTTCATGGCATCTTACAATGTTTGGTTTCCAGAGCAAGTTAAAATTATATACTCATTTACACAGCAGGCTAACTTTCTGTTGGAGATATTAGAATTCTGTGCCAATGCTGATATCCAATCAATTCAGTGTACCTTTTGGCAGTTACCAATATACATGTTTAAAAAATACATAGAAACATGGGACTAGAGCTGACAGAATAAGAATTAGATAAAAACAAAATATTTGTGTAACATTTCAGTTTTGCAGACAATGTAAATTCATTAAAAGAAACAGCATCTGCTGAACCTAATTTGGCTGCTACATGATCCTAAAATTTTGAATAGCTTTGCAGGCTGGAGCCATAAATGCTGTGTAACACTTTTCTCTTACCTTTTGATGGGGGGGATCTAACAATTGAAATAATGAAAATCTGAAAAAATGGTAAAACAATACAATGATAAAGAAATAACACTACCTAGGAATAACTAACATTTTTCCTGGAAGTACATCATTCTGTTTTTTAGCCCGAGGGGCAAGTTTTTCTAAACAAACCTACCTTGTCACAGGAAATTCTATTTCTCTTTTCATGGACCATAAGACAATCTGCAGTGGACAATCTCCCACTGTTGACGCAAGTACTTTATGTCACTCTCACTTAGAAAAACTTTCACACCACAGCCATTTTTGTGCTGTATGTACACACACGCTCTATGTACACAATACTGGGCCAATAAATATTGGTTTGAATTATCTGTCAAAGCTAAGCATCGGCCCGATACTGATAAAAAAATAAATTTAAACAATAATTGGCTGCTACTGATATGATCCCAGTATCATCGTGCATCCTTGTTTTTATTGGAGTAATTTAGGGTACGCATCTTGAACAAAGGTGCGGCAGTAGGAGCAAGGACTGCGAGGCAACTGTACTCTTTGCAACTGTACTGTACAACTTCTACTTTTTTACCTCTCCTCTGTTATTAACATTTCAACCATGTCAAGCTTCCTCTGCCAGAATTATTTCTCCTGCACATTATATTTCACAGGGGAATTCTTCTCCATAAAAGATGATATGAAGCTAAGGGTAGAAGAGTAAGTCTGTGAAGCCAATAACTACAGCTGTTTGCAGATGCCCCAGGATCCTGCCTGCAGCACACTGCTACAGAGCATGCAAGACAAACAGCCTTGTTTGGAAATTAGTACGTATTTGATGCGTCCTCAAAGCGACAACTTTCAACAAGTGTCAGACATCTCTGGCTTGAAGAGTTAGAATGAAAAGATGTATGTTCCAACACTTACTAGGCAAAGAATTCTGAGCTCACCATGAAGTTGATTTACCACATCCTCAGCAGGAAGGAGTGCATTTCCTTATTACACACAAACCTTCACAGCAACCTCTCTGTGCCTGGTGTCAGCTCCCTAATTGGGCTGCAGTGGGCTCTGTCATTACCAGGAGAGATAACAGTGCGAGCATATAGGGGTCTTGTGGTCAGAGCACCCAATTACTCCCCCACTGTGCTGCCATAGGGTAGAAGAGACAGCTGCCCAAAATGTAGGCAAAGTGACTTTCGTGGAACACTGTTGTTCTTTTAACACAATTTGGACCTTCATATTTCTCAAAATGTGGATACGTTTTCAACACATTCATGATATACAATACTGACTTGTGGTAGAGTGCAACAAGAGAAATGCTGTTGAATATTTAGTAAAACAGTCAAATTCTGTGTATACCAAAATATATTACAGAATTTCTAACAATATTTAGAAAACTGAATTCATATAAGTGGGTGGATCTTAATCTATTTGTTCACACTATATATTCTCCTAAAGTCTAGGATTTCTAGAAAGCTGTCCTTTCTATAAAAACTGTGCACCAGTGTTTTTGCTGCAGACATGGAGCCTGTCATCAAAGCTTTTGGTGAGTTTGCTGTTTTGTTTTCATCATCTTCAAGAGGTTCACTGAACAGCCAAAAGGTGCAATAACATTAAAAAGCACACCACAGCAATAGAAGACATTAACATGGGTAAATGGACATGCTACTAATAAAAATTTGTACAGCCTCCATGTCCTTTCACCTTGCAGAATATGGACCACAAGTACTCTAAATGTGAGAGGATCTTGGCAGGGCAGGTGGGCAGCAAATGTGTTGTCCTCAACTGTGACCATGACTCCAAAGTCTGTCCTACACTGGAGCGCCCCTCACCCCAAGAGCCCTCCCTGCTAGTAAACATGGACAAAGACCGGACAAATACATACATTGCTTCTACTGGCAGCATTCTTGTCATAGTACTTCTTCCTCTCATACTTGTCCCTGATGAAGAACTCCACCGCTCTGAAAGTAAAGTTAAGGAGACCGAGAAAAGAAAGAGGCCAGGGCTCAGGATTCTGCAAGTTCAGTATAATTGAGCAGCCAGTCATGAAACATCAAGGGAGAAGGGACTGTGGAACACAGCTGGGAAAAGACAACAGTGCATGTCTAAACACAGGGTTCAGGGGGATTCGTTCTCTCCTAGGAGACTAGGCAACAGGTCCTGCTTTCAAGATAATCAGTTTCCAGAGTCTCTTCCCTTTGCTACCCCCCCCCCCAAATCACGCTGGCAAAAAAAAAGAAGTAATCAGAGAACTGCAGGCTGCAGAAGCTTTTTACAGAATCTCTGCTCAGTGTCTGTGGGTACATTACAATGATCTTGCAGGATTTTCAAACAGCCTTTTCACCGCTCTGGGCTGCTGGGCTTCCCATAGCATGGGATCCACACTGCGACCCATGACACAGTGCCGTTACAGCAGGGTTCTGAGAGTGCGTACAGAGGAGAGAGGGGTGAGGGGTTAGCCTGTGGGGGGCACATAAGTCTCCCTCCCCCTCACCTGTGAGCTGCACACAGCTCTTTCCACAGGCATTATTGGATTCACACCTCCATGAAAGTTTAATCACAGCACCATTGTACAACTACTGAAAAATGTATAACTGGAAGAAGGTGGTGGTGGGGGTGCAGAGCCAGAGAAGTCCTCCAGCAACAATATTCAATATAGAAGGCGGACATGGGAGGAAATGAGGAGAAGAACAGTGGGAAATAATTACTGTTTGTGCTGAAGAACAAGAAAAAAAAAAGAGAAACACAAATTAGGATCCAAACATTGAGCAATAACTGAAACCTCAGGCTACAAAAGTCTTACGAAGTGGCTGCCGTAACGGCGCCTTGATGCTGTTCAGGGGCTGTGTGCACCATCTTCCAAAGCATACGCTTATGTCTGCCTTCAATGGAATCTTTTGAAGCTGGACAGCAACCAGCAGCTCTGGAGGTTTTTTTTTGTTGTTTTTTTTTTTTTTTTTTTTTAAAACTTATTTCTTCGGAAGCCGAAGGACCCAAGAGGAAGACAATTCAGAAAACCTGTAGATATCAAACTCAACTCTGTGACAGCTAATCAAATGCATGGACGGCATCAACAAAAATTTTGCTTCCTGTGGTATAAAACCAACAGCCTGTACAACATTTATGATGTCTGTCAGCCTGTCAGTAGCATTGGTGGAGGCAAGGTATTGCTGTGAAGACATGGTGACCATACAACAAATTACAAAAACTACACACAGCCAAGTATTTAAAACTGAGAAACAAACAAACAGCTATGCAACAGTCAGGGAAGAGAGATGCTGGAAACCCAGAGCTGGAACAACAGGAGACAGAACCGCAGGGGTCCACGGTCCCTACGACAAATAATTATACCTGGAGGGTCAGACGAGTGCTCCTCAAATAAACCCTTCTTTCTGATGCTGTGTACCCCTGCAGGGGCTGACTGCTCTCACAATACCTGAAGGGATGGTTTTTTGGGTTGCAACACACCAGTACATTCATTGGGGCTCTTACACAAGATTGCAAAAAGCACAAGATGACCTTGCTGTCACTTAAGTGCAATTCTGTTTATACAGGCAGACTGTAGTGTTTCCTCCTAGCTACCGCAACACTCCTGTAGCTTTCAAAAAGTAAGATCACATTAAGATGGAACTTCCAAGAAACCCATGTGGATCTGAAATCTACTAACTAGCCCTTGTGTAGCTACACAAACTTTGGCAATCAATGTTTCCATGGTAACCCTAGGATTGCAGTCATTTGCAGCACAGTACTACCACCACTACAAAAAGACCTCTGAACTGATGAAGAATGCAGTATCACACTTAAGAGACCAGATGGAATCAAGTATACACTCCACATGTCTCTGCTCCAGGGAATACTCAGTAAAGCTTTCTTAAGTCATCTTTCCTTGTCACCAAAGCGCTTGTACAGCCTTGCATACAGCAGGGAGCAGGCTAGCTGGAATGGATAGTACATGGTCTGAGAAAGACCCCAAAAAAAAAAAACCACATGCTGTTCTGGACATTGATTCTATATGTGGGCTTTGAAAGTACTGTGCGTCTGTCTGTGTTTGTTTACTGGGGGACAAACTGAAGGATACTGGTCCGTCTGAGGTCTTCTAAAGCTTTCCGGGAGGTTGGCCTCGTACAGCTGCCTGGCTCGGGTATTGCCCATCTCCTGTACACTCTATAGGAAGAGTGGGGGAAAAACAGATTTTTTAATTTTTTTATATATATATATATATATATATATATATATATATATATAGAGAGAGAGAGAGAGAGAGAGAGAGAGAGAGAGAGAGAGAGAGAGAGAGAGAGAGAGAGAGAACAGTTAAGAGAACTGGCAAATTTAGAAGCTCTGG
This sequence comes from Arapaima gigas, assembly GCA_900497675.1. Taxonomy (NCBI): domain Eukaryota; kingdom Metazoa; phylum Chordata; class Actinopteri; order Osteoglossiformes; family Osteoglossidae; genus Arapaima; species Arapaima gigas. The sequence goes on from UFQX01000104.1 coordinate 88,267, forward strand.
AGCTCTGGATCATAGACAAGGTTCCTGAAGTAAAATACTCTGGACAGACTTTCCACTGAGGTATTACTGACAGGCAGCTTGATCTGTGTACTTTTTCAGTGTGTGACTTGCTAGAATTATATACGATAACATGAAATACGTTCTGCTGAAAACACATGCTTAAGATGCACAATGTCATCTTTGCAGTTATTCCTTATTGGCAGTCTCCTTGTGGATAGAAGTGAGATGTGTCATGGTGTACTGACAACACTGACATCATATCTAGCAAGTTTTCCTAAGTCAAAGCAGTAATAATACTTAACAGATAAATCTTTCCAAATGTGTCCATTTCACAGTGTTTTTAAAGGCAGCCTTTACAAACTGATGTAAAAACTGTTTTACAGGCATGCACGTACACACACCCTTTGCAGAAGGAGGTTTTCGGTCCAAGGCTAAGAGGCAGTGTGTGTACCTGGATCTGTTCAGGAGTCCACTGGTCCAGGTTCACAGATTTGACACGTGATATGTGCACCCCAAGGTTGCGGTGAATCCCAGCACACCGAATGCAGATGAACACGCCCAGATTCCAAGAAGCCCATCGTGGTCCTATGGAGACAAACACTTGGGTTACAAATCCAGTACCTGGAGGTCGAAACCATGTGCTCCAACTACAGTAGCTCTGTCAGCAACAGCGGAAGTTCCTTCATCCATCACAGATGCAGACCCAGTGGACTTCACATTAATACTCTTCAGCTGCATATGGAAAGATCAGATAACCTACAAGTCTTAATAAAGCTGTAGATTTCAATGGACCAACACACAGGCCACCTGTGGCTATACCAGTGCACACTGCATTGGCCACACCAAGACAGAATTTTGTCTAATCCACAAATTTCATGAACCACGTCTTCTCCATTAGCCTCACTACTCTATTGCAACTAGCAGTCCTGTTAACAATGTAGATGGCATAAGCCACAGTAACAGCAACAAACCCACTTAGCCAATAAGCCAGACCCAGAGACGTCAACTGCAGCAAATATTCCATTGTCCCCATAAGATCTGCACCTGCTGAAATGCAAAATCAAAGTCCGAACTGAAAGTGCTAAAGCAAAAAAAAAAAAAAAAAAAAAATCCAGCGTAAGAGCAGAAGTAGGTCACCAAGGAGAAAAAAGCAGCACGTATTTACTGTCTCTGCAAACAGAGCGGGCAGATTCAGGGCCCACAGCGTACGGCTCACTGCTGCCTGACAGCCAATAGATCATTACTGTGGGCACAATTCCATTTCTACAGCTACTCAACATGCTGCTTTATCTAGAGCTGCCAGCCACGGTGGGACACACTGGGCCAGGAAGACGCCTTCTGCCATCCAACTGAGAGCAACGGGCTGGTGGGATGGGGACAGCAGAAGACCCACAGGGGCCCTAATCCCCTTCCCTGGTGGCCCACATTGGAGGGATCCGCAACGAACTATTCGGGTGAGTTAGTAAGAGCGGTGAGAAAAACAGTCTTCTGGAGTGCTGGGAAAACCTGTCTTGCAGGCTTAAGTACAACAATACACACTTACATTTTACTGCTTTCTCCACGATTTAACTTTATTTGACTTTTTGCACACCTTTATGGGATACTGCCACTCACCCAGACAGTGATGTATGTAGACAAAGGATAAAGTAGATCATTCAGGTCCGAGGTTTTTAAATGGCACATTTAATAAGGAGGCATTTACCAATCCAGGGTGTCTATATGTCTTTCACACCGTGTGGGAGAACATGCGCTGAAAACACATATATATGCGGGGTTTTTTTTACTTGACACATTGTTCAAACTTTCCTTAGAATAGCAGGGTCACAAAAACGACACCCTGCAGTCCCAAGTGACAGCTAGGAGAGTGCCTCTGGGTGGAGACAGTCGACTACACACAGAGAATACTAAAATCACAAGCTGCTGCTCAGGGACATTTACTGCACCAAAGCAGGCCGATTGAATCCGTGAAGCAATTTCAGACTTGTAGTTTCCCTGGCTGTTCAAGTGGCTCCCATTTCTGCATCAGCCAGTGCTTGGAGTTTTCCTTCCATCTTTGAAACAACCAGGCTCCACGGTGACTTCATCCCAAACCCAACCAGCCACCAGCGCAAGTCATGCAGCAAGGGTGAGAAGGAGCTCTCGCCAGGCCATGGCCTTGTGGCTACAAATGAAAAGAAATGCTATTGACTACCACCCTCTTGCCCAGCAAACAGAAGCAACTGCAAGCTGTAATAAGGCCCACACAGACAACCTGCACAGCACAACACTGACACATAAGCCTTGCCAAGGGTTGACAATAGACAGCTGAAGGAACCACCCGGGTCAATAAAGCAGCTCCCTTTTATGTGCCCAAAGTGCTTAGAGAAACGACAGCCGAGTAGACAAGCGGGTGAATGGGAAACTTAATATTCTGCTCCAAAGGAGCGAAACAACCCAGAAAGACAGCGGCATTACAAGAAGCAGAATGGATGAGCAGCAGAACGGATGGAAATTGCCTCAGTGTCACGCACATGAAATGCTACGGCCGGTTTAATTCAGATATATGTATCAATGTTTAACTGCAGCGGTAAATAAACGCCATTCCATCAACAGCAAGAGCCTCAAAACACATTTACATTTCATTAGCAATGAACTTGCAGTATACCATGTAATAGTTTTCTGGTCAAACTGACAGTTTTAGTTAAATTTTTCAAGAAAATTTGTCCTCTGGATCTGAATTTAAAGCCCAAAGGACTGACTCCTGCTGGTATTTTCCATGTGACAAGGACTAGAGCCAAAACCTGTACATGTTTTTATCAACATTACTACAAAGGGCTTATGACTGCAGAATATATTTGTGCCAAGACCATGTGTGATCCATGACCATGCAAAAGGAGTTATATTCTGAGGCGACTCGTTCCATCTGATCAATATGTGAACAAGATGAAAGCAGTGCAGAGAGCTGGGCTTGACTGACCAATGCGTTTTTATAAGGTGGTTTAAAAAGAATGGAACACTTTCATAAACTTATAGCTCAGTAACTAAGAATCATATTAAGATGTAGTATATTGAGGATTTGTAAGATTAAGGAAAAGTTAATTTACAACCTGGTTAAAACTACATGTTAACATTAAACTTAATTACTGAGTAATACATTTATGAAAGTGTTTGATTCTTTTTCAATCACCCTATATATATCCACTGGCCTTATCTGTATGACGTTCCCCAATCACACCATGAGACAGAGAACCAGGTGTGGACCAGAAGAATACGTTGCTGAACAGAAAGTTGAACTTCGTGACAGACATAACAGAAGATGCACAGAAATGAGTCCTCCTCTCCTGTCTGATATATGTACAAACTCACCTGAGACATTCACCTCAATGTATCCCCATAGCTTATATGGGTGTAACACATTTTGTATAAAATGATAAACTTTATAAACTTTAAAAGTAATTTATTGTACCTTAAAACCTCATTACAGTGAAGGAATCCAAAGGAAGTCTATTAAGCCAAAAATAAGGCAGCACGCATTACAAAGCACCACCCCAAACCCTCATAAAATTATCTTCTGTTCTATCCAGTTTCCAGTTGTGCCAATACAGAAAAAAACATATCCGCCATTAATTACAGCTGGTGAAGATTTAACATATTGCAGCACTAGTGTCTTTAGTACTGTTATTCCCTCATGGATGACTCCCCTTCTCTCTACTCTGAAGCCAAAGGAGGAGGTCTGACAGGAGAGTGATGACAACAGGTACTAGCTGCACCAAGAAGGAATGGAGTTGCTGAACTACAAGTGGTGTGAAAATCGCATTTATACTTTCAGCGCTGGTTCCAGACAACCAGGAGGCAGGTACAAATAGGAGGAATGTTTATTCCTGCTTACCAGTAGGAACTCTAGCCACACTGGCTCCTGGCACCCACACTTTGGGAACAGACTTCTTCTACCTGGACATGCTCCTTACATGCAGTAGTCCCTGCATCTATCCCTTAGATGGAGATGACATAGGGGACAACTCAGATCTGCCCTAACAGCTCTGATGGGAAGATCAATACTGACAGCTACAGCTAACTTATACCTATATTTAAATGTATACACTATAGCCACCTTCCTTAATTAAGAAGAAATTAAACATATTTAAAACCTATTTAATTACTCATAATGAACATAAATATACTGCAAAAACCTAAAAAACAAGATTTTTACCTCCAGAGAGAACACTACATATTACACTCACGATTCTGATTCATGATTCATTCACCTCTGATTCATTTAGAACTCATTAAGTAATGAACTATAGTAATATTAGAGCATCTGGATTTTAAATATATTCTTCTCTAAGCATTTCAGCTTGCTTTCTTAAGAAACTACAAGACAATATTGGAGCAGCAGTCTTATATATTAACTATTAAATTGGTCTGGTCATTATCTTCCCATTTAACACATAATGGCTAAGCATAATAGGTAATTAGCATACAGATTACCACAGCTAATTTAGTCCAACCAAAGTAAAATGAATTATCAGGGACTACACTGTAATTAAAAGTAATTCATAACTTCTATTTCATTTGTGACTACAAATTCAATTAAAATCCACATTAATTTTAGTTTATTGCACTTAAGTTGTAGTGACCTGGAGCCAAAAATAAAAATTTAAAAAAAAAAATGAAAATAACAACAAAGCAGAATAGCACCTGGATAGGGGAGCAGTTGGTCACAGGACACACACTTGCATTTGCTCGGACAAAACCTAAAGGCATTGTGATTTAAAACTTCACATCTTTCCAATAATCCAAAAGGGACAGAAACCTCGATCTCTTTCCAAAGCTCAGCTGAGTCTTCAACAGGTTTGAACACGATACATCAAGGCTAAAGAATTGTTAATTCATGTTCGACAGAAAAAAATGTTTATCTGACCTTCATGGATTTATACTACACACTCTACTACACACATGACCCCATGCCAGGTTATCCAAAGTTTTCAGTGCACAAGAAAACCAATTCCACTGTGAAGTCTGTCCAACCATACAAACTGGTTATGCTACCTCACTTGCTCAACCAGCCTCAACAGATGATCACACAAACAGCTGTGCAGTCAAGCTGAAGATGCTGGGAAGAGACACCAGACTGTATTTACATGAATCACTGCATTCTGTTTGCATGTGCATGTCTTTATTTTCAGTGCTTAAGCACACTGGGTATGAAAGAAACAATATTGTAGTGCTAAATATCATTACCACCAAGTACTATAGAACCCATTTTTTACTTATCTTCTAACTATAAAGTCTTTCATTTGGCCATGGTTAAACTATGCCTGAGCTCCTTTTCTTTTGTTTCCACTTTTCACTATGATTTTCTACTTATATTGTCTATTATGCATACACAGTACATTCCTTATACAGCTCACAAAAGAGCAGCTAAAATTAGTCTATTACTGCTTGTGTATCTGAAGATTGTCTTGAAGCTTGCTCTCCCCCGCAGGAATATCTATAACACGTCGTTTCAGCCACATCACACACTACTCAATGGCACCTCATGAAACTTAATGCTGCAACAACTCATTTGACCGTTTGGTTTGGATGATGTTCTTAATAAGAGAATGTTATTAATGGCTGTGTGTAGGACAGGTTAAAATTTTCGATATAAGAAGCAATGGAAGCAGCTTTATTGGTATCCAGACCCCTGCAGGATGGATTGTCAAGAATCAGTTAGGTTCCTATACTTGGGGAAGGATATAATTGGCTTATGAAAAATGTTTGGAAAGCAGCAAGGTCTAATCAATCCTATGCCTCAAGGCATCAGTCAAACATCAAATGGACCTGGAACCAGATCCCTTCATAAGGTCTACAGATATGCTGCACTTCCATTAAGCCAGTAAACAGTCTGCAACTAAATCCCCGCCTATCTCCACAAACTGCCATGGTTCTGCTGCCCTACAAACACTGGTATTCACCAACAGCAAACCTCATCCTATGTTTAATGTGCCATATCCACTACTACACTACCCTCCCTCCGGCTCACCTGCAGGCAGTGTTGGCTGGCCTCAGATCAGACATCAGCTCCAATCCAAGAAGTGGAAAGGAGGTAGCTGATAGGTGACCTTAAAGGAGGGCATCTCTCCAGCACGAGGTCACAAACCAATCATTGTTGTGAATTGGTCTGAGGGCCACACGTGTATAAATCGTAGTGACATGAAATCTTAAGTTACTGAATTTCTTTTGGCACAGTGTGTTCAAGTGTTCAACTAGAAATGTACCAAAGTGTTATTCAGTAGTTTTTAGGGTCGGTGCAGCGCATATTAGTTTTAAGAAAGGCCATATGGACCTGTGACTGCACAAGACCAAGGAGTCGGTGCATGTAGGTAGCAGGGTGCTGGCATGTTTTCCCAGACAGACCGCTTGCCTGCCATGCAACTCTACACTGACAGCTGCATGCAAAACAAACCCCTATTCACCCATAGCCACTCATATTAAGGCAATGCATATTGAGCTAGATGTTTTTCCAAGCTTTCCAAAATTCAATGCCGTAAGGAACGCATCATCTCCCAGATGAAGGCGAGCCTGTAGAAGTCTGCAACAGATCCAGTGTGTGTGTGTGTGTGTGTGTGTGTGTGTGTGTGTGTGTGTGTGTGTGTGTGTGTGTGTGTGTCCAAGCCATATGGCAGCCCTGATACTAGGTCTGTTCACACCACGCTTTGATCTGCCAACAGAGGCCAGTGAAGTTGTGCCCAGTGACATTATTACCACACTATTTACTCATGATGAATTAATTACTGGAGGCTTTTATCCAAAATCAATTAAATTTCATTTTTAACCATTTACTAAATGATGAGACACAACTTAAGGCAACCTTTATTATCAAGTTCAGGAGTGAACCAAATCTCAAGCACAGGAAAGATGTCGTCGCACAGTATGTGCTGTAATGTTAATTAAAAATGAATGAACAGAAGCTTTATAAACAGGACACTGAGCCTACCTTTTATTTCAAATAATGATGATGGAATAAAAAACCTTAGTAACTGATTCCTGCTTCTCAGTTAAAGATCTCCATCACCATCTAGTGGCCACACATAGTAGACGGCAGTGAAGACAGGGGTAGTCCAGCCAAGGGGAGTAATAATGGCCCAATCAGGCACGTAAATCACAGTTTACAGCAACTTTGAAGGGATCAAAAACAGCAGTTAAGGCAAAAAAACATCTTATGCTTATGATGAGCCATCCTGACAAGGCTTAGTGCAAAGTACTATTTAACTTCTGAAAATATCTCACTCAGTAAATGCCATTATTTCCCAATTACTTAATATTTTATTAGTAAAGAATGCATATAAAGCAACAGTAGAAAAATAAACATTCAAGTTCACAAATGGGAAGAAGCAGTAATAACTTTACAAAACTGTTTAGTAGCAAATAAAAAAAGCTTAGACAAATAATTGAAAACAGATCATCTGGGTCCTAGTGAAGTCGATGTGCAATAAAGTATTACACCAGCCAGAGGAATGTGTTCACCATAAATGCACACATGCTTTAGTCTGGGCTATAAATGTCTTTCTCAACTTCAGCTGACTGTAGAGAGCAGACACCGAGAAAAAGGAACAGAAAAAAACATTGTCTTCTGGTTAGGAAAGCCTTGGAATACATAGCTGCTGAGAGCCTCACGTGGGAACTTGAACCTCCAGCTCCTGGCACATGCAGGAACTGGAGGGACAGTCACAGTTTGACCAAATGTGAAGACAGGAGCCAAAAAGCAAGTAGAAAAGCAAAGTAACATCTTTTAGTGGACTGTACTAATGTGGTGAGGTATGGTGTGTATGGAACCATCGCACAGGGCACCCAATGCCTGGACAGGGCCTGTCGGCAGGAACCAGCCTTGCTCTGCGTGGGGTCCTGGGCTACAACACACAGCTCAGAGCTGCAGCCAAGGATAGGACCACCACGTGACTGCCCTTGTCCCACTGCACAATGCAGAAGAAGGGGCCCCTCCCTCTTTGACCCAAGAGAAATTACAACATGCACACACTGAAAAAGACAAAAAAATCCTTCATGACACCAAACAGTCATGTTGAATTTTAATGAAGGTGGGCATCTTACAAAAGAGTGTATAACAAGTCTCAATTAATACCACAAAACTACAGGGTCAGTATTGTATATGAAATGTATCCAAGGTTATGGAACATATTGGAAATCTGAAACTTTACTTTCTCCATTGAATTAAAGTCATTATATCCAATTCAGGGAGCCACAATTAGAACTTGTCTGCACTGATACGACGCAATCCTGCCTGAATGTTTCCTCCTCACTGTTAGCTTTTTTCTAACATTCTACTGATTCTATTTCTACACCCCTGACTCATCTCCTGAAGGACAGCCAGCATGTTCAAGGGCAGAATTGCACTGAAGCCAAACAAGCGGCTCCAGGGGTCCTGTACGAATGTTCTTATTTGTTTTCTTATTTATGTGTTCACTGACATGCCCTCTCACCCAAAGCACTGCAAAGAGCACACAACACTCAGGAGTGCTACAGAGAAAGGCATCTACAGAGTAGAGCTGTAAAGGCAGCAGGAATCAAAATGCATTAACCACAACTCCTCCAGTCTACCATCATGCTTTCTGACAAAAAGCAAAGTGAAACAACTTGATTACAGCACCTTGGCTCCGTACATTAGAACATGGAGTGACTAATGGGGAGCTTGAAACACGTCTAGGCTCAGAAGGTATATGTTGGGGGGTACCCTTTTTGGGCAGGAAGGTGATTATAGGTATCTGGGTAAAACTCAAACAGCACTGTCCTCAGAACCAGAACCAGCTGTTTCACCATGTCAGAGATTTGGTGCAGCCATTAGAAAGTTATAATGAAAGACAAGGAGAAGCAAATTCAGGGAGGCTTTTTGCTTTGCAGCTATGTGACAGCACAGACAGAAGTGTAACAAACGTGTGTATGTATTTGTATGTGTATTAGTACCTGTGCGTTTATAAGCATGAGTGCTTCTGTCCTTGTCTGCAAGTACCTGAAATAACACTTTCAAAATAATTGATCGGGGAAAATATTTTTTGTCAACATCAGCTAACGCCCTTTTGTTAAAACACACTACATACTATCCAAAGGTGAAAATAAAAAGACAACCAGAAATAAGAGATCTCACTCAATTTCCATGTTAAAGGAAAGAAAAGGAGTGGAAAAGTATGGTTAATTTCAGCAACACTCAATAGAGTCAACCTCAGTGCAGTTGAACTGGAACTGACCAAAAAAGGGGGGCGTTCTCAGAGACTTAGCAGTTTATTAAGAGCTACTTGGGTCCTTCCACTCTACCGTTTCTTTTAGAAAAAAAAAAAATACTGCTGCAGAATAAACTACAGTCTTCATCAATAATCCCCACAAACTTTTCCCTACTTTCGGGTCCCTTCTCTCCCTGTCCTCCTGACGATTTTTCCTTGTTCTTCAGACAAACAACTCCACAACTGACACATTTTCGGCATCCACATATCCCAAGCATGCTGGATCTCCTAGCAAAGTCTCATTCTCTGCATTTCAAGTACTATCCCACGGTAAAATCTCTGATGTGCTCTCACACAGATGCACCACGTGCTCCCTTGAATCCAACTCTTCTCGTCCAAAACTTTTCCCCACAACTTATTTCCTTCATTTCTCCTATCATTAATCCTCAGTGTCCTCTAATCAGTTCCCAATTGCCTGCAAAACTTCCCACACCACACAGCTGTTAAAACCCTTTTATGGATTATAAACTTTGTTCACAATTTCAGGACACTGTTTTTCCCTTTTCTCTCAGAAACTCCAGAATGTTCCTAACTGTGACCAGTTATCAGTATTCCCTGCTCAGAGTCAATTCCTTGATGGTTGTCAGCTTGAATTCAAGTTTGGCAATTCCAGCAAGAGCTGCTCCCCCTTTCTCTTAGACCTTTCTACAGTATTTGACACCATCAACCACTGGATCCTATTCTCCTCTTACGACAGCTTAGAATCAAAGGAACAATGCTGAAATGCTTCTCAGTCTTAACTTCTCAAACAGATCTTACCAGGTGGTCTAGTGGCCAGGTGGTCCTTAGCCTCTCAAAACTGGTGTTCTGCAGGGCTCAGTGTGGACCCCTTACTCCTATCCACCTGCATCTCTTCCCTCAGCTCTGTTGTTGCCTTTCAGTGGTTTTCCTGTCACTGCTATGCTGACAATACCCAGCTCTTCTCTTTTCCCCTGCAGCTACAGACATCTCCACTGACATTTCAGTTTGCATCTCAGGCAGCTGTGCTTGGATGAACGATCTCCACCAATATGCCATCCTCTGTAAAACAAAGATCCCATACCTCCCAGCAGGTCCTTCCATCTGACTGGAACTCTATCAAATTGGACAATTTGCTAATTTCATCTGCTTCAGCTGTCCAGGGCCCTGGGGGAACAATCAACTCAAGTCTCTGCTCATACAACACATTGAAGCCATAACCTAGTGCTGCAAATATATTCTAAATCAAATCCACAGCACTGGCTTTTATCTTACAGCAATTCCTACGTAGCTTCCAATCCAGACTATGGTAATATCCTGCCTGGACTACTGCATCTCCTTCCTATCTTGCCTTCTGCCACCAAGCATTTCCAGCTGATACAGACTACCACCACTGCATTAGTTCTGTTTGACCTGCCAAAGCATTCTAGCATATCTCCTGTCCTTGTCTCTTCACTGACTTCCTGCAGCAGCCCATATCAAGTTAAACACTCAATCAATGGATTGGGCTCCCCAAACAAGGACATGATCACTTGCTATGACCCAGCTAGATTACTAGGATCCTCCACTTCTAGCCACTTTGCAGTCCCATGCAAAAGTGGTCCAAATTCAAAAGCCTGAAGAGTCTTGGTTTTGACTTCAGTGTGGTGGAATGAGTTCCATTTCTGAGCTGAATCCCTGTCAACATTTAAGAAGGGTGTCAAAACTCATCTCTTTAAGATCCACTTTTCTCTTTATGCTCTAAACTTTCAACATATTATATACAGCTTTGCATGTAATTTAAACTTCCAAAAACAGTGGTACTGGAGTAAACGGCTATACTTATCACTATATGAATTGCTTGCCTGCATCTCTGTCTTGTGTGGCGAAATGTATTTGTTTTCTTCGAAGTGCATGTCTCTTTGGAGAAAAACACCTGTTAAATGAACACATGTTACAGACCTAGAATATAAGGCATTGTGATTCCATAACTATGGAATAGTTCAACTATAGAATTTCAAACTATTATGAATGACTATTCATTGCTAATATTGGACTTTTACCACACGTCATTTGGTTACTTACAGAAACAATGACTATTAGTCTAAGGTGCAAAATTGCCACAGAGTGTGACGATAACACCTAAAGTACTTCATCTGAATCTGACAGAATAGCCAAGATGGCCATTTCCTTCAAACCAATATTCAAAGGAGATAAAAACTGATTTAGACTTAAATGATGTCAAAGTTTTAGATGTGTATATCTGCACAAAGGAGAAAATAGGGGAAACAAATCTAATAGCTGTCTGTCAGCACCATTACCCAGCCAGCAGGCAACTGAGCAGACAGTCATCTTCAGGTAATCATTCCAACACACTTTATTTCCACTTTTCACCACTTATATTGTTTTGAAGTGTGCACAAAACTGACACTATGTGCTAAAATTCTTGGGACTGTTCATCAGTAGGTTTACCCCATTTTCCTTCCAAAATATATGTCTTGCTAGGAGTGTCAAGCTCATTCACAAGATGTTGTTTTAAAGTGGCTAGCTAAACAAGCAAGCATAGAGCTAGGAGGCACAGAAAACTAAAATACATCAACAACTTTACACAAGTAAAATTCATGACAGTACACTACAGTAAACCATTTTAACAGTAGGCACACACTTAATAATAAATGAGTAAGGCAAAATAAAAACGGTACCCAATCACAAAACCTTCAATGTTTAGGCAGCTACAGCCTCCTATACTCTCTATCATGGAAACACAGGACCTTAAAAGCATATAAAAAAAAGACTTGTTGTCACACACAATCCACTCATGATTCTTGAAGCTGCCTCTCAGCTCACTTCTCCTCATGCACATGTTGCTCTACCCACAGAGCCTGATGGACTGATTACAATAACCTTCATGCCAAAAAAGTTTCATGCACAATGAATCGATCAAGATATATTCACAAAAGCTTGAGTTTTCCTTTTGGCTTCAATGATGTTTGCTGAATCACGGCAGCCACATGAAAAGCAGCCCTGCTGAGAAAAGCCTCTGCCTCCAGACTACTGCTACCAAATATCACCCATCCTGATGCCATGAGAAAGACCTTCTCTACAACTCTGGCCTGCTTTATGGCCCAAAAGAGGGAACAGAGATATTAGTCATTCAGACCAACCCGTAGAATTGAGAACATATTACAGGACAGCCTGGTTCCTCCCTGTCATAAACTGGTTCCCTGTAGTTAACTCAGAGCTCAGTTGCAGTGTATCTGATAAATTCTCACTTGTATAGAGGCAACAGGAAAGCTAATGGTTTAGGAGTTAAGCTCAAGATGCAGGTTAATATTCCAGGAGCGATGATGCTATTGCATGTTTGAGAAAGTGCTTAAAGAAAACAGGATTAAAAGCCACTGGATGAAGATTTAATTAAGAATCTCTTTCACCTTAACAACTGACTGACATTTCCCTCAATTTACAGCAAATGTTCCAAAAGAGCCATAGGGAAACGTTTACCAAAAAGGAAAGTCAGCAATAACCTTAGCAAAGCATGAAGATGAATCAAAATGGAAAAAAAGAGGCCCAACAGAACGCAGAAGCCACTATACACTAACAAGAGAGCAGGTAAAATACTGTGGCATTACCACACTATATGATAAAATGAGGACGTGTTCCATCAGCTGGAGGAAATTTCTGGGGTAGCTGAGGAAGGAACTGAAAAATGAGTCCAAGCTGAGTCTTTGTGCTAGTGAGGAAACCAGTAAGCCAGAGCAGTGGAACAGATGCCTTTCTTCCTCGCATTCTGCATCGTCAGTTGTGAGACAAGAGCTGGCCCAGTTCACACAGTTCCGTCTGTGCTAAGGACCCAAGCCTTTTAGAGTTCTACAGCTCATCTGCATGAGCCCCATGTATATGCTGTGACAGGATTACTAGAAGAATGGCCCATTCACATAGTGATTATTGTTTGTGTGACCTCAGACTCTCAGTTTAGTCATTCTCTGGTTTGTAGTGTAGGTTAATGACTATGGCAGCACACAAATATCCCAGCAGTCTAGGGACTGGTAGACTTTCAGTCTCACAGGGTGTTTCTAGCAAAAGACAATGTGACAACATAAAAAAAAAACCACAGTTAATGCTTTCAGAGCATTAAAGTGATCAAAAACAAATGGAGTGCAATTTTTGCTGAGGATTAATTCACCAGAAAAGGGTGTGGTAAAAATTCTTTACATTTCTACATAGAAGTCACGATTATTCTGACAGTATGCAGGGCTACAAGATGCAAACAAGACTAGCTAAATGATTAGAGATCTCTGCACCTCTGACATTTTTAATTCTAGTCAATGCTGGGACATTTCAGACCTTATGTGTTTGCTCCTTTCATACACATTTTTTCCAAAATCAAAACACTGTTATAATTATTTGGCAACACCTTGTTACTAGCAGAAACAGTTAAAATGAGAAAACAAAGACTTTGTAAGATAGCACCATGTAGACTACTGGCAATGACAAAACATTTACAGAACATATTCATTACTGTATTACATTAATCATATTGGTGTTGCTTATGTTTGCAAAGAATAATGACATTATCAGTACATTTATTAGTGATCATAATTGAATTTTGGCTGGCAAGCTGTTATGCTAGTCATTTTATGTTTTACCAAGACTAAAAAAAATGTAAGCAGCAAATAACTCAGTCTCCACTAATTTGTCACTGAATAACTTTTAAATACACCACTTTCTTTGTGATCTCTATTTTAATGGGGGGGGGGGTACACTTGGGGAACTAAAATTTGGTACTACACACATAAGAAATCTTGTTCTGAATTAATGAATTCTACCAAGGGTAGACTAAGAAACAACTGGACCATCCCCAATCTACTACATCCTACCAAAATTCACCTGTGACCTGTTCCAACAGCCATCAAATTCATCAAAATAACGCACAGGGAAGCTGTAGCATACAAACAGACACTACAATTTTTAACGTTCCCATGTAAATTCTCCCAGCATGTTAACTGAACACCGGCCGCTGCATTCTGTTCACTTTGTCAGGCTAGAGCAAACCAGGCACATTTGAAAAATTCATGAGAGGACGTGTCAAACTACATCGACCCTTTCACTGCTGGAAAAACCTAAAATGCTAAAATGAACTTTTTGGATGTTCCTTTCCAGTTATTTCAAATTAGAAATGGGAAAAACCATTCAGGAACCCAGGGAAAGTCCTTAGTATGTACTATCAGTTGAAAGGGAAACACAAAGCATCTGAGAATTGGGTCCACAAAAGATTAGTGAGGATTATATGTTAAGTGTTGGCACCTGGCACCCTCTGGACCTTCTGTTTGGTTTAAAAGCAATATCTTTTTTTCCATTAACCATTATTTATCTTACACCTTTGTCCAAGGTGATCCAGGATGGGATTTGAACAGTCCAAACCAGTATGCCACCTCCTGTCCCATTTGTAACTAAAAACAGGTTCCTACCTGGATCCTCTGCTACTCTGCAAAATAGCAGACGCGATTGAAAAAATAAGAGAACACATATCTACGACTGAGGAGGAGACTTGGTTCCACAACAGATGCCCTTGAAAAGTACACGAAGTGAGCAAATTCTACCCAAATTTACCAAAGTGCTTCCTCACAGTACCAAGAGAAAAAGTCTTAGGTATGCTGCAGCTCCAGGAGGAAAGGGGATGAACCTGCCTTTTATATCATTAATATATAAGAGGAGATCAGTAAGACTTGAACGGCGAGTATGACGTGTACTGCCTGGGAAAAAGAAAAGGAGTGGTGGTGTGGCAGTCTCTCACACTGAGAAAAACTGAATAACACTGTAGAACCCTGTCGCTCCTCCATGATCACGGGGAACATAAAGACAACAAATTCATAAGGGATCTGGAAAGACTGGCGAGTGGACTGTGCCGGTGAAACATGAAACATGACATGTCGTCCAAAGCTACTCTAAAACGGGAGATAATGGGAAATGCTGCGGAAATAACGTTAGAAACAGGGGGCTTTTGTTATTCTGCTTTTAACTTGAGGTGAGATGATCAGGAGGTACCTTTGGCTTCGCAGTCGGCGCAGTACTTGTTATCCTCCTCGCGCAGCATTTTGGCCAGAATCGCCTGATGCTGTTCGTTCAGCTTCTGGGCCTTTTCCCGCTCCGAGCGAGTCGTCATGTCTCCGCTTGTTCCTTTTCCCTACCGAATCACAGACGTTACCTCAAAC
Organism: Arapaima gigas; assembly: GCA_900497675.1. Taxonomy (NCBI): domain Eukaryota; kingdom Metazoa; phylum Chordata; class Actinopteri; order Osteoglossiformes; family Osteoglossidae; genus Arapaima; species Arapaima gigas. The sequence continues at coordinate 103,670 of UFQX01000104.1, forward strand.
CGCACAGCTAAATGAGGCTGGTGGAAAGAAATATCATCCCCCGTGGGAACCGGTGCGTTCGGTTGAAACCGCGAACCCAGAAGACTCGGTGACTATGGCTGAAATCAGGGGGAAGCACCCGGAAGCGGAAGCGGAAGTAGAGCCCGACGACTGTGCGTATTGCGTGATGACGCACTTTCCTTGTGATGTTAACGTCAAAAGTGTAGTAAGACCGACGACAAAATACTCACCGGTGGCGGAAAACATTTAATGTATTGGGTATATATACAGTGTCCAATTAAGGTGGCTTGTAGCTGATCGGTTTGGAGTGCTGTTTAGTATGAATATTTTAAGGATTCCGTCTCTTATCCGGTTTTTTCCCTACGTCACCTGTTTCTGACGTCATGATTTTACAGGTTTGTTCAGTTTTGTGGAGGACGGTTGCTGCTGCCCCAAATAAGAATGTACCGAAATATTTTCAATGTAGTTGAAGTTCAAGGATATAATTTGCTATAAATATAATTTGGTACTGGTACATTTCATATAGAGCTAAACTTGATAAAACTAATACCTTAGTTAAATGTGAACAAGAAAACCATGTTTATTGTACTGCCAGCTATCATAAATAATTATTTGAAGAATATAAAAACAAAACATACTGTCTACTTTCTTGGTTAATATTTTTGTATGTACTTGCTGTATTTTTATTTTATTATCATTATTTTATAAACTATTAGCAACACTAGTTCTCACCAACATACAGGCAGGACCCAAAGAAACTGCAAACATCCACTTACCTAGAAATAGGACTAAAGGTCACCATGTGTCACAGATATGATCATGTAGTATTGTCTAATGAGTTCTAGAAGGCTGTTTGTAATTCCTTTAAAATGCCACGGCGATGAAAAGTTAATTTTTTTCAGCAGAGGAAATGAAAGCACTTAAAATAAGCACATACACTTACAGAGGACGTTTCAAGCTTAGACCAAAATAAATGTATTCACCAAGTATGTAAGAGCAATCATCCAAATTTAAAAAAAAAAAAAAAAAAAAACTTCCTCAAAAAGAGAATTTGGGATGTGGATTAACAAGAAGATAAACCGAGGCAGATCAAACATTGTGTTAAAATGTTTTAAATAGTCAGGGGATATCTTTCCAGTAAGCTTGCTGTATGAGCTTTGTATTATTTCCTATTCTGTAAAAACACTGAAAATATGGCATCGTGTAAAATTGTACCATTAGTGAACAATGGGGAAAAAACAAGGTTCTGTATAACTTAGGACTCATCTCCAGGTAATATTAAAGCTTTCTCAAAAAAGGTCAAACATTGATCAGAACTGAATCCAAATTGTAATTATGTGCAACTATTAAACATTCAGATGACACAAGTCTGACAGTGGTCAAACAGAAGGGCTGAGAATGATCAATATTAGTAGAGGATGGTTTAGAAAAAAGATCTGAGTTCATTACAGGGTTGAAAAACACAACTTTGTTACCAACATCTTAATCCCAATATTAGCTGGGTTTATTACATTAAATATTTTAATAAAGTGCTGTATTCATTTGCTATTGTATTTTCAGGATTAATATAGTTAGTTGTACTTTATTTTGATAAGGTTCTTGTGATATGAAATGGTATAAAGATTGTAAAGATCTGATAAATGATCAGGTTCGCCACTTTAAATAAAACGCTAGTTAAAACTTTTATTAAAAACATAAATTGAGAAGCATTCTAATAGTAACGTGTAACATTTTTATACATGCATGCACTTATTTCAAAGTAGACCAGACTGCATTGTATTATTCAGTATAAAATTTGATGTATTTATTGATAGAATAAGTTATTACAACAAAGGCAGTTTAAGTTTTTAGAAGAGGATTTTAGCTGGCTGATCATACACTCAAATAGCAACATCTCAATTTTTTTTAAAATTCGCATTACATCTATCCATCATTATTTACCATTTGTCAACGTCGAGTTGTAGTAAGGCAGGGTGTGAGGCAGGTACCTAGAAGGATGCCAATCCATTGCAAAGCAATCACACACTTTCATTGACTCCCATAGTACTCATACAATGACAGCAATATATAAAATATTACAATCCATAATATTAAAAAGTAACACTAAATACAATTACTCACAAATCTACTTCCAAAACAAATGCAATATGAAAACTGACAAAATCTGAAGAAAAAAAAAATTATGAAGGCTGTCCTGTGTTATAAAATCCTAAAATGCTTCTTTTTGGGATTTGAAGGTTTCCTTTATTCAAAACTAGAATGACTGCAACTCTGTACAGGAGCAATTAAAATTAAGTACTGTATGCATAAACATAAAAGACAAATCAAACACATATTTAGGATAAATAACATACAAATATAAAAAAGCAGAATATTATATTTCAAGCTGGACTAGTTTTCTGTACAGGTTGCCACTTAAGGCACTTGAAACAAAAAGTACAGGCTATGATGCTATAAATGAATATAGACAATTATTAATAAAATGCTTCCAATCGAATTCTAAAGCAGTCATCAGGATGTCTTGATGCGATTCCATATCGAAGTAGCATCTCTATGTATGGAGGCCAAAATGTCTCATCAATGACCACATAAGGTTCATGTGGAGTTTCCACTGTTTTGTTCATTAGAAGCTGTTGGGAACACAAAATGTGTAGATAATGAAATCAAAACATTAACATTAAATAGTTATGCCATGTGCTTACCCTCTATCTGTTAACCATAACAGTCTGGTATGTTAAATATATTTAAGATCTTATATTTCATATCATACCTCTAGAATATTATGCAGTGAAATAAGATCTACTCTTGGTTCCACAGAACTGTTCTGAAAGAGAAAGCAGAATATTAAGCCTATGCTCTTCTTAAAGAGGAATTGTATTTTAATAGGCCAGGAAATATTTTCACAGTGAATTTTAAATGGTCATGTTCCAAATGGAGAACATGTAGAGTATAACACTACCTAGAACTAACCTTCTTCTTCTTTGTATTTTCTTGCTGATGAGGAAGTGGAAAGTGCTCCTCCAGGATATCACTTAGTGTATCCAACAAACTGTCCTGGTAATCTTTAACTTTCTGGATTTTCTTCTTCATTTCTTGCAATACACTAAAAAAAGTTTCTTATTCATGTCAATCTAAACAAAAATCACTATTACCTGAACATCAAACGTAACATTTCAGCTGTAACCAAGCCACTGTTAAATATTCCAGAACACAAATTCTGTATTTTTGTGTGTTACTACAATTCTAGGATAAATTTACAGTTAACAGTATAATCCACAGTATTATTAGTAATTAATAATTTTATTTGTAGCAGGAATAAAGTTTGATGTATTAACATTAAATTATTACAGTTATTAGTGTCACTACTACACTGCAGAATTTGTTATATTTGTAGTTGACTCATTTATACAGTCGAATAATTTATTAAACTGAGGTAAAGTACATTGTTCATAAGAATGTACCACACCTTGTTTCAGATAACCGGTCATTTTCCTGTTGCAATACAGTTACTTGCTCAGAGGCAGCTTTTAACACCTCCCTTTTTTCTTCTAACCACTTCTGTTCACTGTAAAAGAAAAAAAAAATTGAACATCATTCCTTCCTGTGCAGATATTTATTGAAGACCACACATCCTTGAGGTTTTTGATTTAATCAGTGCCTTTAAACAGGCATAAAGCAGTGATATAATAACTGGTTCAATATTTTTTGAAACTATCTTTTTTTAACTCATCAAGAACAATTCCACAGATACCTTTTTAGAACATCTTTGAGTTTGCTCCGTTTTGCTTGGGAACAAGACAGGACCATATCAAGTTCTGTGTTTAACCGTAACAACTGGAAAACACAGTTGACAACATAATAAATACACTGCGGTAAAGTATCATTACAAATTTTATTAACATACAAATAATGTTAGACTACTTGTTATATTTTGAGATACAAAACAAGTCATTTTCTCAGATGGTATAAAAAGTTGGTTTTTAGTTACTGGTTTATGTTTGAGAGTCAACCCACTACAGTCTATAAGAGTCTATAAAAGTTAGCTTAAACCTTTCATTTATTTACAGGTTAGCATCTGTTCAAAACAGATAAAGCTAAAATTAACTAACACTTGCTGTAAGACTAAAATTTGTTTTTTAAATTTCCATCAACTGCTTATACAATGGAGGGTCAATCGTGTTCTCACGAAACGATACTTATAAAAAAAGTATTGTTTCACTAAAATTTCCATTGTATTTGATGTATTTTCCTAAACAATATACAACATATTTGGTGTATAATAAAGCAACAAATCCAAATTAGTAAATTTAATATCAACTTACCTCTTCTTTACCAACTGCAAGCAATACTTCAGAGTTTGTAGACAGCACTGAGAACAGAAAAATAACATACAACAATTACATGATATAAATTAATTACCAAATTCTCAGTATATCTTTTAGAACTGCATATCAAGTTATGGTCATGGTAGTCTGGTATCAGTTCCAGGATACACACAGAACATGGGATGTTATACACTGCATGGGACACAAGCTCATCATAAACCAAAAAATTCACACATTATAGGAACTTGGTAATGACTTGTGCAAGTCTATGACTTTATCAAGTGCACGCAGAATGTAGTCAAAAGCCACATAAAACAAAATACTTACGTTTTGGTTCAGTTTCCTTCCATTGCTTTAGCTCTGCTGCTACAGCACCAACACGGTTCATAGCCTAAGGAATGAAATAAAAACATTTTCTCATACACATATCTATTTGCAACTCTACACTGTTTCCTAATTTCAGAGTTTTGTTCATATCTTTAAAACAAGCAGCAGTATGTAAATCCAGTTGTGTTCTCTGAGGATGCAAACAGGAGGCAAATACTCTACTTCTGGTTATCGCTGTGGTAACTTTGCTGCCTAAGTGTCTGTCTCCTTCTGCTGGGAGGAAAAGTACAACAGTCTACTTCAGCTGCCTGTTGTTATTTTGTATTTTGTAGTCATTGACAAGCATTAAAGAATATCCGGTTATTTGTAAATGACATGTCTGTATGTGATCTGGCTTCAGCGTTATACCAAGAGTAACAAGGTATTCCAAAATGCACTGTTCATCACTTGTTGCATACAAAACATGACATATTTGGCCTGTTTCCAGGTGCACAACACCAAAAAAATTCTACCTCTTAGACAACATTTTTACAGCATATATGTACCATCATAGGGTAAAAAAAATAACCCAGTTAAAAACCAACACTATGTTTTCGCCAACCTCGTCTCTTGGATTTGAAAGAGCATCAGTCTCTGTCATGGTGATCTCGTTCTGCAGCTGAAAAAGATACAAACTTTCACCCCAGGAAAATATTTCTTAAAGTCAGCTCAAAAATATAATACGACATTATCCATTACTGATAATTATCAGTATTTGATCGTGGGTACTAGAGCATCTACTACAGTAGAAGGTGGACTTCTAAGCAGGCCATAGCATTCCCATGTGAACCACCTGCTACCAGATGGGGGTACTGTTGGTTCTCCTATAGCATGCATTTTTACAACATGAATTTATACAAGATTGTTAAATGAGTGAACAATGTCAGCATACCAGCAAAGTGAGTTGCCTTATGCATAAGTTTCCTGAGTCAGGTACTAAAAATGCAATGCCTTGACAGTATGTTTTGAGCCTCTTGCTCCATTTTTGGGGTTATTTTTGCTTAAGTGTGCTTTATCCCCCAACAAAAATGAGTAACAAAAGTTAAAAGAATATACCAAAAAAAGAATGCAAGTGATAAAACTTCTGGTGGAGACCAAAAAAGAAAAGCTTTATCAATTAAGGAAAAGTTTGAAATTATCAAGCATTTTGAAAGAAACCAAAGAACATGTTATATTCTTTGTGTTACTTGCATAAATAGGGCAACATTGCAAACAATCAGAAAAAATGCTTAGAATTTTTTTTTAGCAGGAAGAAATGAAAGTTAAAATCTATAAGAACAAGACAAAGAAACTGAAGAAAATCTATTAAGTGCATGGATTGTTTCTTCAAGCAAAGAAGAAATTAGTGACACTTTTTGACAATAAAAGAGAAAGTGTTCAAAATATATGAAGAGTTCAGAAAAAAAGTTGAAAATCCTAAAGAAATGCCTCCCTTTAATGCTTAGTGGTCGGTTCACAGGATTCAAGAAAAGTCTTTTTCCACGGTGTGAAATGATCAGGGGAAGCTGCAAGCGCACACAAAGAAGCAGCAAAGGTGTTCTCCCTCCCTACAAAAAATGGCATTAGGACTATTTATTGTATCTGATAAAGTTTTAGTAATGAATGTTTTCATTCTTTAGTTTTCCGTTAATCTTATTTTTCTCCACATACCGTGGAATTTTTACTGTACGATTTTGCACAGTGCGAGGACTTATAGGAACACAACTATCGTACGACAGGAAAACTCACTGTATTTGTGATCTGAAGGCTGTGAGAGTAAAGCATGTCACCCTGCGAGGAGCATGATCTCACCTGTTGCAGCTGGTTAAACTGCTCCTCGCATTCATCCAACAACTGAGCCCATGCTGCCTCCGAACATCCCCGCCCCATGGGTGCCTGTCGCGGAGGGACGGCCGGGCACTCTGCCACCTGCCTGGCGAGAGCCTTAGCCTGACACAGACATGTCGCGGAAAACACTGTAATTAGAAGGTGTGTGATACAAGAAAAGAGAGCGCTGTGCGAAGATAAAGGTGAGCTGGAGACTTACATTGCAGAGGAGCTCGTCGGCGTCCTGAAGGACAAGTGAGAGAAACTAAATTGAAACCAAACCGACAGCTCATAGACTCATAGCTAAGCGACTATCAAACTCAAAGAGTCAAAATCATCATTACAAAACACACACGCTAACACGCTGACGACATTTAAAAACACAAATAATCTATAGCCAATAACAAGTATACTCACCATATTTCTAATAATTTTAAAGATAATCCAAATGGAGAATTTAGCCTACGTGCTACGCACAGTATACAAAAATACCGCCAATGTGTGCGGATGTAACGTCATACCGGAAGCGGAAACGAGTCTGTTTGAATGCCGTTATAAATATTGGCGCGGTGAGTCTGGTAAAGGGGAATTAAACACAAGAATACAGTCATAAACATCAACAAACTCCAACGCTACCTGAGCTGTGTTTCTGTTGACATTGCATCACATTTATCATGTATATGTTTAATGGTTTCTTTTATTGTCTAATTTTTCCCTTCTGTCTTTGGTACAATCCCACTGGGACTGTGATAAAATTGTTTAAACTGTATGTGTTGTAATGATTGTAACTGATGACAGTGTTAACAAAGTTAAATTTAATTTAAAAAACAAGGACTTAGACAACATATTAAATCTCATTTGGATGTTGGGAACATTTCATGTTCACGAAGCAGAGTATTAAATTTAGACCAAACCCTAAATTCTCGTTAACCTACAATCGCTTTCTTCATCTCAGATCTCCTCCAATAAGAAATCTGTAAGAACGTCCCAAATCATTCATTTATTTTGAGACAAACTAGTAATCCTCTTTGTTGTGTGCTTTAATTTATTTTATTAATTTCATTTATTTATTATTTTTCTATTTATATCATTTAGCATTTAATATATCTATGTATTCCCCACTGTTATTATTTTCCAGTTGTCAAACTTCAGTGTGCCATGTAATATTGATGAATATGTTTTCATAATGTTTCGAACAAATGGGGTGTTTTAAGCTAAATTAATTCTATATTTACCATGTATGTCTTTATGCAGATAATATAGCAACAATAATATTAATGCTCACATGCTGACTGTACAGAACAACACAAAGAAACAGAACAAAAATGAACGATGTCGACATCATGTGGTTATTAGCGTGTTTGCTGCTAGTTCTTTACCTGTCAAAACATATGCTGCTTTAAACCCATTGTTAGAACTGTTAATACTTATTTGAACATGACAAGTGTTAAAACCCTGACTTTTAAACTTTTCCCTGTATATTTTACTTAAGGATAAATATTTTTGCATGCTTTCTGCATAAATATAATTTATTAGAAAGTGTGTGATGACAGTGTCGTAGGTTTGCACAGTCCACCTAATCCCTTGTGCTATGGCAAAAAAGTTTCCTGTTTTCAAGGCATATTTTACATATTTGTTAAGTGATTGATTTGTGATTTTTAAAATTTTTGTTTTTCCTATGATATGTGAAAGCCATGCCCTTACTATAGAATAGTGAAGAGTGTGGAAAAACTTTCATTTGTATTCTTTCTTACAGTATTTACCCTGTGTATTTAAACACAGATAATTAAGAAAATGAAATATATGCTATAATAATAGGAAAGTAAGGCCTATACCACATTATAATATCTGTTACAATGCTATCTGTGACTTTTAGTAATGTCACATTACTGGATTTGTTTTGACATAAAGTTACACAAACTAATAACCTGATTTATTTTGATTTATCTTATTTAGACATTTATGAAAAAATAGCTCCTTAATATATTAACTTTTTCTTCTGTTTTCTTAATGTTTCTTACAAAATAGCATTCATGTTTTTTCCAATTGCTTTTATAATGAAAACAAATACATCTTGTGCAAAATTATCCCTTTAATATCATTAAAGGGAAAGTTACAATGCTGGGTGAGATCTTAACACTGACATTTTCATTACCCTTTGTTAAGAATGTAGGCAGTAGGCTGAACAATAAACTGGGGTTTTTTTAAGCAAGGAGTACCTGTTCCTTGCTTAGGCTCTGGGACTGATAATTCCCTGGCGATGCACCACAAACATCTAAAGTGGGCGATGAAATGAGGGCCCACATTCCTGCACTAATGGATGAGGAGCCCCTGGCCATTCTCAGGGCACACGGCTCCGTGTCTGCATCTGCTCACCATAAGGAAATGCAGCACGGCTCCAAATCTCAGGGTACGGGAAAAGAAAACACAGCACACCTTATCTAGGATTTTGCCCCTGGACAACATGTAACAAACGGTAAAAGTAGTACAAAATCATCAACAGAAATTCCTCTCAGTTGCTTGAAGACTTTAAAAGCCCGAACATATTACCAGATTTTAATATCCATAACATCTGAAAAATATCTTGTCTACAGAAGTGCTTTGCAGTGACACAGTAAATATTTTAAATCCAGAATACGATTTATGCAAAATTTCACGTATTTTCAGAAAGTATTACCTGAGTGATAGTGTTTATTGAAAAAGTACATGTAACATTGTTTGAAATCTTACTTTGCACTTTCATTTTATCTATTGCTAGTTCTTTTTAGCATTTTTATACAATACTAATTTGAAAGCTATTTACTTTAAGTGGTTGAGAATCAAATATATACCAAAAAAAATAGGAAAAACACAATACACATGGGTCCTGGTAAAATAATTTTACATTTGAGGTGCTTTCCATAAAAACGTATCTTTTTAACTTGCATTTTAGGTTGAAATGTCATGGTCAAGTAACCCCTGTAAAACATTTTGTAATAAAATATATCAAAATTGACAGTTTAACACTAATACCTACACAAATAAAAATATGTATTAGAGTCAATCAAAAAACACATTTTACACAGCAAATTTGGATGAACCAGCCAAATGTTCAGATTGGGTGTTTATGTGACTTAACTGTATCTGTCATAAGTGGTGAAATTCCCACAACTGTAGACTGTAGAACAGGATTACAGTAACCCATAAAAGCCTAAGATGTCAGTTTGAAAAAGAAACAAGTGAAATGTTACAATGTTCTTAGTCAAGGCAAAAGCATTACAGAGAAAATACGATTATGGCGATGGAAATGAGAATGGATGACTTGGTTTTCTGTAGGTGCTGTTGATTATACTGTGCAACATGATGAGGAGCAGGACAGTTATGTTTTTCCTTAAGCCCATTCTCAAAGTAATACTATCTGGAGATACAAAATTGTAAAATAACTTATTTAGTAAAACAAATTCTAATAAAGTTTAAAGAAACCTTACCTTTATTGGAATGTTATTTTATAATATCCATAGTCTGTAACTCATGATCAAAGCAGAAGAAGATGTGCTTTCCAATACACAAAAATGTGTTTTTTTCCACTTTTTTGAAAGTCTAATACAGTTCTCCATAGAGGAATTTAAATTATTTTTGGTCCTTGGTTTTGTATTAGGCATGTTGTTCTCATATTGTTCTGCTGTGTGCTGTAATAGGGATTATTTATACACATTCTAGTGAAACAGAACTACTATATTAATGTATTTTACCCCTCATGTAATACTGCACAAGTATCACTACCCTGAAATTCTTTATTCACAACCAGAGAGCCTGTTTATTGTGCCTGTGTTGTCAGTCCATGGCTGAAGGTTCTGAAGTGCCAAAAGTGAGCTGTTGTTAAGGCAAATGGGATCTGGACTCTTTGGCTGGTTCATAGTTTTTTGAAAAGCTTCCTGCTGGAGTTGCATGAGGATTCGGTTGGCCTGCTGGCGTTCAGCTTCTCGCTCCTCTGCAGTTTGCCGTCTAATAGGAAATAACATTAAACAGACAGAAAGCTGTATCAGCAACTCAACATTCTTAAGTTAGCGACCAAGCTTCAGGATTTCTTTACTTGAAAAATAAATGTATTTCACTAAACGTGAAAAATAATGCAAACAGTGCAAAGTATGAAGCTAATAGTGATAGTTATATGGCCTATATGCTGCATTTAGTATCTTTAGAATGCATTTATACTTCTAGCTTGATTTATACTGTAGCAGTTCAAACAAAGTGCCTAACACAAAAGTATTACAGAAGGAGGACATATTTGATCCAGGGACCTTTGTTGTGAAGCAACAGCCCTAACCACTACATTACTTGCTGGTCCTATGCAGAAAGTACATGAAGAATTCAGAATATGGACAAGAACAGAGAAAGGCCAACTTAGAACATATTTTATAATATGCGTAACATTTGTATTGCCCACATAAAATAATTCACCGTTTTGTGTTTTGCATAGCATACATCACTATTCAGCTTTAACTGAGGTAAGATTAATAGTAAAATTAAAGCTGATTTAGAAACAGTGAAGAGGCAGATGTGCATTTTCATACGGAGAAAAATGTAAACTCAGAATAACCTCAATGAAACAGCAATATTAACATTTAACCTAAAAGGTCTGCAAAGTTCATAGGAAGCTGCAATGGGTCCCTAGTGTTCAAAATCTCAAGGCTGTTTCCCCTTCCTTTAATGCTTTCACATCTGATTTAAATGATGCCTCGTTAAAAGTCGATTGAAACTTAACTAAACTTCTTCTTCTTCTTATCTCATCTATGACCTAAAATTTATTGAAATAATGTGCATTTATTTTAAAAAATGCATCAAAACTGTACAAACAGCAATATGAAGAAGGACTGCAATTATAATAAATCGAAATTAAAAGTAGCAAAAAGAGAGAAAATAGCCACCACCTCTGTTAACCATTTGTATTGTATTTATATCAAGCTAAATTTAAAAAAGTACGAAATATAAACTTATTTTTATATATTATGAAAATATGAACGGTTGATAAACAGCACTTACATGTCGCAACGTTTCTAGTTTAAAAATAGAGACGGGACAGCGCCGGTGGACGTGGTTTTACAAACCATACCGCATTATAATTTTTAATAAACTCTATTTGGAGTATATTAAAATATTATCATTATTATATGAAAAAAATTATATGAGAAGAACCAGCTTCGTATGTGCAACAGTTGGTTCATTTATTGCCTTTCTCACATTTAGTCATAATTGGATGAAAAATACAGATTAATTGAAGAAGAACTGGACACTTTCATAAATGTATTGCTCAGTAACAAAGCATCATATGCAAATATATTATATTTGTAAGAGTAAGAAGAAAATGTGTGGTTTAGACTACATATTTGAATCACCTTATACTGATTTTAATAATAATAAAGTGACACTGTGGAAAAAAAGCAGAACTAACTATTAACCAGATGATGCTTTTAACGTTCCATAATGACAACATTACAATAGGATGTTACATTTTGTACACTTGCATCTGTACCTCCCTGTCTGTTGACGAAATGCAGTTCTGTTTTCTCTGAGTTGTAAGTCAGCTAAATGTATTAATGTTACGTTTTATTTACCGGGCCTCAGTAGCAGAGGTGGAAGTCAGCGGCACTGATTTATCTATTAATAGCACGGTATTATATTCCATATATGTATCATGTATCAACTGGCGGCGAGAACCGAACCAGGGTGCCACAGCAGGAACGGGCTTCGAACAGACAAAGCTGCGAACAGCTGGCGGTAGCTGTAGCCGCTGATTCACCTGCTGTCGGGGGAAAGCGGAGTTGTCACAGTGGAGGTACCTATGAGTGAAAGTTGATGCAGCCGCAGACCGAGGGTCGTTCCTCTCACCTCCACTTGGTCCTCCGGTTCTGGAACCACGTTTTCACCTGTCCGTCAGTCATCCTGAGCGCTTTGGCGAAGTCCGCCCTCTCCGCGGAGGCCAGGTACTTCTGCCGGTGGAAGCGCTTCTCTAGCTCGCATATCTGCTGTCTGCTGAACGAGGTCCGGGGCTTCTTCCTCCTCGGAGGAGTCCGGCTCTGGTACGGGTGACCCGGACGGCGGGTCGGGGTCAGGGGGGAAAGAGCCGCTGGATGAAGGACGGACACACCGAGGTACAAAGCAAGTTCCCAAGACATGACGTCATTCCTACTTAGACGCGCCTCTATTTTTGTGACACCTTTGTTGGGGGAGACTTACAGGCTACTGTTGTTAACTTTGCAGAGGCTTACCTATTTATACCGAGCGATTCAGAAGGAATCGCTCACCCTCATACACCTATTAGCCAGTAACTAAATACCACATGGACATGCAGTCTAAACCAATAAAGTAAAATGGATCCCACAGTTTCTCTAAATCTTACAAATTAGCGGTGTTTGTATGATACTTACTGAAAGTGTTCGGTTCTTTCGGAATCAGGCTGTGTAGATGGGTGTTGCCACAGCAGGAGCAGGATTCGAATTAGAGTTCAGAATTCGGGCTAAAACCACTAAACTGCAGTCCCTCCTGCCCTCTTGCCCTGCGCCGCACTTAAGAGTCACCGCTTAGAAATTGATCAGATGTGTTATTGTTAGGTCCCTGGTGTCTTTTAAATGCAGTCTTACTAGGGCAACAACTCGCTCAACAGTTACAATAATTAAAATATTCTAAATTGTAGTTTCTACAAATTAGATAATAAGGCGGATCTCTGCATGTTGGATCCGCATATAAATCGTCTAAATTTAATATACTCTGTAAGTATTGCTGTTTATTATTCTGCGATTTGCTTTCTCTCGGGAAAGAAGCCGCATCCGCAGAGACCTGTACCGTCGACCCCTAAACGTCGAAATTAGTCGTTTAAAAATCTGTTTCTTCTTAGAACTTTAATATTATCCCACTGTAGCCATGTTACTAAAAGGAAATGTTTTGAAAGCCTAATATTATTAGCAGATAAAGTGGACTATCATGAGCTGGTATCTGGAAAAGTTTTAAATCGATCTCATATATTACAAATGTTTCCAATATAAACGAAAGACTACATAAATAAACACCGTTGATAAAATCTTAAATATTACGTGGACAGCAGCACTTTTTCACTAGCTTTTAAGTTGAAACCACATCATCCGGTGGCCAGTTCTTATTATAAACCAAATAATACTTCTTCTACCTAATCCACCAACTCACCGTATATTCTAAATACACTGAACAAGGGATAAATGCAGACCTATTATTACAAATAGCAGAAACAGCAACACTGCAAAATCTTCTGCGTTTATTTCATTTCGGTTTCAGTTATCTGACTATTTTCTTCATCTTTTCTTCTTCGTAAGAGTTTACTTTGCAAATAAACAGTTGCTCTCGGCTTTTTCTTTTTCTTAAATGATTGTATATAGTTAATTTCCCCTGTTCTCGCAGTTTTTCGTCCTGCATTTCCATCATATGGTTACTGTAAGTACTTCTGTTTTGCATTGTGCCAGCGGTGCAAGTCACCTGGGACCAAGGTGCCGCAATAAAATAAAATTTAAAAAAATAACATAAAGTCGAAAGCTTCATCGTCAGACGTTGCATTAAAATGATCAGTCCCGCACTTGACTTGCTGTTCAGTTTTCTCCAAGTTTATTCCCCATTTTTTGTTTTAATGTATAATCATCCAAAACCCGAAAACCAGTTGTCAATAAACCAAATCATTCCGAATAATTCTTTTACTATAACAATACTGATAACTGATTGTTATCTTCAAATATAAATTTATTATTCAAATCAGTGGAACCTCTTTTCGGCAGATGTACAATTTCACTGCCAAATAGTAAATAATAATAATAAATGTAATAAATGCGTTACAACACGGTATGCATAGTTTCCCCACCGCAGATGTAATGATCACTTTAGGCGAGATCTTACCAGTAAATCTGTCTTTATTGTGCCTCCTATTGCTGGCCATCCAGGGGAAGCTCAGAGCGGCGAGGTTAGTGACCGTGGCCGGGTTTGCTGTGCTGTTCGTGGGCGAGTTCAGTGGTCGCTGCGCTGGAACCCGGATCACAGCAGCTGGATTTGAGCTGTTCCCGTGAACGTTCATATCCGCGTTCAGGTCGTATGAACCAGTCAGAGACGCGCCGTCACAGGGGTTGCTGTTGTATCCCATCGTGGCGCTGCTGTTGTATCCCGCACAGTTGCCGGGGGTGTAGATGCTGGTCGAGGTGCTGTAGGAACCGCTGAAGATGCATCCCAAGCCGAGGTCGGGGTCCGGGAACCTGGAGGTGGGAAACGGCAGCCCACCCTGTTCTCCGTGGTTCAGGAGCTGATAGATCCCAAAACTAATGGTGTCTGGGTGGCTCTGGTGAAGGTGCGTTCCTACGTGATCCATGATCACAGGAGGGTTCCAGAGGGCTTCCGTTAAGTTCTAAAACAGAGAGGAAACCTGGGAAGGAAGGCTCTAAGACAAATCCCTTTTCTTCTTCTTCTTCTTTTTTTTTCCTTTTGGAGCAAGTCGAGCGTCAGTGAAGAGCAGAATGGGCTGGGCCACTTTTTGGGCGTCTAAACCCAATGAACCTGTGACACGAAGAGCTTGGACCCCACCACAGAAACCTCCAAAGAGCTCACATGTCTGCCTGATGCTATCAGCTCCTGTGGTAAACAATAAGACAGATGGCATATACTAGGCTACCTTTTGCAAGGAAACCTCACACCGTGTCCCGAAAACATAAAAAAACGCGTCTATAAAAACATATGTTTTCCCGCGCAAAATGGATCGCTGACAATGCATCCATTACGCTGCAAGAACTTCAATAAAAGAAAAATGCAAGTCTCCTGGGAGCTGTTTTCACATGATTTATGTGCTGAAAACCTTATTAAAATCAAATTATGTTATCCTAATCAAACGACGATTGGAAGCTGTTGGACTGAACACCCAATATATGAATTAACAGTCACAACCCTGAGTGCATGCTGTTTTGTTTGCTTACTTTGTTCTTGCACTTTGCTCTCAACAGAGATTAATAAAAGGGATGTATTTACCTTTGCTTATTTATGCCCAATAGCTTATTAAATTATCAGCAAATAGATTGTTCTCAAATACAGAACTTGCAGATCCATGTGGTAAAACCAGCCCTGTAGTTCATATTGTGCCATATTAACATAACAGTAACTTTGTACTGTCCCCTTCCTTTGATTTGACCAGTCAGTGTTTTATTCTGAAATAGTTTTAAGTGTCATTTAGTTCACCTGTAAAGCCCATGTCAGGATGTGTTAACACTGGAAAAGTGTGAAATCACATATAATGAGGTAGACAACATAATTCACCTTCATAGCATTTTTATGCCTTTTATTTCATATATGTAAATGTATATAATGCTGTCATCGCAAATCATATTATTTTCTTGTACTTTTGCAGGTATTATAACTTTTTTAAGTACTTAATTTTGTTAGATTTGATTAATATAATATGCTGATTTTAAAAACTTTAAATTATATCAATTCCTTACTAAATATGCTGTAAATAACGGTTCCTCTACTAAGCATCAGTCTGCAAATGCTGTACTGGATTACATTAAGAGTGAAAACATAAGTACTGAATTAGCAGCTATACCATCTCATAATTTTCTATAATAATTATTATTATTTATGGCATATTTGACTTATTTAAAATGTTGCTTAGCTTGTTAGATGTTCTTGTTTCTGTCTTTCATGCAAAAATTGTAACTGTTCATTGTTAGTATAACTTATTGCAGTATCATTATTTTTACATTTACTACCAGATTTATAGAAGGGAAAAAACTTTATTCTTATTATCTATTAGAACTTTATTCGCGCGGCTACAACCATGTTCAGTTTCAGCTGGCAGCAATATCGCCACCTCCTCTCCTCTATTCATGTCCATAAATGGTGTTTTGACAAGAATCTCAGTAAAAAATGATAATATAATTTTATTTTTGTTCTAACTTTCCTTCCTTCTCTTCCTACTCTTAAGCATCATATTATGTTAGGAATTTGGATGTACTCACTTGTCACGTACACTTTTAAGGAAACCTTATAGTGAATTATGGGAAATGCCCTTCTTTCTAAAGTCATGTGGAATCCTTCATTTCCCAGTAGCGGACTTGTCCTTTTGACAACACCAGGCTAGTTTGCTCTATCGACATGGGACCTGCAGGGTCACAATCTGAAGCCGTGTATATGCTCTGTCATCGGCATTTTATTTCTGGCTGGACAACGGGGACAAATCCACTCCCCTTTCCCATCCTGGCAACGTGAACCCAGATGGGAGATGTCCCAGTGATTGAGACAGATGGGCACATCCCACCATCACTGTCCATTTGCACAAATCATCATAAATCCTCAAAGAGGATGGAAGCCTTGACCCTTCTGAGCTGATGTACAGTATTTGCTGAGATGGTTCTTAGATGGAATCAGTCACAGTTTTCAGTTTCATGAAGCAACCACAGTTCCCCCATAAATCTCCTTGCATATTTCACAGGGTTTCCGGAAATATCCTCTAGAATTCAAATGGCCTGACCAAGTGCATCTCCGGTCTCATTCGCAGCGCATGTTGTGTGACTATGTGGTCTCTTTCTCCAGAGTGTTTTTCACACAGCTCTGTACATTTTGAAATGGGTCTTATCATGTGAAGTGTCAAACTTAAATACTGCACAATTTTCTGGGAAAAATCGTGGCATACATCAGTTGTTGCTCCTTTTCAACCATCTCTTGTTTAAACTGCATGCAAGACTTACTTGTGAGCCGCTGTAAATCACCTTGATTCATTTTTAAAGCCAGAAGTATAGTACAAAGAAGCAAACTAAGGCCATCAGCTTAGTAAATAAACAAAGAATTAGTAAATGTTGAACCAAAATAAAACCTTTAATCATAATGGTGACTCTATATATATGAAGAATCACTTTGCACTAATCAGAGATGTAGTCACATTAATCCAAATGTCCCACTTCTCTGTCCTCATTTGTCTTCATTCATTATTTGTTGCTTATATGTAGCACCAGGGATTCTATTCAAAAGCAAAAATGGGTTTTTAAATACTATTCCTTCATGATCACATTTGTAATAAACTATACTAATAACTGTGGGCATGTAGCCATTGCAGGAAAGTGTAGCTAAAAATGTCGTAGCTAAAAAATGTGAAAAATGACATTAATATAAGTAGCACAGGACAAGATAGTGAGAGAATGAGAACAGAGGAAAAGTGGTCTGATGACTGAACATTTACCTTTTTCTGCCCTCTCCTTAAGCGGGGGGGGGAGAAGATGCAGGATGGCTAACTGTGGTGCTGTGGAAGAGAACAGGGATTTTATTTGCCACACTTAAAGGTTTCTGTTTCTGTGGCAGAAGTCCACAGGTGAACCTAGTAAGTGTATTGAAGAAATAGATGAGCTGCTGACTTTTGGATGAAATGTGTTTTATGTAGTACAGTTTGTCTTGTTAATAAATGTATAGCTAATCTCTTACCTGTAGGCTCACTTTATAAATGTTATCTGTACTGTTGTTTTACTGTGTTGTTCAGCCTTCTGGGCAACTGTGTGAGAAGAAGTGCTCTATATGATGAATGAATTGAACTGAAATGAATTGAATGTGTTTTCTGCACTTGGCTGTTCCCCTGTTTTGTAACTTGAACCGAGTGAAAAATATGCTGTGAAACCTAAAGCACTATTTGTGGAGTTGGAACTCGGCACCACACAGTTGCTCTATTCCTATGTTTCACTCATTAGAATACTGTGATTTTGTCTTGTGTACCAGCACTTCTCATAGCATCCCAGTGTTCTTTTCTGCCAGATTTTCTCTCTCTATCTGAGCTGCTCTGCCAGTAAAACACTGTTGTAGCACATGGACTGTATTTATAACAGCCCTCATTACCCAGGGTGCACCATGTCAGCTTCCAGGCTGCTTTCCTACTATCTGTTCGAAATTAGTGTCCCCTTTATTAAATAAATGTGCATGGTGAACATCTGCAGAGTTTCCCAGTTGTGTTTATTCATTGCACACACTAAATTTAATGTGTAACAGCTGATCTGCACCCCAACATGCCATTAAGAGGGGTACCAGTACTTAGTTTTCCCTGTGCAGTGAGCAAGGGCTTAGGAACATATAGTCAGAATTTTACACTAAGCTGTTGTAAAAAGCGTAGAATTCTGAGTCGAACCATTGAATTGCCATGTGCTTAAAGAATCTCAGAAATTTTGACACATCAAAAAGGACGCCAACGTATCAAGACCTTGTTGCCAAGAATATGTATGTAGGACTATCAAATTTAGATATTCCTATGGGTTAAGACAACTGTAAAGCAAAGCAGTGGGTCTGGTCTACCTTTACGTTCCCCCCACAGTTCAGTGATGCTTATGTCTGGTGTTTGGGGTGGTCACTGAAGCCCTTTGACATTTGGATGGTATCCGTTTAGCAATATAGTCAGTCTTTGTTATCTTTGAATATGGGCCGAAAGGGCTTGAGCCACACATTATCACCCAGGATGGCTTCTTATGGCTTTATAGAACCGTGCCAAGCAGTCATTGGAAGCAATGGTTTTTACAACATGGCCGCCCATGGAATCATTCATCGCACCCTTCATTATCAATAACTGCTTGTCCAGGGTAGTGAAGAAGTGGTCCACAGCCTATGCTTGTTCATTTGATATACATGTCTTTGGACCATGGGAGAAAACTGGAACAGGTTGAACATGTAGTTTTTGTGACTTGGCCATGAGTAAGGCAGCTCTGTTGTGTGCTTCAGCTTTGCTAACCCAGGAATGTTTAAGTTAAAAAAATTATTCCCCTCATTCTGTGGTGATTTTTGAGCACTTTTGTGGATGTTAGCAATTATTTTAAATATGAAACCGTCTCTGCTGGAAAATTTTGACTTATGATGCTTTTCTCATGGTGATTTTTGTTGGCATATGGTGTGCAAAGTGAGTCAGTGTGGAGTCGCCATAGTGATATGTGCAGAGTGTTTGTGGATCAACACAGACAGATTGACAAAAAAGTGAATTTCTGACTCCTGTCAGATAGTTGGACAATTTTAAGTATTACACTGTCAGAAACACAAACTGTAGACAAAAGAAAAACTGCAGATGAAACTACAGTGAAAATTTTCTGAGCAAAGCTAAAACTGTATAGGGCATCTTTGAAAAGGAGGTGGATCAATATTATATTTCTAAATCAATCTACAGGCTTTTGATTTTCCTTTTCATTTTGAAGCTGTGTTGTCTGGGGAATATTATTATGTTCCAATGCCTCAAGCTCCCAGGCTCAGGGTTCACATGTAAGTTTGAACTGGCTCTGTCTGTGCAGAGGTCACACATTCCTCTTGTTCACTTGGCTTTCCTCCTATAGTCCAAGGAGGTAGTTTGGGTGATCTGGTGACCCTAAATGGCCTGTAATGTGTGTGTGTGTGTGTGTGTGTGTGTGTGTGTGTGTGTACCTGCCCGGCAATGGACTGGCATCCTGTCCAGGGGTTAACCTGCCTCCCCTTCTATGCTACAGGACCACATCAACCCCACATCTGAGAAGTGGTTAATAACAATAATGGATAAATAACAAATGAATGAAATGATGATTGTTGTCAAAAATTTATCGAAAAACTACATTCAATTTGAAAATATCACTTTCTTTTTCAAATGAAGCTTGAAGAACCTGGAAAGAGAAGGATCGGTACATTGTTTAAACTAGAAAAGAGGCTGGTTTGTTGTTCTGTATTGGTGCTTTGTTGTGCCATTACCCTGGCGACTCCTCCATCATGACATCACTCTCATCATGTCAGGTTGTCATGCTGAACAGATCCTTTCCTCCCAAGGAAATGCATTCACAAGCCAATTGTCAGTGTGACAAACGGGTGCCGAGTGCCTCCCGTGGGACAGGTCCTGTTTATTGGCTTGAGACAATGGCTTCTTTAGTAGGATGTTGTGACGGCAGCGGGTTTGGAAGAAATTAAAACAGCCTTGCGAAGAGCAGCCCTGTCCACGCAGGACAGCCACCTGTCTGGCGGACAGGCGGGAAGATTGATTGCGGGGACCTTCCACACATTCGTAATTTCATCAGCCAAATTAAACCTTCGGCTGTGTTTGGGCCGCCTGAGGTCTGGCTCCTTAAAGTCAATTCAAAACCCTCAACTTGAGCCCTCAATTCATTCCCGGCCACGTGCGTGCTTTGCCCGCGCCTGTCTCGCAAACTGTCTCATTTGTAGAAAATGCACCGCGATAACTCGCAGGCTGAAGTATCCGACCAGCCCTTGGGGGGACCGAGTGTCATGTGATGATGTGACAGCCAGTGCTAAAAGGATGTTAAGTGAGACACATTAATACATTAAAGGCTTAATGAAGTTCAGGCGAATGTAAAGGGGGAGGTGTGGCCTACATTATTGGTTTACATCGCATTAATGGGCGTAATCATTAAAGTGATGGAGATGGATTATTCTTCTCATGCTGGCTTCCTGTCACACACCCAGACAGAAAAAATCGGGAGTGTGCTGGCAGCCGCCATTAATTGACCAAATTAAGGGCCTTAGCTGTAGCCAGCCAAAGATGAATGAATGTATCAGAAGAAAAGGTAAAGCAGAGAAGGCACCCAGATGACTATTACAAGGCGCCTATGGCACAGCGATGAAAAAATTAATGTCATCACAGATGCGCACCTCTGCTGCATTTAATTCCCCTGCATTAAAGCACGAAAATGTGGAGAAAAATGCATAAATGTTGCATGTGCAATATTCAGTGCAGGAAACCCACCATGTACATGTTTACAGAAGGAGTGACAAATGAATCCGGTGCTGCTTGTCTCTGTTAGCATTTCAGATGTAAGAACGATCCTGCTGCAAAAACACAAAGATGCTTCATTCGGCAAAACAGCTGTTTCTAACTATTGACAGTTTGAATGTCACCTGTTTAAATTACCTCCTGCGCATGGAATTAAAAATTAAAAGCGTATTTAATCTCAGCATTTAACACCTTTGTCCTGTATTTTGTTGGTTTGCCTCAGATTTCTATAGTGAGCTGTTTGTTTTCTTCTGCTCTGTTTAAAGATTTTTTTATGATTCTGGAAGATTATTGTCACATTTGAATGATGTGTTATTTTCCATGCAATACAAACAAATGGTTTGTTTTCATTTTTAACATGTAGTGATTCTCAGTAAAACATACTGGATTTCGAAATTTATTTACAGAATAGACAGGGTTTTCACATGTACGTTGTTGTCAAAGTCAAATCTACCATGAACACAAAACAAGGTAAATTTTGATGAGGACTTACTGTTTATTGTTATGTAGGGACAGAACCAGTATGTACATTATCATGGCAGACAGTCCTGTTTCAAGGTCCTGAACCAACACCACAAAACAGTGCAAGGTATTCCATGTTTGGGCTGATCTGTAACCAAGCTGAGGCTCACGGTGACAGAAGGACAGCAGTAAACATACACAGATACTCACAATTGCACACCCTGTGTTGTAACAATGGCCCAACACACATAAGCAGGGTAAAAATCACCAAATTTATAGCTGTATGCAGTACCATGTTTGCATGTACTTTTTAAGATGCCTCTGGTGTGTGGTGATGAGATGTGATGGTCTAGAGGTTGAACCATGGTGAATGCAGTGGTGGTGTTGCTAAAGGAGGGCTATGTTAACACACCCTAACTACACAGTGACAGTTCAGGTATGAGGTGACTGTTTACTGTTTACCCTAATCCGGGAACAGGTATACAGTGCTGAAGTTGACAACTGGTTACACAAGCAGCACATAGCACATCTTAAGCTTGCAACAAAAAACAGTGACGTGGTTCGAGCGCCGAAGCATTGGGTACTTCCCACTCAGAACTTTAATTGTTACTTCCCTTCCTCTCGTGCCGCTACAAGATGGATCTCGCTGTCAAAGCCCGCGACAGATTAAGACAAAGCACATGTACGCCTTCACACGAACTCCTGTGCTCGCCCCAGTCTCCACCGGCACAGTGGTCAGGAGCGGGAGCTGAATGTCGATTCACGGCCAAAGCCAGACTTGATCATGCGGCAGACGGGTGGCCGGCTGGGCTAACCTGGAGAAGGATAAAGAGCTTCACCGCAGGGAAAGGGGGTGAAGGTTAGGAGAGCTGATGCGGAACAGTCCTGTTCCCAAATGTGACTTTCACAAAAATTTTAGCTAGTTTTGAGAAGCTGAAGATGAATCTCTGGGAGTCAGCAGGTCCTGTAGTCATTAAAAATGCTGAACTTCAACCTGAAATATCAAGAAACATTTATTGCCAAACATCCTTATAATTCAGGTGTACAAGGGAGCAGGAAATGAGGCTAGTCAGGTCCACAGTGTGGGGGGGAAGGGGGGAAGAAAATGAAGACAATAAATAAATGAAAAGATAATATAGATACAGTAAAAGATAAATATTCATTTTAAAATATATACATTTACAGAAATGTATATATGTATATCTTTATCGATATTATATAAATCTTATATATATCTTCATATTTATTCTCATTTAACTCAATTATAATATTTTACTTTTATTTGTATATAGCAGATGTGCAGGCAGTGGTCATGGGCAGTGGTGGTGGTCATGATCATATGACGGAGATCAGCAGACTGACAACCTGTGGTGGAAAGAAGATAAATCCTTAACCATCCTTGAGAATTTTAAATTACTATAGTAAAATGTTCTACTGAAATAGGATTCAGAAAGGCAGAGCATGGAACCTGCCACACGTGCACTTCTCATCAGAGGAAGAAACTAAACTTCCTACTTCCTCCTCGGGGTGTCTGTCTCAACCGGTCACAACAGTCACTGAATGTGTAAGATGGTAACCAAAGTACTAAATTTTCTACATTTAGAAACACATTATAAATATGTTAATATCAGTTCAATTCACTCATAACTTTCAAAACACAAATGCAGTTACAATTGGATAAAGTTGATAACCAAAGTAGTAGAGTTTCCACACTTTGTTTTTTAGAAACAAGTTATAAACACATTATAAACATGTTAATATCAGTTTGATTCACACATAACTTTTAAAGCATTGCAGTTAGAATTGGTTAAACCTACAGGTTTCTTTGGACAGAGACATCAGCTAACAAACAAGAGGATCAAATTTTACTGTACACACATCTTAAAAACAGCTTTACCATATTTTTTAACCACCCCAGTTTTCCCAGTAGAAAAAGGCTCCGTTGCTACAGAGTGGTGGTACCTGCATTGGGAAGATTTCCCTGGGACAGACCTGCTCATTGTGTGTGAACTGGCTGGTGGGGTTTAGCTCTGCTGGCAAACCTGGATGTATACGAGGACCTGCCCCTCACGCTAATTTCTAGTCCCACCTGCCAATTCCGCAAACGGCCCCCCAACGAAGGCAGGCTTTTCCAGAGAGGACAGAAGGCTCTGCCCCTGGACAACAGCAGGTCAAGCCAAGGCAACAGCACCATGTTAAAGGTCAGCGGGTCTGGTTGTGGCTGGACACCATCACTCCGGGTGAACCACTGCACACAAATGCAGGAATCTTTTTCTGTATTTTTTTATGTCTCGGACGTGTCAACACACCTCACTTCAGGTTCACGGCTGACATGTTCCAAACCCAGAACCTGTCAGGAACCATCTGAGATCTTTCCACCTGCACTCAGCTGTGGCTGAATTCACTTAATTCTCATTCTCAGACTGTCATTTTTACCAAGCAGTTGTTAAACACTGAAATGTGAACATAAATATACACCTATGGAGTGTGGGGTAAACATCCTTGACTGAAGTTAGGACTATAGTCTACAGTATAATTTTTGTTTATGACTCATTTTATAAGTTGTTCAGAGGTTTGAACTCAGTGAAGAAATTACATTTATGTCACAAATGTCGCAGTATTTCTTGTCACCGTAGCACATGATGCAATATCTGCTGAACTCTCTACTGTACCTTATATAATAACAAGGAAAATCTAAGAAGTCAGATTAAATTGCACAACAAAATACATGCACTACAATCTTTTTGGTTTATAAAACTGAGTTACACAGGGCTGCCTGGGTCAAAAAGGTGTAGCGGTGGAAACGTAAAAAGTAATAACACATTATATACCACTAAACTGTTTTACCATTAAAATGGTTGTATTTACTGCAAAAGTATAGTTAGTGCTGTCAGACAGGTGGGCGCTGCAGAGGGTACCAGTCCAGTGGAATAGCAAAAAACAAAATATATATTACAAACTTTACCACCCTTACATCACTAATGTGTGCAGTGCTGTGTTTGTCATTTTCTTTATTTGCTAACATATAACAGCTACTGGCTCCTGTGGTCAAACATGCAGATGACACCATCAGCAGCCCATGTCAGTTTAAAATGTTCAAAATACTAAGTGGTCTTTTTGTAGTTTAATGAACTTAAATACACAAAAACCTAGGGTGAGAAGTACTACTGTGCCAAATTTTGTCTATGGCTTGAAAAACAAAGCTGTGCACAAACAACAAAGATTGGGCTTTACAGATACAAAGATGCTCTTTTTAAACTATTTTGACTTGTCTGAAACATTGGAGCAGGTTGGGCAGTGGTTAGATCTAGCACCACCATCCTTGAAGGTTTGAATCACAGCTCCTCCTGTACCTCCCTTGATTGAGGTTCTTTTCCTTAAATGAAACAGTGAAAGTTACCCAGCTCTACAAACTGGTAAATCACTGCAAGTAGCTTAACACTGTAAGTGGTTCTGAAAAGAGTTGGCAAAATAAACGAATATAAATGTAATGTAAAGTCTAATATCTGTAATTGTGATTTTCCTCTCATGAAAATGAATTTGGTTCCATGCAGTGGTTTTACATGTGGCACTGTGCCGTATTGTAGTGGATCCTTCCTCATAAAAGGGGAAACCCTGCTGGGCTGGAAAGGATTAGCATAATTCATCACAATGTGTGGCATCCCTGTGCCCCTGTATCCCTGTCACAATTCATGGACCTCACATTGTGACGTCCTGTCGAGCTCCTTCTGCCCCAGACATGTTTCCCGCAACACTGAGCAGTCGGCGCACTTTCTAATTTGTGGCCGAATCCTCTCTCTTCACCAGTTTTTGCACCATTTCTTCTCACAACCCCACTGCACTACTGAAATACCATCAGCTGGCAGACAGAGCAAAGAGACGAGTCCCAACCCATTAAAAATTTAATCTGTAATTAGGAAAAGATGGTACATTTTATCTTAGCTATAAGGCCTTGGCTAAATTGACATTTCCTGCAACTTTTAATTACCCTTGTTGGCAACAGGGATTCGTTTTCGGTAATTTTTTTCTTCTCTGTGGGTTTCAGCATCATCGTAATACAAATATAAGCAACAACTTTCCCGTTAAGTGTATTAAGTGTGGGTTTGACCTCAACAAACTGCCTCTTAGGAAGGGCTGCATGAATGAAGTTCAACTTCTGTTTGCTTATTTTTGGAAGGGTAATTGCTGACATAACGGCTCGTTTTTCTGATATAAAAATTCACAAGGAACGTCTGTTGAATTTATTTTTACAGCGAATGCTGGTTTTAACAGACAGGTTTGCACGCTCTACACAAAATGGATCATTCGTTTTGCTTTGACAAAATCCATGTATTTTTGAATAGGTACCAAGTTTTTTCCTTTCTCATTAATTGCCGTTTTGAATAAATTCTATATATTGTGTGTCTATTGGTTTTAACTGTAGAATGATTTTCTCAGGCTTTAAACAGCTCAAAGGTTCTAAGTTGCTACAATTCACAAGGGATTCGATATCAACAGTTATTAGAATTTAGATTTTATTAGGAACCAAGAAATGAAATAGATAAAGATGGGCAATTTTATTTTAAAATGTGTTGCCCACATGATGCATAACCTCCCGGTGGATTTTTTCAGCGTAATACGTTAAAATATAGAAAAATTCTAATGCATCCGGATGTAATTTTAAAATGTCACCACAAGATGCCAGTGGCACCACATCAAAATGTTTAAATCTCCTTAAGACGAAAACGCAAGAACACGTGAGAAACACAAGAAGACAACAGGTGCTGCGCACGATTTTTTCTAAATTGCTGCAACAATGAAGGCGTAGACCTGAATAAAACTGAATAAAACTTCACTGAAAACAATAAATTTGCTTCCACGCCGTGAAAGTCAGTACACCTGTTGTTACGAAAGCCTTACAGTAGATGTCGCTGCACAACACACTAGCGAGGTCGTCGTGATTCCGACGACGCTGTAATTGTAATTTCAGTGGAATGCAGAGATTTACCTTCCTCAGCTTTTACTTTTTCCACAATGAGAAAACGCACACTTACTGTACCTTTGAATCTGAGTATGGGGAATGTTCACCTCGTACTTTCCCAGCTCCGAAGCTTCAATATCCTCTTCTGCTCTGACTCGCTCTCATTTTCAGCCCCTTTTTCCATTTCTTCATTTTCATGGTGAATCTGTTTTATGTCACATTATCGGTCCTCATTAAGAGTTTATTGCGCCGAGCAGAAGAGAGAAAACAGGTGAAAATGAATCATCGCAAAATCACGATGTCGGGGAAATACAATATCCATGTTTATGTGCAACATTCCATTCATCTTCTTAACGTGCTGAGATATTGTCACGTGATTTAGAGCGTTTTTGTCAAATTAATGAGTTTTCAGACATTTCATTTTACCCCTGGTTTCTAACACTGGGATGGTTTTGTTTTTTCGAGTGGCAGAACTGGTAAAAATGGTAAAAAAATATTTAACAAGATGTTCTGCTTAGGATTCAACTATTTTCTGTGTACAGCAGTTACTCAAGAGGCATCTGATGGACACACACACACACACACACACACACAGACTATTATTACAGTGTGCCACATTATCCAACCATTTCCCCCACTTTTCCACATTTCTGTCCTTCTTTTATGTCTGCCTTTGTTCTTTCCGAGATGCCCTCCTTGCCTGAGCTCCCAACAGGGTATCTTCCAGAAGGTTGTGGGCTTCACTGTCCACCCATATGTGAGTGAGGCATCCGGTGCAGTGTTTGTTCTGCCAGCCAATCAAATAATTATGCCTCCAAGGCAGTGGCCCCCATCAGGTCCCAATTTAAATCTCTGTCAGTGGCAAAGTAACACGCTGGGGCATCTGAGGGGCTGAATCCAAACCCATCTCTCCACTTCTTCATGAACAAAAGCTCCTAGAGTCCTTCTTTTGAGCTGTAACTGTTATATGTTTAGATATGAGGTGAGTGAATGAAAAAATTTAATTGATATCAAACTGATTCATACAGTTGCTATGCCAAGGCTAATTCATATAGTACAGGGACTGATTACCACTGAACACCACCACTGACCACCACCTACTGCTTCACCACCACTATCTAGGATTTACTTTATTTGTCTCACGCCCTTTGTTTCCAAGGTAAACTGTGGATTAATGGTTATTTGCCATGGGTGAATGGATGGATGGATGGATGGATGGATGGATGGATGGATGGATGGTGGAAGAATGGATGGATGGATGGATGGATGGATGGATGGATGGATGGATGGATGGTGGAAGAATGGATGGATGGATGGATGGATGGATGGTGGAAGAATGGATGGATGGATGGGTGGTTGGATGGATGGATGGATGGATGGATGGATGATGGAAAATACCTTTAACACAGACACCAGTGCATGTCTAGTGGCTGATAATTGCACACAACACACTGATGTTCTAGTAGTTGCATATGATACTAGGTTAAGTACAACTCTATTTAGGAAAGAAAACAATATTTTCTTTTTGCAAAAATGAATAAGTTAGGTGAATGCACAACGTTTAATGTAATTATGTTGCTTCTCATGTGGCCAGACAGCTGAACTCTGACAATATTAACTACAGTTATTGAGAGAAATGTATTTATCATTAATACACATTAAATTATATTTTTAAAAAGACTCTGCCCACTAATAAGCTGCCTAAAAAATCAGTTCAGTCCCTAAAATCCACAGGAACATGTGTGAATGCGATTTAAATTAATATAAAAATGTAATTATTAAAATCATCACTAATCTGATTTGGTCTTAAAGAATATTCGGCTTTTCAGGAGCAAAGAATGTTGTGGTCTCAGACGTAAAAGATAACACAGTTGTAAAAAAATGATGCAAAGACGTCTTAATTAAATGATGTCGTTATTAAATTCTAAACATCTGTATTGTCATCTGTATTATGTACTGTTTTGCTTGCGAGCAGAAAATACTGTCTTGTGGCTCCTGCGGTTCTAAATTTGTCAAATAAAAGGGAAAAATCATTGACAATCCAATGAATTTCTGAAATTCTACTACTGTGTTACACAGAAGAAAAAAAAACACAGTGATCCTGACTACAGGAAGACTGAAGTCTGACCCCTGAAAATGTTCCCATGATTGACTGTAGAACTGGCTCAGCAGAAGGTGAAGATGGTCCTGCTCTGCTCTCTTCCGTTATTCAACAAATTGTCCACGTGATTGTGGAGCTACGTGGATCAAGTGAAGAGAATTAAAACGGCTCCATCTTGATCTGATGAACCAATGTTATGTATTAAAATTTCATGTATGCAAGTACTTCTGGATACACAGTAATGTTAATGACTTAGTTCAGCAGTACGATTACTAAATATGTGGAAGAAATATGATGACAAAAAAGGGAAATGTCACCCTGGAACACGGCTGTTTAAATAGTCTGAAGGATTAATTAAAGAAAATGGCTATTTTGATTTGCTTTATTTATTTGGTTGTTTATTTAAAGTCAGTTGTTTCACAGATTTTGGTACCTTTTTGATAAGTTTTAGGTGGCCACTGGATACCTACATTTTTTATTGCTGTAATGGACGTTGTGCCACCAGACAAGTTTTACAGTTTTATTCAGTGACTGAGGGCAAGTTGACCAAAACATCCCAGAATGAAACTCAGAGAGAATGAAATTCTGGTCTTCGTAGCAAACAAGAAACAGGAATTTTGTTAAAAATATTTATTATTGGCTTTCCTTGCTTTAAATAACGGCACTTTTAAGAATTCAGAACTGTCAGCCTGGTGAAACGGAAAATACCTGAACAGGTAACTGTCCAAACAACAATTATTAGTTGTTGCTGACTAGCTGGGTAGGTGGAGGTAACCTTGCTTGGCTATCCTGGTTAAAAATGAACAAAATGCAAATATATCCATCCATCCACCCATTCATCCATCCATCCATCATCATCATTAACTGCTTAAACCTGCTCAGGGCTGTGGTAGTTCACAGCAGATCCCAGAAGCAGTGGGTTCCAGGTTGTAAAACTGCACCCTGGATGAGACTCCAGTCTGTTGCAGAAAAAAAAACAACTATATTAGCAATAAACCAGCCGATAAAATCGTTTTTTATTTCTCTAAATCAGTTACACTAGGACATCAAAGAACAGGTGCATACATAACAGCACCCTACCTGTACCTCGGTATGTGAGGGTAACTGGTTCCTAGAAATAAAAACAATTTTGTCAGCTGTAGAAATGGCTCAAATACCACAAGCTCACATATTGAGAAGCTATTTCCATTATTTCTTATGAAGAAAATTATGACTTTTTTCCAGGTTCATCTGAGAAACGGTAATTAATTTGCCCCAAATATATAACACTTTACAATACCTATTTCAGGCTGTTACACCGGTTACCTACTTACCAAACTGTTAATGAGGTCATTCATATTTATCTGTGTGGTTATATGCATATACTTTTTTTATTTAGTATCATAAATCTTGTTTCTTTTCTTTAGTAGATAAATTTATATAAAAAGAACTTAAAACAATAAAATATTGAAAAAAACAGTAAGATGTAGTGACTGTAATGGCTGTTACTGTAATGAACTGTTATTGCAGGACTTACTGACTGAACAGAAGTGAC
The DNA here is from genome assembly GCA_900497675.1 of Arapaima gigas. NCBI lineage: Eukaryota > Metazoa > Chordata > Actinopteri > Osteoglossiformes > Osteoglossidae > Arapaima > Arapaima gigas. The sequence goes on from UFQX01000104.1 coordinate 133,967, forward strand.
CGGAATTATGAAGCATAAACTGCATTTGAACCCGGGCCACACCAGGCAAAGACTGAGAACACAGATGCTGGGCGCAGTGCTGCCTCCTAGTGTCTCCCTCGCACTCGAACCCGTTTCCAATATTCCTCTCATGTGGTGCAGCTTCACTCGGATAGAGCTTTCTGTGCCGGGATTCTCAACCCAAACAGGGTATTAACATACCGCTGGTTATATCTGGATCTCGGAAACCGGGAGCTCCACAATATGTGTATACGTGTGTGTGTGTGTGTGTGTGTGGGTGCATGTGCGTGCGTGCGTGTATGTGGGGTCTATGTTGTTGCTGGGTTCCTGTGGATCCCCTCCCTTAGTCCACAGGTACGTGTTTCAAGTGGACTTGGGAATATGAAGATGTGCTTAGTGTGTGTAAGTGTGTGTTTCATTGCGCTGCTGTGCAAATGAGTGAAGTGTTTAAAGATGGACTACTGTAGTACAGTACTTTACTGTAGTATATCTACTGGAGCGGCTGCCCAGGACTAAGGTGTCAACTAATATACTCGTCATTGTTTGTCGCGTTGGAAAAAGGTGTCTGAGTAATAATAATGAATAATAAATACCGGAGAACAGGAACATGGAATAGAGAAGTTGACGCAGCCTGGTGACGGTGGCATAAATCCCACGCGCTGGTGCCCCAGATCCACAATAGTAATAGTAATATTTAAAAATGAGAATAATCTAGGAGATTAATGAAGGATGAGGAGGTTCTCAGTGAAAAGACGCAGACTGTGTGGTTCTGTATCAGCCTTTTTACCACATGAAAGATCTTAAAGTTAATTTTTCAGGTGTCGCATAATTTGCTCTGGCTCCGTCTTCCTTATTATGTTGGAAAAATAAAAATAAAAGTTTCTTGTTTGGAAAGAAGTAAAAGTTACTTGCATACATGTACAGATAAAAGGCTATGAAACCGCACTCTGGATGGGACGCAGTATGTCGCATGGCGACCACACACACATACACACACACACGCGCGCGCGCGCGAATAATTAACCTGAAACATTGGTGTTTGGACGGCGGGAGGAAACCGGAGCACCCAGCGGAAACCCACACAGACACGGGAAGATTTGAACCCACAGCCAGGCAGCGCTACGCAATTGTTATTATTATTGTTGTTGTTTGTTTGTTTGTTTAAATCACTCCTACGATTGACTGGCGTCCCTGGTTCATCCGGCCTAGTCTTGCACTCTATGCTTTTGAGATCCAGATCAGCATAGGTAATACTACTACTACTACTACTACCACTACTACTAATAATAATAATAATAGAGATAGTAGCAACCTATATTCCTTTAGTTTATTTGTTCTTGGTACATATCACTGACATCCAGTTGTTTGGACACACACACACACACACACACGCACACACACACACACACACGTAAATTAACGGCGTGTTGACTTAGCCTCCAGCCCCTTTAAATCTTTGATATTTTGACAGGACACATTAAGATCTGCCTGCTCAGCAAGAGCACATCATAAAACCGGACAGGCAATTTCTGTTTTCACCAAATAGCGAGGCTAACTCGTTCTGCATCTTTGATTTTAATACACTAGACAAGCGGCTTAGCAGCAAGGGAGGGGAAAAATATTTTAGGTTCTGTATATTTTTTCAAGTTATGCTTCACAATCCCCCTAAATCTATTGCTCTATGCGAATTATCAAGTGGAATTTGATTAATATGCAAATTCAAGGCAAAGAGTTCCATATAATTCTTTCAGTGGAGAGTAATTAATCAACAGTTGAAGAAAATTAATACATATATCAATTTTGTCAGGGACATGCTTAGTTCAATAGCCCGTAAAATTGAAGTTTGAAGTATTAACGGGCTCTACAGGAACGTTATGACTAAAACTTTCAAATTCATCCTATTTAGTGATCAATCAAGCTCCCCCCTTAGGTTAATCCAGTTCATTTTTCATCTCAAATCATGCACTTTAGTGACAAGCCATCTAGCACTGAGTCGATAAAAAGTTTTTTAAAATGATAACGGCTTGGTCATTTTTCCCCGGCTAAAAATATATTGGTGAAAATTCGTCTGAGAGTGAAGACCGCGTGCGTGTGAAACGCAAACAGGAGTGTGTCCGCTTAAAGTGTAGTAATAACGAGTTTAAACCTTTGTGTGAATAAATGTCATTGGCAGGTTTGGAAAAATGAAGATAACTGTGATTTTAAAAAATATCACAAATACAAATTTAATTGTCTTTTAAGATCTTAAACAGATTAAAAATACATCACTTTAACTGCGCAGTGGGTTAATGGCCGGGATGTTTTCCTAAATGTCACATTTGTTTCCTTTCTGTCTTTTAAATGGAATTAATGTGGCTGTACGAGTGTTCGATACACGCGAAACAAACCAGTCATGGAAGTGAAATAGAGAATATTTGTGTTTGTAAGTCCGGCCATAATTGTTTTATGAGGGACCATAAAATGTAAAAGATAAATTAATTAATGCAGCACTTTCGCCAAACACGTTTAACCAGCGCAGTCGCATTTATTAGCAGTTTTATTATAGCGCTATAGTTGCATTTCTAGTATTTTACAGTTATATATATTATAATAAATTAATGTACAGTGTGCTGATATTTTCAGCATTTTAGCGTCATTAGAAGGATGGACGAGAGCGGGAGAGAGAGAGAAAAGAGAGAGAGAGAGAAAGAGAGAGAGAGAGAGAGAGAGAGAAAGCCCACTTATTGTTTCAGCGGGGACTCATGCATCAAACTTCAATTTTCCGCACGATTGAATTAGTGATTTTTTTTGTTCTCTTGAACTGAAATACACTTAAGGCTTTGGGATTAATTACCACGTTCTGTTCCCTCAGATTGTAGTATTACTTATCGTTGCCACGTTTGACAACACCTCATAAAATAAGGAGCTGCAATGCACGAGCTCAGCCGTTTCTCGGCCTTTTCGCCTTATAATAAACACGCTTTTGGCTCCGCGTCCACGCGACCGAACCATCTCAGGGCGGGAAAAGGCCGCGCGTCTCCATTCCCGCGTTAATATGAGGTACTCCCGCCAAAATGGGATCGCAGCATGGGACGCGCCACCCCACCCCGACTGCGCAACACGGGTGCAGGTAGCGGGTCCGGGCACGCGCACACCTGCGCACCTGCGTCACCAACACGTTCACGCGTTTAGTACGAGTGAGAGGTGCGACGCGCGCCAGTGAAGTCCGCAAAAAATTTGCACAGCAAACTCAATCCGGATTCAAATCTTCAAAAAGCATCTGGGTTGTAATGAAACACACATATGAGTGTCATCTGGTTACTGGTGGAATTTATACGTTCACTACAATATGCGTTCAAAAATAACTGTGCCGCCTTCTAAGTAGAAACTATTTACACAGACGAGCGGGGTAATAAAGATAATAAAGTTAATAAAGTTATCCTTTGACGGCTGTCTCCGCTCCCTTGCAAACAATAAAGATGTGCGCATTACTGCAGAAGCCAAATGTAGTAATACCGTAGTAATAGGGCTGAAGATCACTGTAAACCACATTTTCAGTGATTTAATTTTAATAATCTAAACAAGTTGTCTGCAGAAATCGCGCAGAAACGCTCCTCCTCCTCCTTCCTCTTCTTCTATTATTGTTCTTATGTAACAAAAATAATAAAAACAACAACAACAACAATAATAATAATAATAATAGTAATAATATAGATTTTACTTTCCCCCCAAGCCATCAACAGCATTTTTCTGATTAATGATAAAAATAATTCTGCTTTCTAATTTTATTTTGGCCGCAGGTAGAAGAGCCGGAAAGAGGATCCGACAGGGCGAAACGGAACCGGGCGACACCCGACATCCGACCTCCGAGTGGCGGGAGCCGCTTTCCCGTCTCAAGGCCGCCGCTCGTGCAGCTCCAAAGGCGGCTCTTCCTTGATCACACGGCTCCTTTTCAGAGACTCTTTCTCACATCATCATGTTTTCAGCTTCATTAAACTTTCTAAAGACAAAGGGGCATAAAGACAGAGAGGGAGAGAGAGGGGAGGGGAAAAAAACGAAATAGAGTGTAAAAGAAAACAAACAATAGACTCCCATTTACCAGACAGTCGCATAAATGTCACTGTTTAAACACTTTATGACTCCCCCTACTTAACATGAAAAACACTTTCACCACAAGATGTGGGCCTTTTAAAAAATAATATGGATAAAAGTCAGCCTTATTATTTCAGTCCCCTAAAAAGGGAAGAGACAAGTGCTTTATGGAAAAAAGAGCGAGTTTCATTGTAATTCATAGACTTGTTTAAAATGCCAAACAGCTAAACAGGCGAAGAAAAGGGCGGACATTAATGGGCACAGATGCCCCGCACAAGAGCGGCTCTATGTCCGCATTATGGCTTTTGTAAAATGGAGTTAAACAGTTTAAAAAAGAGGGTTAACTCAATCCATCAAATTGTCTGAAATTTGTGAGGAAAATACAAAAACCATATGGCCTCCAAACGTTTGCGTCCTTTTTCTGTGCGGTGGGACACACTCGTGTCAGTGCGGGGCGCTGCGGGGGGCTGTGCATGGCCCATTGTGGCCCGTCACCTCGGGGAGGGCCGCTCATTTGTTCTCACTTTTCATGCTTTACGCTCGAAATTGCAGCCTCGTCCCCCCTTTTCAAAAAGGGGTTTATACAGCCTCGCTGAAACTGGCCCAAAACTTTGTGCCTTTTTTGTAGCATCTTCTCTCTCCTTTTTTTTCCTCCTCCTCCTCTCGGGACCAGATTTGTGTTTCTCACATAAATTTCTTAGAGAATAGGAAAACACACGTTGCAGGGTCAAGAAGGCAGGTTACGCTTTTAAACACGTGAAAAGAGGGGGAAAAGGGGAAAAAAGGGGGAATGATGTGTTAGAAAAACGGCAGGAACATTTTCAGAGGAGAAAACAATTGTGAGCCCCGTTTCTCAAAGCCTTTAGAAGACGCAAACATTTTTGCAGAGGACCTTTGTTTTTTACATATATATAAAATTGCGTCTCAGTCACTTAGTTTTGAAGCTCTTATCGATATTTTGAAGCTCTGTTCCCTGTAATGATTTTTTCATTTTTATATATATATATACATATATATATATATATATATATATATATATATATATATAGTGCTGCCATAGAAATATAGGTGTTTGAATACCTATTGTAAATGTACATTTATACAAAATGATTGTCAAACGAATATGCCGTTAGAATAAATTAATCAATTTTTGTTGCAATGGAAGAAAACGTAACCAAACAGCTCCCACCTGTTAAGAAAAATAAGGAACATTTGGTCCTCGATTAGTTTCTTATTCCATGAAGCATTAGAAGGAGAAGCGCTGGTCCCAGACAAATCGCGTGGAGAAAATATACGATCTACTACTATAATACACATCAGAGAAATACTGAAAAAAGCGATTTTTTTTATTTTCACTTTATGTACATTACGCATTTTACATTGGTTTTAAATAGTGTCCTGGGTCAGAAGGCACTTACAGGCATACAAAACATAATAAATCTATTAAAATGTAAATTATCTCATTGTATTCAAATAAAGGAATTTTTAACTACTGAAAAGTAAATTAATCGACAGCTGCAGAAGACTTTTAAATTATTATTATTATTATTATTATTATTATTATTATTATTTCGCCGTTGTTCTGTGTGAAACGTGTACATTCGGTTATCAGTTATTTTGTTTCGCCCTGTTTCTGATGCCCTTTACAGTCATGCAATACTGTATAAATAAGTGGCCTCTTGAGTAACTTTATATGCAGCACCTACATTCACACACACACACACACACACACACACACACACACACACACACACTCGCACGCATGCACGCACGCACGCACGCACGCGTGGATAAATGAAGCTGTGAATAAATAAAAGCGAGTGGGGGGGCAAGCAATAAAATTTTCCAAAATAAAAAAAATACATTTGATATGAAAACTAAACATGCATTTACATAACATGCAAAAACCTGAAAAAGTTCCGGCGATGAAGCAACATGTGAGCATACACGTACATGTGTGTGTGCGCGCGCGTACGCGCCTTACAATAAAAAAAGAACTCCAAACAATTTAGTTACAATCCTTTTGTTTTTGTCCTTCTTTTGAGGTGTGACTTTTTTAAAATGTGCCGCTTATTGCTTTACTGAAGCTTGCCTCCTTGGATAAATACAAATGAGATTTAAATGAAATAGTCGACAGTGTTTTGTACCTTTGTACCGTTCATGCTCGCTGCGAATATTATTAAATTTTATCAACCAAAACAGTCCCTTCGTCGGGAAAAAAGTCATTGTGAGTCCATAATGTTTGTAACGCGCTGACAATAAGGACAACAGTACGGATAACGAGTGATGATCGCGGCCGTCACGCGGGTTCCGGCGGTTATCACTCAGTCGTCCACGTCGATCTCCACGTCTTCGTCCTCTGAACACTCTTTACTCGTCGTGTGGTCTGTGAAGGGTGACAGGGGTGACATCCTCAGTTTGTTGGACCCCTCCTGGCGCTCGTGGCCGGATAGGGCGGGGGACTCGGACCTGGGGTTTCCCAGGGTTCCGCTGGCGCACTTTTCCAAGTCCGCCAGTTTGGCGATCTTCTCCAGAGGAACGCTGCCGATTGCTTTGGCCGACTCCACATCCGCCTTCATCTCCTCCAGGTCCCGCTTCAGCTTGGCCCTGCGGTTCTGGAACCAGGTGATGACCTGGGCGTTGGTGAGGCCCAGCTGCTGGGCGATCTGGTCCCGGTCCGCGGGGGACAGATACTTCTGGTACAAGAACCTCTTCTCCAACTCGTATATCTGGTGGTTCGTGAAGGCCGTTCTGGACTTCCTCCTCTTTTTCGGGGTGTTTCTTTGACCGAAAAGGGTCATTCCGTCACGACCTGTGGACGCAAATGAACATTAAATCCCAAACTGATTTAATCCATATTTTCATCCTGCACAGGCAGCCAAATTAAAGATGTCCGATTATTACATTTACAATCAAGGCCATAAATCCAGAATAAACACGAATAAAGCAAATTCTTGCATTATGCATTTTAAACACATTTAAAAAGATACAATTACAGAATTTTGCATACAAATGCTTATAATATGCATGAAAATTAGCCACCAGCATTCCTACCTGCTGTTCAAATAACATTACACAGTTTGAACCACGTTGGAGGCATTACAATTATTTCCACACGTTTCTATTTCTATATCTATTTCTACAGTTATTTTCAATTCCATGCATTTTTTTCATCTGAATACCGTTTAGCAAAAATGCGCAAACCGGTCATCAAAAATGCAACAGTGGGCCTTTTTTTTTTTTTTTAGAAAAATGTCCATGTATTACGTAAAATATACTACGTGCTTATAAGTGCAAAGGGGATCCAAAAATAATCCACACTTTTTATTCGTTTCTAAGTATCGTGTAGAATAATAAGCATTTTCTATGCATTTTCTAAGCATTGTCTAAATACCTTACACACTGGTTTAGACTAAATGTTTACATGGCACTTACTGAGTAAGAAATTTATGAAAATGTTCTTTTTGAGTCAGTCTGTGCATAAAAACATTGGTTTATACACGGGAAAAATTGAAAATCTAACACCGCCTCCATTTTAAATTTCTTTCCGATGTTCTCACTCCACAAAACAGCGTGAGCCCGACTTTTGATGAATTATTGCAGGCAGTGAAAGCAAGCATAAAAACTGTGGGGACACATACCTTCAGCCGCCTGAAGAACACTCACTTCGAGCCCCTTGAAGGTTTTGCTGGCCAGTTCCTCAAGGGCGCAGAGCGGGGAGGTTTGTGTGAGGAGAGCGCGGCTGGACAGGGACACCCCCGGCTGCGGGTGTTTTTCGGAGGCGATGAGGTGCGCGGCGCCGCACAGGCTGTAACTCCTCTTCACCGACGGCTTGTTCAGAATGTCCTCGATGCTGAACGGCGTCAGCGGTTTGTTCGAGTTGGCCGGCGGTGGCAGGTGGTCAAGGGGGCTCCTCCGTCTCTCCTCCACCGCCGAGTTCTTGGCATCTTCTTTGGATGTCATTTTTATTTTACCTACCTTAAAATGGGGACGCAGTTTGAACAGAAAAAAAAAAAACGAAAACACAAAATTCACACTAATAAATTAAAAAAAAAAAAAAAAAAACAAGTTTGCACAAAACAAGTCAAAAACTGAGATTGGAACGCAAGGAGAGAGAGGGGGGAAAAAATCAGATCACAGCTACCAAATCATGCATCTTGGCGGTTGTCGACTCTTGACGATGGGAAATAAAAAGATATATTTTCTAAATGTTGAAACTGTGCATTTCCTCGCTGGAGTCCAAGGAGTCTTTGGCAGCTGCGCTCTCCCTCTCCACGACAGTGCGGCAATCCGGAGGAGAGCGGTACTTTCCCTGAAAATGGTCAAACCCAAAGAGTGGCCAGAACTGACTATCACTAACTAGTTATTGTTGATTGGGAGGTGATCGATGATCTCCAGCGGCACTTTGGGCGCCTCTCCTTCACTCTTTGACAGCGTTGCGGTCCAATGCAGCCTTTTGCAAGTCGGGAGCCCCATTAATTAGAAGGCTTGGCCAGGAGTAGGAGGAGCCGCCTGAATTATAATGCTTTATGCTCCTGTCATTTTCTTCTAAATTAGTCCTTCGGCCACACGACCACTGGGGGTAAATATGATCGAGAATTTAAAAAAAAATACGACGCGTTTGAATATGTTTTTTTAAAAACATTTTAGGAGTTCTGCGGAGTTCGCCGCGTTCCTCCAGCAGGTGCTTCTTAGCTGAAATGGTACAAAAGGCAAAGTTTTCTGTGGATGTTTTCCAGAATTAGTAAGTAATTTTTGGCAAATTGGGAAATATGGGAATAAATTATGCGATCAGCGGATGAGTCCGTCTTCGGTGCTGTTTGGGAGCTGTTTTCTTCCAGGGGGAGTCCAGGGGACCGGTGGGCTTCAGACGCGCCGATGTTTTGTACAGATAATGCGGAGGCAGGCAATAGATCAGTGGCGCTAATGCTGGTGACACGCAGGGAGAGAGAGGGAAGCCGCGGTCCCCTTCAGCTCAGCTAAATCTTCTGTGCCATAATTCAAGTGCAAAGGGCCACCTTACATCACCAGTAAGATATTTCATCTCCTATAAAATCTCCTGCTCTTCTTGTCCTTGGTTTTTTCCGTTTGTTCTGCTCTTGTGTGTTTATCCTGGAGGGTGGGCCTCTTCTACATATGGGGTTCTGCTCGAGATTATTTTTTTTTGAGCAAAAAAAAAAACAAAAAAACAAAAAAGTCGATCGGAATCCGGACAAAAATTCCTCCGTTTAAAAAGATATGAATATTATATTGTCGGATGGTATGTGTTTTTAATTTGTCCTATAACCGTTTTCGATTTTAAAACAAACAATTTAGCAGAAAATGCTTGTGGTTGTTCCGCTCAAGACAGTAGGTTTGCTGTGTTTTAAAAATGAATTAATTGCATTTGTTTGATTAAAATAACGTAGTAAATATCTTATTTTGACTTCGACTGATAGAACTGTAACTGAGGTTGGAAGCTGATATTCTTTTAATGTATTATTGCATTCAGTTTATGTTTTATTAACTCTTAATTTATCTACTGGTTAGGCTGACAAAAAATCATTCATACGACGAAATTTTATGGAAGGAACACAATATAAATCAGATGTGTTTTAATAGAGTACAGCTTGGTTTTTTTTAAATATTATTTTGTCTAAATAAATAACTGGCTCGTGTAAACGTTGACATTCACAGTTAATTTATAAAATATAAATATTTAGTATTAATATTTTAACTAATAATCTTCAGCTTTTTATTTTTTCACGGCTTTCCGTTTTGTCCTTCTAGGTTACTAATTTAAGCAGTTCTTTTATAATGTCTTTGATAATTCCTCAATAACAAATCATATTTATATAACTATTATATGTCACCGCATTGCGTCATAAAACGCATCAGACATACGTTATAATAATAAATATGTTTTAAATGTAAAAGGAAGTTTACTCGTCTGTTATATTTTTTGCAATTAAAGTTTTCGCGTTTTCTTTTTCCATTTGCTGTAGTCCTTAAATAAGGCATCGTTTATAGGGAAGACCAATAATTCAACTTAAAATGTGATTATTTGATGAATTACAGCTAAAATTTAATGTAATAATAATAATAATACATTTAATACTCTTTAAAAATCAATATACTTTTTTGTAGAAAATACAGCTTTAAAATCCAATTTTTGTACAATAGTTATATGAACAGAAATAACGCAGGAAGAGGCTGGTGAGCAAGGGGTGGCGGCCGCTAGAGGCGCTATCGAGCCCTCGGCAGAAACACCACGAGCCCAAGTTAACTGTCCTTCCACATAAATGACCCTTAACGTCTCCTTTCCCCAAAATAAAGAGGGAATCGAGGGATCGCTGCTGACATCAGGGGGAGCAGGTCTCCCGATTACATTAGTTACACTGTCCCAAGACTGTAACTAAACCCAACTGAGAAACAAAAATACCATGAAACTGGGTAGCAGGAATATAAATCAGTGTAAAATGAAAAATTAGCAAGTTCACGATTGCAGGATGTTGAATTAAGAACATATTTGTTTGTGCGTGTTTTTATTTAGCCTTTAGGGTGTTTACTCAAGCTCTCGGATTAAAGTTACTGGGCTTTATAGACTTTCAGACATTTAAAAAAGAGCAGAACCAAAGTTTCTCACCCAAAATACTTTACTGGACGTATTTTTTCCTCCCAGAGTCATTGAAATAACATTTTATTAAACTCTACTTTTCTTAAAAATGCATCAGATGTGCTCCTGTGTTACTTTCCCGACGTGCTTTGATTAAGGTACGAATTTGAACCATAAAGTTGATATTTTCACTTTTTTTGTAACTGTAATGCCCTGCAATCTAAAGATAGATTTAAATTTATAGCTTTCGATTATCTAGGAATATTTTTCTTATTTTTTAGACTAGTTTGTTTGTTCTGTTGACCGGCCAGTCATGCGTTTTCTAACTTAAAAGTTAAATTTAAAAGACTTATGTGTTGCTTCGTGTAACTTCAAGATCAGTTTAATCCTAGTAAACACACTTGGATTAATTCTCACTTAATAACTCAACTAATGTAACTTCGAAAATGTGTAGAATTTTGCAGAAAGTTGCAATATTTCATTACTGAATAAACAATTGTGCTTTCAGGTATTGAATATTAAAATTTCACTGTAAATTTGATCACGTGAGTAGGGTTATAAAAAGTTTTGGCGACGTAACAGTTAATATTAGTGCTTAAAACGCTATTAATATTAATGGGAACTAGGAGTAAAATTCTAGTTTCTCAGACTTACAGTTGAAACGTCACTGGAAAAGAGGTGTATTTAATGTGCTACAAAACTTGTCCTTCATAGTAAATGTGGCAGTTTCTTGTATTATTAGCCACTGGTTTGTTTTTTTCCATTGGAATTGGGTACAAATTAGACAGTTTATGGTGAAAATCGTGGTCCGGTTGTTTTCAGTCAAATGAAGATATTACTAGACTAATATTACATTAATAAGCACCATTACAACCTGTCAATGGCTAAACACCAAAAATGTTAGAGTTTGAGCTGTTACTTTGTAAAACAGGTCATTTAGAAAATAAATCACATCTATCATTTGCACACACAGGGGCCTGGTTAACTTAACTATTTTCTTCCAGTATATTGATTTTAATCTTCCATTATTAATAGCCAGTTTATCAATAAAAATGAAAACCCTTTAGTATATGTTTGTGACTATATTTCGTTAATGCTAAATGAATGTTTGATATGCTATATGATATATAGTAATGCTATCATATATATAATATAACCATCCCCATCTTTGCAACTTTTAGATGGAAGTATTTTAGAAGTGGAGTAACTAGGTATACTGGCGTGTTTGCAGGTTTAAACTCCCCCTACATTGGGTTATTATTTTTCGTTTGTGTAATTGTTTTGTTATTTCTATATGAAAAACCTTATGTTATTAGAAAGAAGAATGTTAAGGCGTTAGGGAGGCTTTTCAAAGTGGCTGCTGACCTGCGTTTAGAGAGAGCAGACTTCATACCTGTGAGACACGCAGCACCACCATGGACTTCGGTGTTTGCAGGGTTCAGGTACTGTGTTTTCATGCTCACTGTATGTACAGTATATACTGGGAGAACCACAGAGCCGTGACTTTGCGTCTGACCCTTCGTGTGTTTGGGTCGATGTTGTCCAACTCTCTGGCATTCTGTTTGCCAGTGTGTGGACTGGAAGCGCCAGGCAGTCTAGCGCTGTCCTAAAATGCCCTTTTGCGAGCCTTTAAAATAAACTGTGGTCAGATATGTCCACATTTATTCTCAAATTATCAGAGTAGAAATTCTCTACATTATGTTCTTTTTATAATACAGATGTTTTGTGTGCGCCAGTTCATGTCAGCTGGCTGGCACCATTAAAACCAGCTATGTAAACATCTTATTTATTCATCTATTTGCATAAACAAAGAATAATATTTTTGGCAGGTGAGCTATAACAGAGCCATTAGTTAACTGTCTTATCTTGTCTGCTTGGTTCTCTGCATGTGTGGGAATGATACGTGTCTCCTGAGATTGTTGTGTCTCATTGATTTCATAAATACAAATATCTGAGTCTCTTTTGCTTATGATGAGTCAATGCATAGTTTTACAAAGAACTAAACAGACAGTAAGGAGAAGGTAATTTTTCCTGAAAATTTTCAATAGGACATACATTTTCCTAGAAATTTTACGGTCAGCTATTTTTGTTATTTAAAAAAGCTTTGCATTAAATAAAAAGGTATTTATCCCACTAGCCATTTCATGAATGTGTTTGGCTTATAAATGACCATAAGACCTTTGGTTACTCCTCTGTGGTAGAGTTACACTACCAAGGGGGAGGAGACCGTAATACTCTGCAAACTGACCTAATGTCAGTGCCGGATCTTTCCAATTGTACCAGGTGTTGCACCACATGAAATTCAGTGTCATTAACAAGTATGAATCTGCTGCCATTAACTCTTTTTGGGTTATATTCTGTATCCACCACCTGAAAATAGACCCAGAGAATTTAAGTTCTGTTCAAGAATAGCCTCCGATTCTAAAATGAAGCAGTTAGTGACGATCTTCATGAGTTCAGCCTCTGTCAGTCTTGGTGGGCTCTGGGACAGAAAATAGCCAAGACACTGACAGGCCAGTTGTGATTTGCGGTCAACCTCTACAGGGTCACGAATCCACTATTGGAGCAGAAGACAGGATTCACTACCCTGCCAGCAACCAACTGCTTCATTCTAAGTAGAACAGATACTCAATTTAAAGGAATTTTGCTGTCGGGGGAAGTCTTCTGAAAAAATATTTCATATTTTGCTAAAAGTGTAAGAATGGTGCCTCCAAGTGAATATAATACAAGACTGCGGCTTGCAGACATATGCAAGTTATACAGAAATGTTTGGACATTTAGACAAAATTGAAAGTTAGGAACTACTGACTGCGATGTTGGACTTTTTATATCACTGCAGGACTCTGTACTTCTGAAATAAGTGGATTTTTGTGCAGCAATTCATCTGTTGACGTGAAGGGTTTCCCGAGCTAAAAAGTTAAAAGTGCAAAATAAATAAAGAAAGAGCAACAGAACAGTGAACATGTCTTAATAGCACAGTAATGCTAACAGGATAAAGTTGATCCTTTCAAGTTTACAAGTAGGCTGTGAACCTGAAGCTGTGGTTCAGTGATGCTTTGTGCCTAAAACCTTATTCCAATATAAATTGTGAGAATTAATCATAAATAAGCTTTTGCACTTTCTGAATTGAATTTATCAAGGACAGAAAGGTTCAGGGCCACCATGGCAGTGTTACTGCTGGATCATCACACAAAACAGACAACAGGCAAACGCTGCATCAGAAGCACAGAGTAAAGATGCAGAACCGGAAGTACAAAAAAAAAGCAACTTTCAGACGCTATAAATCAGCTGGAGTTGTACGGCAGTCAGCTACTAAGTTTTCTTTTTTTTCCTAAAGTCCTGGTGCAAGGATGGATTCAAGTATTATTACCATTTTATTCTGTGACACCACAGTCTTTGAGATTTTACTGTTCTGCTGTAACAAGGTGCAAATGCAATAAAAATACTGTAGATGCAGTTAATTGCTGCATGAATTAATCATCCCTACAAATTAATAGTCATTACAAAAAGGTTTTGGCCCTTTTCATGATATTTTATTAGCAGAGCAGTATGTTATGCTGAAAGCATTTGGTTTGGTTCAAATGAATTTAAGGAAAACCCCACAAATTGATGAGATCTGTAAAAAGTCTGCTTATTTACAGTATTCCGTCTCCTTCCTGTAGGACAAAATGAATTATTTGGACTCCCGTGCATATGATGCATTCCACATTTTTTGGCTTGAATACTTTAGATCAGAGTGCAAAGTCTTTCAGAATAACCCTGGTGATTTAAGGCAGTTCATGGTTTAGATCCCTATGACCCCCTTTGCCTCAGTTTGACAAGGATATTCTTAGTTAACTTTAAATTACAGTTAACATTTACACCACCAGTGTAGTTTTGCCCCGTCATCTTTTAATTAATTTTATGGGCTGTCATTACAGTGCATCACTAGGATTATTATTTTACTGCTTGATACTCAAAATTTCATGGCCCGAAAATAATCACAGTTATTTTCTAGATGGCACAGGATTAATAATATGCTGCCTTTGGGGCAACACATTGTTAGCAATATGTCAAAATATTTTTGTCCTTTGTAGGCATTGGCTGAATATGTACTTTATAAAGCTCAAAAGCATGTTGCTGCTTGGGAGTAAATAGCACTAATGATATGTGAGGACCTTTTGCACCACATCTATTATCGTGTCCAGTAACTTGGAGCTCTTCCCGGTGCCTTGGATTAGACTTTGGCTGACATCATATTTGCTCTTATCAACTGCTGTCATGACAAAAAGTTTATTCTGAAACACTAAGCCTGACAGAAGTTTTAACATATATCACCATGTATATTATTCAAAAATAATATACATTTTAACCGCTGTTTTGGGAGGTTCATTAGAAAGGACGGTAAAATAATTTTTCTGCCATTAAAGCTTCTTTTTCACCCTGAAACATACATCTGAACATACTTATTTTTATTTCTGTGTGTATTTTAAAGTCAAAGTAGTGCAAAATATTCTGTTACTACTAAAGAATCCACACTACTGTGAATTTTAAGTCATATAATATAATAACAATGAACTTTTATTGTTTTGAATTTTGCCCACCAATATATAGCAGATCAGCCTGAAAATATGCCAGTATCATAATGTAAGGGTATGTTTGAATGATTTATGCTTCAGTTCAATTGATTTGTCTTTGGTTGGGTTCCTCTTAAAGGAAGCTGCACAGACTCATACATCAATTACTAAGTAATGGACATGGAGCTGGTATTGGATGGAGTGTGAAATAGGGCCCGATCTTTCTCTGGAAACTGAGACGTTGCCCAAAATTTTTTCCTGTGGAATCTGAGAAACGCAGACCAATGATAAAAAGGTATATCCTCTTGTTGAGATGAATACTTGTGAAAAATGAGCCCGAATTAAGGGGTCAAATATTTTGGCATGGAACTGAATCTGTGACTTGCAAACGCAGCGACATTTAGCTACGGCGATGAGTTGTCCATTATGCCCGTGTTGAAAAAGTCCTGGGAGGGATGAAGAATCTAAATGAAGTAACTTGTCGTGTGAAAATTCACTGGCTACCCCAGATATGTAATGCATTTTATAATATTTACTAATATTAAAATAGGAGAGTAATATTATAAAAAGTCTTTTTCAAACAGTTATGGTAAGGACATGAAAAACACTGTATGCTGCATCATTCTTACACCAGTTATGTATAAAACTGGTTAATTTTGCCACGTAGGCTTTCAAATTAAATGTGAATTTAGATTTCAAGAAGTAAGTGCGTATTTTTGCAGTAGGGACTTTCAAATTCAATAGTCTGTTAGTAGACTGTACTTGAAAAACAGTAGATAAGCAGTAAAGTGACTTGGGTGTATTTGTGGAGAATTAAAAATGCTGCTGTTTGAAGGTGAATATTTAAAAGTATGACTTGTTGTCACTGTGCCAGCATCATCAGATGTCAGACACATTGCAAGTTGCAAAATTAGACTGTGAAGATATATATTAACTGGTATTTGTTTAGAAGCTGATTCCTCATCCAGGGGAACAAATACACAGCATCACCACACAGAAAAAAAGCACATTCATTTTTATTTCGTATTCATTTTTCTACCAGTATTATAAATTAACTCTTGCACTTACCTGCTTCAAAACAGCAAAACAGTTGATAACAACATTTACTTAAATACAGTGATATGCAGAAGTGTTTTTTGTCTAGAAAATATGCCCATTACTTTTAGAAGAATCTGACTAAGAGACATTTATGTCCTTATTAGGGAGCAGTTTGTTCATCTCTATAAACTTCCAGAGTTTCCAGAGCACAGGAATTTGAATACTTACACAAGCAGCATATTTCAGTTTTTCATGTTCTCTAAAGTATGTCCAAATAACTTATTTTGCCTGTGACCATTTGGTGTTAGAACAGATGAGTCTGCAGTAGAAATACTGATTGAAAAATATGTGCAAGTATAATCTGTAGTCCAGGCAATATTTATAACTTTAAAGGGCCTTGAATGCTTTTGCAGCTTTGTGGTTGATAACATCGCCATATCTCAAGGAAAGCACTGGCTTTTAAAGTGAAACCACAGTTTAGCCAAGAGCTGCACCAGGGTCGCACTGCACACTCCACGCTGGACAGGTACTTTACTACAAACATGTTAAACTCCTTTCATAGGCTTTACCACCACGATAAGAAGATGTTCTCACCCCACCAGTGATGACCGTTGCTCATTTGACAGTGATTCCTCCAGCAGCATTAAGCAGGATGGCACGGCTGCGGTGTATTTGTCCAAGTAAATGCCATTATCAAGTGTAAATGGGTGAAGCTAAATGGATTAGCGCACAGAAAGCAATAAACAAAATGTTTGCCGCCTCCTTCGATCTGAGACATAAAAAGAGATCTCCCTTTCCTTCCTCTCCACCGGGGCCCACACTCCTCAGTGCGCATCCTGCACTGTCGGGCTGTCTAAGGAAAGACAGAGATAACAAGTAGCTCCCAGTCAGATTGTATACTTATCACCACTCAAAATCTGACAGCGGCTTTCTAATGTCACAGCTTATGGGCTTCCCCAGGCGCGAGTGAAAAATGTGTCCCTGCCTGGGAAGAAATATTGGAAATGCGAACCGGCAGCAAAAGCTGAGCATCTTAGAAAACAACCCTGGTACAAGGCCCCCTTATTTCCAACAAAAGGAATTGTTATTAGTGATAATTTTCATTGCACTCTTATGACATCTGTGCGCAAAACAACTGCATGGGGGGGTTGTTACATTCTGCTGGTGCTGCTTTCTCTTGTTTTAGAAAAAATATGTCAGTGTGAGTGCAAAGCTGCTCTACACACCGAAATATCCACGACATGGTGTTTGCATATTTTAATGAATAAACTTGTTTGTCTTAGTAATTTTTTGGAGGATTTCCTCTGGGGACCATGTATTTAGACCGTGGCCCCCAAATACCAAAAACAAGTACAACACCTATTTAGTTTTTAATAAGCAAAAATGTAAAAGGATGAAAAAACAGGGCAAATACGCCAATGTGACGTGATGTTTATGTGTTTGTGGTACCAGCATTTCAGTATGCGGTGCTTGTTCAACCATCTGTCTTTCTCTCACTTTGTGGAAAGGTACGCGCATCTGACTGAATTTACCAATTAAATTTGTAACTGAAACACCTGAAACACCTGAAACACCTGCACACTGTCAGTAGTGGGACATTTGTACAAAATAACATGACAAAGCTGAGTGTATAAAAACTTGAGGATTTTATGCAGTGTTTTTGTGCAGTTTTATACAGTACAGTTTAGTTTACCATGCCGTATGTTGGTCTTTTGGTTTTACATTTGGATCAGGATACGTTTACATGCTTTTAAACACCTCACTAACTTTGAACAGTGGTGTTCCCTGATGTGGTAAGTCATTGTATGTATTCTTGATATTCACAGTTCATCATAAAACGAATATTATTCTGTTGCACGTTATTTAACAAGTCCAGTCTTTTACATAATTTCTGCAATTTCAAAATCAAAAGTATTAGAAGTATAACATTAGGAGAAACTGTTCCTAAATACAGATTAAATATGTGCTTGTCATTCAGTGATGCAAAATCTGTAGTCAGTTATGACCTTGTTGCACAGCAGAAACAGGTTTGTTTTTCTAATTCAGTCAGGCCAATATGCGTAGTTTACTTTACAGCCTGCAGGTTAAAAAAAGTTTTTATCGAGAGTTATTTAACTTTTAGCTGCTGGTTTCAAGCTTTCACTTTTTATAGAAAAAAAAAGTGAGACGACATTTAAAGATGTGCATCAGTTATAGTGTGAGGCCACCGATGTTGAGAGGTTATTTGGCTACGCTGGTATTTTTTCCCCCACTCGTAAGTTCATGGACTGTGAACTGATTATTGCAGATTTGACAACATCAGAGTACATTCCTGCTGGCACACAGTCCGAGATATTCATCCCAAACTGTGATTGCATTACAAAAAAGTACCACCAAACTGTTCGAAACCGTTTTCACCTGGATATGAACAGTTTGATCTAAATAGTTGCTGCAGTCAGAATACACATCATTTTGATGTATGGGCAGTTCTCCACTTTAATACAAAGGGAGCATCACATTTATTGATTCTCCTACTGAAAAATTTAATTATTCAATAAGTGTACTGAGCACAAGGAATTATCTGAAGTTGGCACAAGGGGTGAAAAATATAAATGCCATCAGACATGGATAGAGATACGTGGGGGGGGGGGGGGGTCAGCAAGGGGTTCCAGGCCAGANGGGGGGGGGGGGGGGGGGGGGGGGGGGGGGGGGGGGGGGGGGGGGGGGGGGGTCAGCAAGGAGTTCCAGGCCAGATGTTCCAAGATGGTCAGCTGGGCTTAGGTTTCACATCTGCATGTGTTCAGTGACTTTCCTGCCAGTTGATGTCAGGAGGGCTGCATGTTGCAGCCAACAAAGCGTTAGTGGTCCAAGAATAAACAAAAAAAAACTGGCAAAAATGAAGAGCCATCTTGAAAGGTTATGCTGACCAAGTTAAAACTGTTATATTCCTACACTACTCTGCCAAAACCGCATAGATGTACTGGAGCCAAAAGGTTAGAAGGAGGAAATAGATCTAAAAGATGGCACCAGTCATCAATTCGAGAGTTAAATGTCAGTTAGATTGCTTCTCACCCTTGTGACATTTTCAGACTTTTTTTTGGTGGGGCATCCAGGCCTATTGCTGTAAAAATAAGTGTCTACCACAATACAACAAATGCCTCTGTTTTGCACCAAAATTATAATAAAATCACTGGGCAGTGGTGGTAGGGAAAAGTATTCTGCTTATGTGTGTATACACAGTCATAGGTGCGAGTTTTTGCGTTGGTGTGTGTTTGTGCAAATATTTCCACGTAGATGAGTTGCAGGTGAACAGATGAAGGCAGAGCGACTCGCACGGGTTATGTTCCTATTAGCTGAGCGCCTTCAGCGGAGTTCCTGATCCTGCTTTTTTTCCCTTATTGCCCTGCTCAGACTGTGGGGCTCTCTGTAGGCTGTGGTGGATGGCCTGCCTCTTTAAGTCTTCACAAGACACCCCCAGCACCCCCGCGCACCCGCACGCCTCAAGTGCTCGCATCAGCTGAGTGGCTTCGGTGCTGTAGTGAAATCTACAGCTGACTCTATCTGCCTGAGATTAATGGACTGACCTCTTTGTGTCAGTAGCTATTTTGCAAGCTGAAGCTCTTCTCTCGCAGCCGCGATCAAGCCGGGCCAGAGCCGCTCTGCAGAGCCGCGCGACTTTGACCGAAGAGCGAGATCTTGGATCGATGCGGCCTGCTGGCCCCTCTGTAAGATATGAGGCATCGCTGAGGGATGGTCGACGGCCAGAAATCGGATGCTTGATGGATACATTTTACATCCGCAGCGAGAGTGTTGAGGGAGAGGTGGCTTAGAGATGACTGAAGGGAGGAACAAAAATTCCCTTTCAGGTTTTTTCTCGATTAATTACAGCTGCTACGATGCACTTTTCACATGCAGCGCAAGAAGAATGGGCTGTGGCTGTATTTACAGCTCACCGGTCAAAAAGTTTGTTGTTGCGTTAAGGGTAAAAAAAAAAAAAAACCCCAATCCCACCCGTTAGCCTTTCTTATTGTAGTCGTACAATGAAAAAATTTCACAAAAAATCAAGCAACAAAGCTTTTTATATCCATCGCGCCTATTTTTTTATACAGATTAAATAAATGTGATTGTGAGACTGTCGACGGAAATTTGTGCTCAGGGAGTTTCAAATTCAGATTTAATGTGGAATATAAATAGTATCATTATATGAGAAAATACTTAACTGAAAACAATAAAGTGGATATATCAGACTGAACCAGATAGCAAAATAGGAATGGTTCTTGTAACCTTGAATAACCCCTTCAATGAAACATCAGGGAAGGCCTACAAAGGCCTAAGGCTAAATGCTGTTCGCTCAAGGCGTGCCCATAATCCGACGTTTAGCACCTAAGTTAACCGATTCCGTATTTACACAAGGAAAAGTTAAATAATTTAGCACTTGCAGAGGGAACGTCATCTGTCGCCCAAAAGCTGTCTCCTGCTTTCAATTAGCCAGCCTGTCTTCTCTCTCTCTCTCGCTCTCTCGCTCTCTCTCTCACAGGGAGCCGTGCAATGAGAGTGTCAGGCGAGGTAAGGCTGAGGAAGATGTACGATTCAGTGGCCTGACGCATTGAGCAGATGTTACTGCCTATTGAGCTGTTAATTTAACGGGAGTTTATTGAATAGTAATTAGGTGGAGCTCCCTTTTCATAACAACAAGCGGCCCTTCTGGTGCTGCGGCGGTCTTGGTGAGCACGGCCCTCCACTGAGGGACGTCTGACGCGGGCGACTGGTCTGCAGTCGCGAGGAAAGATGGTTCCCGACAAACACGGCTGGACACCGGTGATAAAAAGAGATATACCAACGTACATCGTTTTATATAAAGATTTCATCATCAAGTTATGCAAATGCCACGTACCTGCAACGTTTTTCTGGAACCAGAGTTGTGTGAAATGAAAATTTTCATAAAAACAAACCCATAAGTAAACAAATAAACAAATGAAGGAAGAGAGATTTGTTTGCACGATCCGCTGTATATTTGGAGCCTCTTTCCAAGAATCTATGTTCTGCACTGGGATCCAAATCACATTTTCTCAGCTCGGGTCCTGGGTGTCAGTACAATGCCTCTGCAGTCGACAAGGAGGGCCATGGGCTCTGCGGGCAGCGGCCCCATTATTTGTCGCCAGTAAATGATTTGTCGACTGTCTGTCGGTCGGATATGAAGCACCTGGCTTCCCCGCTCAGAGGAATATGGTGGCTGCCATGTTCGCAGACCGCCGCATACCGCAAACATATGCTGCCATTGTTATGAAAATGAGTCGTCAAGACGTCGGCGCTTCTTCATTCAGCTGCCACGCAGGACCCCCGGCGAGGGTGCGAGGTCAAGTGGGAAACATCGCTGTCCCCTGCCCCCCCCCAAGTGGGCTGTACTCAGGAAATGTGAATTAGCTTCATCAGTGTAGGGTTAACACTGTGCAAAGACAATAATGACCCCTTGTGGATTCTTAGTTTGATGTCTGTATTATGCCAAGTGCTTATGAATAAAAATCAAATCAAGACATGTCATGAATTGAACAAAGGGTTTGTTTAACGACAGCAGACACTGACTCCGCTCCCTGGTGCTTTGGGAAACCGTAGGACTGTTCATGCTCATTCGCATGTGTAGTTATAAAGGCACAAAAAAAAAATAAAATTAGTACTTATAACTAAAGGCAGACAGGAACGTGGCTTAAAATATTCTCAGTAATCTGAAAGCAAAAAGTAAAATTTGCGATGTCATTCAGTTGTTAAATATAACAACTGATCAGAATTAGGTCTTTAAAGAATTATGTATAAATATTTTAGTGAACTGAGTCTGGTGATCACAAGTTATTTTTAGCAATAATATTATTTCCTAAAATGTTTGCTTAATTTTCTACCACTTAATATTATATATTAAAACAGTTTGGCTGTGGAAGAAATTACCATTTATATTAAAAAAGATACAGTGTAAAATGGGTTTACGTAAAAAAAGATCTTTCTATTTGCCGCAACATATCAGAATGTCGCATTTTGGCCAGCCGGTTGCTTGAAGCTATTTCTCCCTTTCAGCAACACTTTAAACAGCATTGACATATAAATCTAAACACCCCAAAACTGCATCTGTCTCAGTATTTTTAAATTGTTCAGACCACCTTACTGGGTTTTCTATTCATGAATCAATTTGGAACGAAGACAGAACCTAGGGCATTAAAAGGACAAAAAAATAGGTTGCAACCTATAACCCTAATATAATTGAAAGAAAAGGTCAGCTTTCCCTGACACACTTCAATATTTTGGCTTAAAACTCAAAACTGCACTTTGAGCATCCCTCTGTGTTTCCTGCTGCAAATTATTCATACAGTTTTCACTTTAGCCATAATGCTCAGTGTTTCTCAACAGAACGGCTGTGAGGAAACAAAAAAGGAGCGCTCCCCCTGCACTGTTCCCCTCTTTGCACACACCACAGTCGCTTGACATCACACACAATCCCCCACACACACCCTCCAGGGTATGGTTAGGTCCATACAGTTCAGAGATACCCTGCCAAGAGCTCATGTCCTGCTCTACAGTACATGAATAGTGCCTTAATAACCCTCCTCTGCTGCCCCTCTGTGGCTCGTGGTGGAGATGCTGCAGAAAAGGGGCTCTTGCACTTCCTTAGTAAAAAACACTTCTCCTTTACCCAGCTTTGTTCTTCGTTTTACTGCTACTGCGGTCAAAGCTTTCCTACTTGCGTGACTCTGAATAAATAACATAGGCTCACACCAGAACTGTCCTCATCGTTCAGGCAGTTAAATGAGTCCAGACTTATTATGGATGGGTGTAATTAAGTCAGCAGGTCCCAGTTTTATTATTTTTTTGTGCTTTTTTTGCGAGAAGACGTATGGATCGCAGTGCTAGCAAAGACCCTGGATCACGCCTGCCCTACATTGTTCTGCGGGCCTCCATCTTGTGTGTCTCTTGTGAAGAACAAGTGGGGAGACGGGTCAAAAGAGCGCCTCCTTTGTTTTGGAGTTAATTGTGCTGCCTGGCAGTTCGTCGCCCCGCCTTCGGCGTTAGCTGCTTTGTGGTAGTGCCACCCGTACGCATTCGCTGCTCAAAGGGCCGGGCTTTCATCTTTACAGCCTTATTAAAAGCTTCGGCTTCCATACTCTGCAACCAGGGCACCTCTGCTTTCCCAATATATCACGCCATTATAGGTAATTGCCTTTAACGCGTCGCGCAACCAAGGATCCTGTTGTGCCCGAGCGAATGTTGACAATTTTAATCAGAGACAAAATACACCCACAGGATCCGTGCATGTTAAGTACAGACTGTAACCTCCTACAAAATGCTCAGTGAAAGTAGGTTTAACCAACCCGACGCGGCTCATGAAAACAAGCACGGCCCTGTTCCGGAAGCAGCGTTTTCTTAATTCCTCTAAATCACACGTAATGATCAACCTCCACTTGTCACCAGTAACACACGGCAATGTGCTGTACAGACGATCATGCACTGCTTACTAAAAGATGTCGTTTTGGGGAATTAATATCTGTACAATATGTCCCGTTGCTGCTATTTTTTCTTAGCTGCTATAATCTAGTCATACAGTTTGCAGTGGATCTTAATTTAATACATAATGCATGATGCAAGCAAAAAAAAAAAAATGACAAACTTACACATGGCAAAGTTTCTTTCCAGCACATTTTGCATTTATGTGTACTAGATGGACTGTGTTCTGCAGGTCTGCTGGTGGACTTCCAGTTATACTGTGTTGAAAGTGCAGGAGACAGTTTGTTTAAAATACAGTAAGCTGTCATCAGAGGAGGGGTCAGCAGTCACTCAGTGGTCACCTTCCTTGGCCTTAAGTGGTACCTTGTTGTGAGCTGGAACCTTGTTGCGCTTTGGAAAGGTGGTGTCACTCGAAGCTCATAAGATGGAGTGTGGAAAGTCATGGTGTACAAAGGGAAATGAATGTAAAATGGCCTCCCAGTGAGGAGGAAACCCCAGAAGATCCGAGTCTTACCATTTATTTATCAATCCCTTCTCAATCTGTCTGTGTCTTTTTTACTCAGAGTTTGTGTCTTGTGTTTGCCAAATAAGTGTATTGTGCACCAGGTTGAGGAGAAATGATATTTTGTTCCCCACACACACCTGTACAGGCATGGAATAACAATAAATTCACTTTTAAACTTGTGTGCAGTCAGGAAGATTTTCAATGCGGAAAAGACCCTGGAACAGGGCCTTAAAATAACTTTTAAAGATTATGGATCGTTGTTGTGGTCTGTGTCGATGATATTGAATTACCCACACACACACTTTTTTTGTAATTATACAAGAAAATGTTTTTGTGTGAAATATATTCGGGTTATACAGCCTGCACAGGTTGCCTCTTTTCTTCTTTTGCACCTCATACCACTTGATATTCATCACCGGCCAACACAATATCCACTTGAGAAGCCCGTGAGCATGAAAGCACCATCCATCCGGATATAAGTCTCCTTCTGCCGTTTAAACCAGAGCGAGTAAAACAAATGCAGTGGGTCATCACTGCAAGCCTGGTTTAAGGGCGACCCGCTTCCCCATTCCTCTCCGAAAGAGCCGACATGCGAAATCACTCCCGCTCAGCCGTGGATGCAACCCCCCCACAGATCTCACCCCACCCCCACCCACCCTCCTTTATAAATATCTCTGGTTCTCCAGATAGTGGTGAGATTTATTCTGCTGCCAAGGTGGCAGAAAATTGACTTGTTTCATGGAGGCAGGCTATTGACACATTACTGCGAGGAGAGTTAAGAGAGAGCCAAAGCACCCCCCCCCCATCCCCCACCCTCCCCCCCCAACTCAGCAATGTAATCAGCAGTGTGGGAAATAGCTATGAGTAAAATGGCACATCTGACATATATATAGGAGGATATTGATGACATAAATGGATATGGGAGCCATCCTCACTCCCTCTCCTCGGATTGAGAAAACGAATCTCAGTAGGCCAGAATCTAAAAGAGGGAGACACCTTTCGCCGCTGGGATCAGGGGATCGTTGTGAGACACAGGTAATTAATTGTTAAATAGATCTTGTCGTCACTTTCGCCTAAGTGTTCTGAAAAAACACAGAATGCAGCTGAAATGTCTCTTGCACACGTGCGGCACGTTGTCTCATCGATTCCGAAAGTCCTCCATGCCCAGCTGGAATGGGGACCAGCGGGAAACTCATCTTCCCTCGCCTTTTTCCCCCCTGTCTTCTTGTTCTTTGCCTTCCGAAGGGGTGCGGAGAGCAACAGGGAGAGGGAAAGATGGTGATGCGAGCAGGATTTTCTGCTGGTATCAGCACCTGCGTTGTAATGAGTGAGAGATAGGGGAGGCCGAGCAGGAGGGAGGGGGGCGCAGACGGCGGTGGGGGCATAATTTAGTCTCAGCAAAGCTCAAGGCTCATGTCAACCACAAACAGAGACCCTGGATGATCATTCGAAGGGGAAATTAAATCACCAATCAATGTACAGTATATACTGTACAGAATGAGTGGTGAGCTGAAATTGGAATTGCAGGGCATTATGAAATATTTCACTCACGGAGGGCCCGTGTATGTGTGCATGACACCGGGAGGGGGAGCAAATTTTCTTTTAAAAAAATCTGAATTTAAGAACTGAGCTCATGAGCTGCATACAGAGCTGTAAATGAAAGAAGTGAACCACAGCCTGTGCCAAAGGCAAATTAAAAGCTAAATGTAAGCTGTAAATTTTGATGCAAACAAACCTTCGACCATTTAACTGAATGGGTACAATGACACATTTTCTCAGTCGTAATGATTTCAGAAGCCAAACTAATGACTGTTAATCCATGGAGATTGATTTTCTTTGATGCCATAGAAAGCCGTTCCGTTCTCATACAGAGCTGCAGAATTCATTTGAAATGATTTATGAACACGCTGTATGTGCTGTCATCATTAGAAAAGACAAGAACTTCACTGAGGACTGGGGAACTTGTTCACTTGTGATGAAAAAAAAAAATTCTTAAAAAAAAAAACAACTCATGTATAAACAGACCCATATGCGATATGCTGTCAGACAGATGCACCGTACAGATTTACCAAAATCTTTCTAAAATTCATCGAATCATTAAATAATTTATTTATCGATGTAAATTAACACAATACCATATAGTTTATAATCAGGCAGGCAAATGATATGCGTTGCCAAGGAAGCAAAGATTACAATTTGCGCAGTCATTACAGATGTTCGTAAAATATGAACTGGAGGAAAGGAAAATACTCATTTTCAGACTCACCGGATTAACTGAACCAGTTGTAAAGCTCCCAGCTAGAGTAATGTGTAAAAACATGGTTTTTGCTCTGTGGGTAAACTGTAGCTCACATTACTGATGCAAAAAAATAAGTAAGTAAAATCACCTTTTGTGTTTATTTTCATGACCATTTGGAGAGACTTAAAATCTGACTATTGCATATTTCGTGCATTGCATTGGGGGATAGTTATTAGAAAAACAAGGCTCGTAATGGCGTATATTGTATATAATACTAAAGAGAGGGCATTGCTGCTTATATCATATACCTGCCAGTACAAATGGACATCTGTTTCTTTAATATGTGTCTTTTAGGGCTATCAAGCTTACTTTTGGGGGCCTACTTAAAAGAAATTTTCAAAAACACCTTCAAACAAAGCGGGTCCCAGCTAGCCTTCTCAAATGACCCCAGGCTTCCTTGAAAGTAGCCGATGTACAGCAATGTGAGCGGCACCGGGTGCCCAACCTTTCTGTCTATTGTAACTCAATCAGGGCCCGAGGCATGACACCCCAGCCCTGTGTAGCAGGAACAAGCCAGATACGGCTGAAATACAAATACACCTCTAACAGGCGTGACCAGGCCTTCCTCATATCCCACAGCTGATTTTCTTTCTTTTTTTTAGAGAGATAACACAGATTTATCGCAGACGCTCTCCAAAAGTTTGCCTAAAAGATTTTCACGCCGTCGACGCCTGACAGGTTACATTAAGAGAATTAATGATCAAGCGTCTACAAGACTGGTCTGGGTCCAGGTTAAGCAGTTTCATTTCAGGGTCTAAACAGACTGTGTCAAAACAATTTTTTTCAAGGAAAACCTTCTTTTTGATTTGTTTAAGTTTTGTTTCTGCATTTACACTGAACATCCATTAAGCTATTGAGCTTTTAGTTTAAAACATGTTACTGAGTCAACTATATGATGTGGGAAAAAAAAGACCTGGCTAAAGACGTGAAACACGGAATTAACACTGATATTACGGATATATGCCTGCAATGGAGGGAATGGAGGGTACATCCAGTCTCGTCCCCTAACTAGGGGCTCCAGACCACCAGGAGTAAGCCGTTATGCATAAATGAATATTCTGGATTTATGTGCAATAGCCTGGGTGTATATTGAACTTCATTTGTATGTTGTATTGCACTACTCATCTTTGTACTGCTGCATTACACATCTTGATAAACTTGCAGAACATTCTTATTCAATATTTGCTATTTTATTAAATTTTAAACAAAAATTAAGCCTCTGCCAGAGTTGCTTCACTAAAAAATGTCCTTACTGTGCAATAGCATCCACTTTTGTTTCATCTTTTTCTTTCATAAAATAAATGAGTTCAACAACATACAAAAACCCTCTACTTTATTAAAATTTGTTCCCAAATAGAATCAGTGGATGAAGTAAAACAACTTCAGATAAAGACACCAACTATGTCTTTGCAATGTGGAATGATAGTTGTAAAGTTCATGCTGCTAAAGAGAAGGTCTGACAACAATTGAAAATTGACTGTATTTAGTCAGTGTTGGCTACTTTGCACTTTCTGTTAGATTCAGTTCTTTACTGGGTTGACAGGCATGACAACAGTACCAACGAAGCTATTTTTCTCAAATCTTGATGGCTATTTTCCCTGTTGTATCAGCTGCCAGAGCCACAGTGAAGGGAGTTCTGAACGCAGGGCCCCTGACACCTGCGCGGTGTCATATTGATCCCTCGGTATTCTCTTGACATGAGTGTGGGGGATTGTGGGGGATCATGGCTCAGAGACGTGATGCTCACTTTCCCTGCCAGATCAAATATTCAAATGAAACAGAAACAGAGACCACGACCTTCACCGTCTAGGCTGTGCTAAAGTCACGATCTCCCTTTAACCCCCTCACACATCTCACGTGAGCATTTCAAGTTGAGCATTTTGACATTCTTCCTTGGTAATGCAGTTAAAAGGGGCAGCTGAAGACCAGCCTGGATTTTTTCACACTTTCAAAATCTCTCCATTGCTTTGTTACTAAACAAAAAAATATTACTTTTTTAACTGAGGAAAAGAATTTACATTTGTAAGCCTTTCAAAATTACGTCAAAATGTATGGTGTACTGCAAGGCTCAGTCTTAAGGTCAACCCTGTTCCTCCATATTCAGCTTGTGAAGTCTTATAGTGCAACTGCTGCACTTTTCCAAAGGATTACCGCTGAACAAGATCATATTTCACCCAGTCACAACAACTCCTAGAATATGGGTTTGGGGAGTAAACATCTGCTTGGTCTTTGTCTCCAGTGATCCAGTGCTCAGCCGCCTGATGGTGCAGCATGTTGCCACCTGAGATTAGGGTTCTTTTTACCCCTGAAATCCCTGGTCATTACATCCTTTTAGTTATCTACTGTGTGTTCCACACTGCCTCATCATCGAGGTCTGCACTCATTCTCTGGAAAATGAGAACATTTTCCACCTACAAACAAGGCTTTATTCTATTGTTACAAAAATATAATTACGACATCTCACTTAGCTATATAAATAATATCTTTTGGTCGTCAAGCCAGCGGAAAAGAACGGCCATCAGCAATGTAATTGACGGAGACCACCAAATGTCCTGTGTTGCAGCATGGCGTTCTGGTGATTTTATACGGGCAATTTGACAAGCCTTGTTCACATAGTCAGGTCGCCTTCTTTTGCCAACATAATCCCATGCCAGACGTGCTTTCCAGAATCAATAATTGTTGCTGGCATTGCATTGCGAGATATTGCATGTGCCTAATAAAACCTAGTTAGAAAGCAACTTTCAGTTCAGCAGACAAGCTGTCTGATTACAGTTTTACCTCAGGTGATCTGAATTGTCTACCGTGGTTTCATGTCAAATATACAGTAGTAAAGTTGGGCCCTTTGAAAACATCCTGCTCCAAAACTAAAATGGAACTTAGTACTGTAGACATATTTCCGTTGGTACATTATTTTTACCCTTTTGTTTGGTTAAATTTGCTTTTATCCAAAGCTGCTATTATGTTCATTTATGTAATTAGATGTTTTATTGTAGGAATCTATGTTTAAATGGGTTTTGAATTCATTCACAGAACCCACCTTACTGTAGGACGCCTTTATAGGGTATTCAACATTCTTGGGAACATGCAAGTTGTGTTTTAAATGTAAAGCTGTTCCTGGAACTTTGATGCATTTTTTTCTTAAAAAAAATTTAACACAAAGTGTGATCTGGTGCCCTCTGTACTCCAGCTTAACTACAATCCACATTTTGTTTTCTGATGACATCAGTGCACATAGTGTGGCTACTTCTACACATTTGATGAGAAAATGTATTTTATTAGTATGTTTCATACCAGAATCTCCTGCTATAAAAATGTGGTTGACACAAGGCTCTAGCTTTCTTCTGCTGGATAAAACAACATTTCATGTGCCCGAAAAGTCAAATGATGTCTGGAATATCTTGACACCCCTTTGGAACTTCAGAGACAGTGCGGCACAACCACCGCTGCTGTGTATTGTAAATTTTGCTCTTGTATGATGCACAAAGTCTAAAACAATTGAACACTTTTGTAAATTTATTACTCAGTAACTAAGTATCATTTGAAAATGTAATATATTGAGCATCTGTAAGACTAAGAAAAAAAACTTTGAGAGTTACTTTTCAAATTGATTACTATATCCTAGCTGACTTGTGAAAAGGTATAGTTATAATACATTATATAATCACCAAACGGTTTTGACATTAAAGTGGTTGAATTTAGTACATAAATAATGTTAGTGCTGTTGAACAGGTGCACCACAGAGAGTGATGCATTCCATTCATAGTCATGTGGAAAGGGAAAAAACAAAATACATATCACCCAACTTTATTACCCTATGGGCACAACCATAGAGACATGTACACAGTTATAAATTATACATCACAAAGCTTTTGAACTTTCTGAATTTAGTACATTAGTGCATGTTTGTGTATAAGTGAAAATGAACATCACAAAGAAAACAATAAGGGTATAATTAAGGTTTTCTTTAATTTATCACTACAATTACATTTCCGTCTTAGATATGTCATTTTCTCATCTTCACCTTATTTCTCACATAACTCTTGCAATAAAAGAGGATTAATGATTTACAATAGTGAGAAAATCCATTAGTGCCATGCATGTGTGACATCACTACTCCTGCTTTGTCAGAGACCGGATTTTATGTTTTCAAAATAGTAAATAGCCTTTTTGGAGTTTAATGAATTTGATTCCACAGAAACTTCACTTAGGGTGTCAAGTACCTACATGTCCCATTTCAAGTCTGTGGCTT
The DNA here is from genome assembly GCA_900497675.1 of Arapaima gigas. Classification (NCBI taxonomy): domain Eukaryota; kingdom Metazoa; phylum Chordata; class Actinopteri; order Osteoglossiformes; family Osteoglossidae; genus Arapaima; species Arapaima gigas. Next base: position 164,747 of record UFQX01000104.1, read on the forward strand.
GAAAAACAAGGACTGTGCATAAACTACAAACAAACAAACACACTGAGTTTTATAGATATAGAGAAGTTCATATGATATTGAATCACTGAGTAATATATTTATGAAAGTGCACATGCATGTATGTACAATAGTATTGTTTCTGTCTCTATGTTGTTGTGACCCAGTTCTGCTCTGTCTTGTTGTTAATAAATTAAAGAAAACCTGAAAAAATACACATTGCCCAAGGGTTCTTCAGCAAGACCCCACATAGAACTTGAACTAGGCTGTCTTCAGCTTACAAACGTACATCTTTAAAATACTAAGCTACCTGCTTATGTTCGCCACTTTTGGAGCAATGCTCAGAAGCGGTTACCCATAGATTAACAAAGATATCAGCTGAGCACAGCCCCTTTCCACAGCTCATGTGCTCTTGTTAAGGGCCACGTGGGCACAGATCCTCACTGCATAAAGCATGACCGAGATGCAAAAATAGCTCATCCTGCATGTTTGTTACAGAGCAGGTGCAGGGTGTCAGCATCAGGGGAGCGGCTCCGCTGAAGTGCTCTTGTCGTGTGCGAAGCCACATGACGGGAAAGGTCAGACACACGAGGTGAAAGTGGCCACACCATGTGGCACGTGTCCCAGGGACTGCAGGGAAAACCATCTGAATCACACGTTCTGCTGTGATGGTGAACTGCTATATGTGCTGGCATCTATAATTCCGCCTATATGTTGCAGCAAGGTCAGCATGTGAAACATTCCTCAGTTGTCCAGCATTCTGGAAGCATGCACTACTGATAAATATAACTTGAGATTTTTGTTTTCTGTATAATAATACATATTATTATTACATCGTAACTTCTGGATAGTCCACAATATATTTTGATTAAACAGCTAAACTAGTTGAGATCCTGATAATTTAATGAACTTACTTGGAATTACTTGGAAACTGGAACACTGTTATTAATTTTACAGTAATGTGTTTATTGTTTTCTTTGTGATGTTCATTTTCACTGTCAAGATCTTTTGAGGAAATACATATGGGTGTGCAGATATGTGACCAGTTTGGCCACCCAGAGAGCAGCAGGAAGCCCCCCCACCCTCTCTCTCACACACCTTTCTCACCGCAGAAAATCTGTCACTCATATTTATGATCATACCGTCTCTGAGGGGAAAAGGGGATTTGAGAGAGTCAAAGGTCACCAGGAAAGGACTCCAGTGATAACAAAATGCTCTGACCACATGTTGGGATCAGTGCTGTACGAAAAAAAAAAACATGTAACTGAGAAGTGTGGTCAGGGCAAGGTATCGGCCTAAGCTCCTGAATTTCCCCCTCACTTATTTTAAGGGTATAATTAAGGTTTTCTTTAATTTATGACTACAATTACATTTCCTTCTCAGATATGTCATTTTCTTGTCTTCACCTTTATGGCTTCACCTTATGCCTCACATAAACCTTGTGATAAAAGAGGATTAATGCTTTACACTTGAATATGTGTGTCCCTCTGGGTAAAGGTACAGGTGTTCAGTCTAGCTTACTGTGGAATTCGGTACAACCAGCTGTATCCTCTAAACTGTGTAACACAGCAGACTTGTAAATTATCTACAAAATCAGTACCAGTGACTAATTTATAATGGTCTTCACCTGTTCTGTTAAAACATCTTTTTCATGTTCTCTTTAACTATTAATACAAACAGCAGGTAGAACAGTTTATTAGTACTGTGTATAATTAGGCATCAGTGGATGATGAATGTGTAGTTGCTCATAAAACCTTGAAAGAACATCACAACTCTTTTCCTCCTAGATATGGTTATTTTCTGATATTTTGCTCCACTTATAATTTTGTCAACTTTTAAACCAAACAAAGTGACCTTCTAACTGTCTGTGGGGTTACAGTTATCTGTAGCAGAACAACAGAAAAAAGCAGGATTTTAGTGTTCACCTCCATAACTTGTCAATTTAGTTTAAATGTGCTTAAATGACTTGTTTATTTACTTTTAGTTATGTGTGAGGGCTTTGAGTGTCTAGTGACAAAGCCAAGTTAAATCACACATCACAGCATATAACTTCTATTTAAGAATGAAATACTAATTAACATTATTTATTATATGGATTTTTTTTCCTGTGCCAGGAAATACAACTGCTGTATTACTTACTATAGCAATAGTGAGTATGGAGTCACTGTAAGTTGTTTCTCAGAAAAATGACTGCCAATGCGTCAGTGAGAGACACAGCTGTAACCTGACAAATGAAGATGCAGTTCATTTTGAGGCTTGAATTGGAAGAATATTAAAAGACACTTTCCCTACTGCGGAGAACATCGACATCTTGCTGACCGATAAGCTGTAATTGGCAGTTCAATGTGGACAAATCAATTTATTTCACTGTCAAGAAGAGCATTACTCTTCTTTAAGAGGAACTACAATTCTGACAACAGATTTCCAATAAAGTTTCTGTTTGACCGTATAAATGTTTTTGGAAGATGTACCACGCAGTTGCAATTTTTTTGTGCTTCTGAGCATTACTTCACTCATTAAAAACTGGGTATTGTGATTATGCTGGAAAAGCTAATTTATTATTACCAATTTGCCAATAAATAAGTTGCATAGAACGTAGAAGATTTAATCAGTGATACATGAGGACAATTATAATAACAGTTAAAGTGATGTTAAAATATGGTACAGTTGCAATTGGATTTTGGCAACAATTACTTAAAAAATTAGGTCTGCTCTTCGACCAAGTCACAATGTTAAAGACAATCCGCTTGAACTAATAACACACCAACAATTGTTTGTATCAGTGTTGAATGTGTCATTTAAACATTTACAGTCCAGCCTGGAAAAAAATATGTGTACCTTTACGTGAAGTCAAGTGTTCCAGTCGAGGAGATGAGAATGGAGGTGTGGGCTGGAGGTGCTCTGCCCTGTAAAAAAAAAAAAAAGGCACAAAAAAGGGAAATAAAGGTTTCGCTATTGGTTTGGTTGCTCTTTGCAAAACAGACCAGTTCACGTGAACCATTCAATCAAAAAAAAAAAAAATCAGAAGACCTTAGAAGAATTGTAAAGATGCGAACAGCAACAAAAGCATGTCCAACACAGTGAATATTCATTCAGTAAGACATATTGTCTATAAATGGAGGAAATTCAGTACTGTTACTACTCTAACGTACAGCGGCTGCCCTGTAAAGATCATGGCAAGAGTGCAGCGTGCAACACTAAAGGAGGTGAAGAAGAACCCTGGGGTATCATGAAAGGATCTGAATAAGTCTCAAACACCAAAGTTGCTGCGGATGTGTCCACTATGAGGAAAACACAGAAGAGTGGTGTTCATGGAAGGACACTGTGATGGAAACCACTACTGTCCAAAAATATACTGCTGCAAGTCTTAAGTCTACAAAAGATCACCTGGACGTTCCACAACAGTTCTGAGACAATGTTTTGCGTAACAGATGAGGCAAAAGTCGAAGTTTGTGGCAGAAACGCAGAACACTGTGTTTGGAGGAAAAAGGCCTGGACACCAATAAAAAACCTCATCTTAACCATGAGGAATAGCCAGGGGGCAACATGATTTGGCTTATGCTTTTACATGAGAATCTCAGGGTAGCAGGTTAAGTTTCCATCATCCACCGCTTAATAGAAGTTGGGAGATGCAACAAGACAATCAAGAACAATTTCCCAATAATATTACTAATGGTGGTTTGGTTGGAGTGTTTAGGCAACACTTGTAAGCTCACATCCCAGAGGGTACAAGTTTGGACGTTGGCGAGAGGAGCAAACGGGTTCATCTCAGCTATCCAGCTGTAGACATAAGCAGAACATACTGTTTTGAGCTCTGTGGAGGCTGCCCTGGATAATGATGCAGGGATATATTGTAATAACGTATCAGGGTGTTTAATATTTGCGTGAGCATTTGAACGTACACTGTTGAAAATGACTGTGTCCTGCACCCACCCAATACTGGATGACATCAGCAGCAAATTAAGTAATGCATTACTATACTGTTCAGGGATGGAACTCCTGCGGCTCTCTCATATTCATAAAAGCATGATTTATAACCTTATTTCCCCTCCTTAACATATTTATGAGAGCATTTGATGGGTTGTTTTTATGCTACAACCTCAGAAACAACAGTTAGCACGTTGCCCCAAACCAACGAGAACCCACTTTTATAACACAATCAGTAATGGCGTTTTCCATTCATTATTCCAAGATTTAGCAGCAAAACAGTGCTGCTGAGCTCCAGCTTTGGTGATTTCACCAAACATCAGCATTAAGAATTCAGACTGACGTCTTCATTTCCATTCCGGCAGCAATGCCGCATTATTACCCCCTTTCCTGGCTGGGCTTTGATGCCATATAGAGAAGCAGAAAGCCCTTGCAGTAATGGCTGCTCTGAATTATTCAGGCCTAGTTAAGCTTAGATGTCTCCTGACACACAGAGAGGGTATCATGAACTCCATCCATCTTGGTGCGTGAATAACGGTACTGCCAGCCTCTGCAGGTTCAATGGTCTTTAATCAAAGACCCAGTTCTCTTGTACACAAACACATTCCTTTTTGATGGCATAATTGGGTTCATATAGGACCGAAACATGGGGAAACTTTGCCAGTGAAAGGTGCAGAACTTGTGTGGGTGGACTTAGTAGAACAGACTCCCTCCCAACCCAATCCACTGTGTAACTTGCTGACAGCTTGCAGGTCATAGATTAATGCATTAAACGTATATCTTATTCCCCCAGAAAAAAAACAAACAAACAAAAAACGCTATATAGAAATCGGTGCTAATGCTTGCTGCTGTGCCCCTAAAAATAAAGCGTGGGCAACTAAATAAGGACTTGAGGAAATAGCTTCACAGATGTGGTGAAACCAAAATGGCAGTTGTAGGAATTACCGGTTGATGTGTTTTGCTTTTCTCTCCATTTAGAAGTCATTGAAATAATTGGAAATAATTAGGCACCTTCCTGGAGGGATTTACCCGGAACCAAGTTGCGCTTCTTTGTCAGGCTTTTGTTTGCGGCTGCTGACGATCCAATACAGGTATAATACAATGGGCTGAAACACAGTGTATCTGATCATGCGTCAACAGCCATATTTAGAAAGTACTTCCTGCTAATTATTAAATACAATTCAAACCAACAGAGAATCCTCATAGACTGTAGATATTACCAGAAGTGCCTTTATTAGTTCCATTAAGAAAATGCCAAACTGCAAAAATTCAAAACACCACCATCTGTTACCCACAAACGCAGACCTCTATATGTCTGCGCTCACATGTCAAGTGAGTGTTTTTATGTGTGCGTGCGTGTGTGTGAGAGAGAGACAGAAAGAGAACGAGCAGAAACACTGGTGTTTGTGCATTTGCATGTCTCCAGGAAAAGAACAAAGATTAATTTCACATTTCCCAGACCAAAGCCAGCTTTGATTAATGGCAGCTAATGTCAAGCTCATAAAAACGTGATATAGCAAAGGATATACCACTGACTGAGAGGAGGGCATAAACAAGACAAATGCTTTTCCTCCTTTGAAATAGTACGAACGGCGAGTCGGGGGGGGGAACACTTAATTGTAATGAAATACACGAATTTAACTGCGGCCTGCGCCAAATTGCGACGAAGTGAACGGATGAGAGATTAAAAAAAAAAACTCTCGTGGCAAGCAGAACGGGCAAATTAAAAATGTGCCATTTAATCCATCTTATGTGGTAACGGCATTAAGGACATCAAAGACAGTTTGGGGGCATGTGCTGCAAGGAGGCGCGAGGAGGTTCGAGCGGAATGCTTGTGAGGGGAAAAAAAATGTATTTTTGCTTTGCTTTGGGCTCTATAATAATTATACTCTAATTCCATCTAATTAACAGGCTCAATTACTCCTGAAGAAAGCCCATCAAGAAAGAGATGGTGGGCATGCAGAGAGTAGAAAGCAGTTTTTTTTCTTTAATTAATGAACTGAGTTGAATAACAGCCATAAAATTAAGCATTTCCCCCAATGTGTATGAATTGCAAATTGGAGGCTTTTATAAATAGGGGCCCAAGGGCTAAAATTGTCACATAGTTTCCTAAGATGTCAAAGTATGCTAACGCTCACTAACAAGTTAACATATATATAAAATTAAATATTTAAAACAATAATTTTTATATGCATGTAATATATAATACATTTATTTATAAACACACACTCGCGTGTGTATAAATAATTTTGATAGCGTTGATGTATAAAACCTCCGTAACGTACAGTAATATATTTCTCTGTGTTTTTCAAAGATAGCACCACTAAAGTGAAAAGCCACTTACATCTGCAATTCAAATTTCTTAAGACGCATTTTAGATTTGTATTGCATTGTTTTAATATGAAACAAGTTTGTAAGTGCATGGAATACTACATTAAAATGAAGAAAAATCCTGAGGATGAAATGCCATCTTTCCAATGTCATACATTAGACGCTGTTAAAATAAAAAGTTATGTTCAGACCCGGAAGATATTGGGAACCAAACTGCTGTAGCACTAACTGTGAGTTTGGAAAATGCCCTGCATCAAACGTAATGTGAAACATCATTTAAAACGTGTTTGATCGATATTTTTCTGTATATTCTTTCTATTTTTCTCTATTCTGCCTAGAAACTCTAACTTGACATTCTATAACCAGTATATTTTAATTCTTTTTTTAACTGAAACTTAGTTTTCTGCAGTGTCTGATCTGACGCTCTTTTTTGAAAAACACAAGTATTCACAAAAGATCTACAGCAGGCTCATTCTCTGAGATTCTCCTTTCTTGCCTTGCTGTTGGACATTGTAGTGTTTATACAAATGTTAATTATTTTTATTCTTTTAAGTAATGAAGCACACACTGTTGTGCTACTGCAGCGCACTGCGAGACAGTTAGCAATCCCTCACTGGTAGGTCTTTGGAGGTAAAAGGGCATTAAGGTGCATGTCGGCGAAGGAGCGGTGTTACGGGGGGGATTAAAAGTTGATCTGTTATTGCACCACAAGGTGTGCTGTGCTCAGCATCTTTTGCGCTGGCCGTCAAGGTGGGGGAGTCTTGTTTGCCCCCCCCCCCCCCCCCCCCCCCCCCACGTTCGTTGGAGGCCTCTTGTCTGACTCTTATTTTTCTTACNCCCCCCCCCCCCCCCAGCAGTGCTACAGATGTCTCGCTCCACCCTACCCTCTAGCTGAGAAGGGCTTGAGAGAAACATCTTCTGCTTGTGAGGCCTCTCCTCCTTATCTTCTGATGCTGCTCCAAATGTGAAGATCTTACTGACTTTTTTCCTTACTGATGGAAGCCCTACTTTGTATACACAAGAATGAGTGTTTTTTAAAAATATTACTTCTGTCAGCTGTGCATTAAACAGCCGGCCTACATTTTCAATGAACACAACTCACGGCAGTAAAACAATGTTTTAGTTTTAGTGAAGGGCAATCACTTGCAATTTGGTGCAAATGTTTGTCTTGTGCTTTTGTGTTGCTAAGTACAAACACCATACTTCAACACAGATCACATTTGGCACAATTGGCCAAGCCATCTGTAAGGCTAAAAGTTGTGTTACATCTAAGTTCAGGAAAGACTGTCAGGTAATCAATCCACTTTAACATCCTTATCAAAAATGTCTACTGACATTCTACTACTGCTGGAAAGGCAGGCCTACGAAGAGCAGCGTTGAGGCAAGTTGGTGCCGTTGAACTGGGCCCGCAACCTGGCCGGCTCACTCTCATGTCGCCTCTACTGCTGTCTCACACAGTTCCGCTGAAAAACATTTAACAAATTGAAAAACACTTAAAGCAATTTGCAAACTGAAACACCAGCTTAAGGTTCTGCACAGTATAAATAAACGGACCATTTTCTGGATTCATCTTTAAATCCTGAGCTTAGCTGCACTGTAATTTGCACCTCTGGCAGAATGAAGGTAAGAACGGTCAAGCTGGCAACACCAGCCTTGTTATCAGCACAGCGACCCGTTGCAGATGATAATTCTGCTTTTCTCCATTCCTCCGCAAACCTCTCTCATTATCCCTCTCTCTCTCTCACTCGTTCTCTCTTTCTACAGGGGTAGAGCTTGTTTACCATGTAATTCAATCTGTTTTCCCTCACTGAGAAGGAAACACACAGAATGTGTCTTCAGGGTGGTAAAGCAACTTATTTCCTGGCACGGTTATCACTGGGGCAATGTAGGATGATGCTGTAAAAGATGCCATGCTCTATTTAGTGGGAATGCAATCATCACGCTCCGATGGCCATCGCAGTTCCAGGGTGGGGTTAGCTGATCAGCGCAACAGCTTATTGGGCATTTTCCACACGACACTCTCTCTTTCTGTCCCCAAATACAAATCCTCTTGCATAAAAATGCACAAGCACTGCATGTTGGTATGTAAACAAAAAGTATAACAAATGAATAAATGTTATAAACTGTAATGGTTTTCTTTTATGCTTTATTTGTTATGTATACATAACATTAAAGCATTATGTATTTAATGTAACTTTTAAAATTTAACCACCACTGACCACCAACACTAACCCTAACCCTAACCCTAACCCTAACACTAACCACTGATATCCTGGATGTATACACACACACACAGATTTTTAAATTTAATATATTTATTAATTTATTAATCATTGTACATATTTATCTTTAATTTGTCTATAACTACATTAACTTTTTTATTATTTATTCGCCAAACTTTCTTTCCCTGTTTTCTCTCTGCTGTAGACCTGAGCTCCCTTGTATACCCTGTTCTACAAGGAAGTACTATAACAAGCAATTCTTGATTCTTCACAATGTAGCATTTATAACAGCAAATTCCACAGCAAAACAATGCAGCATATTTAAGTGTTAACTGCTGTGGGTTTACGATTTTATGACTTTTTCCAGGCAGTTGTTGTGAACAGGTATTGAATATAGAATTTACAAAAACACTCAGTATGAAGTCCCCAAAACGTTTTGTTAAATTCCATTACGTATTATAATTTGGTGTTACACTTCATACTATTTAAAATTAACTTACATATAAAATACATACAAAATTTTTTACTCTAGCACCTTGGGATTCTACCAATGAAAGATCTGGCATGATCATTTTTCCAGCAAGAGTTGGGTTTCAGAATTGATGTGTTCTGCCTAAAATGAGAGATATCTCTCTAATCACAGGAAGTAAGTGACCAAAGATGAGGCTGGATTGATTGTGCTGGAAGTCTCCTCCTGTCGCCCGTAGAAAACAATCTTAGAGGCTGACTCTCCCCTGAACTAGCAGTGAACTTTGCTTTCCATATATAAATACAGCTTTCAAGCCAATCAGTGAGCTGGCTCCAGGGCATCATCTTACAGCGCTGACTTTCACATTACGATAATGTGAATCTCCCTCTCTCTCACTCTCTCTCGCTCTGTTTCGCTCTCTCAGCCCCATAATGCTGGCAAGCGTAAATAAAATACTGTCTGCACCCCCCACTCCCCACCTCTCCTGGTGGAGAGTCCTTGCATACAAATGAATTTGGTGAGAAGGGAGCCTAGGGAGCAGGTTGGGGGTGAAGGGTGGGGGGGGTCAGTGGAGGAGAAAGATTTTCTTACACTTAAGATAACTAAGGTAAGAGATGGTATTTGGGGGTCTGGGTAGGAAAGCCCTCAATTGAAAGCCATCTCCTGTGAGTGAGGGCTAAAATAGCACCAAATGGCACTTTCAAAACACGCCTTTTCTTATCTGAGAAATTATCCATCCATTCATTTATCCATTTGTTAACCGCTCAATCTTGGTCAGGACAGTGGCGGTTTGGATTCTGTCGGAACTGCTAGGTGCCAGGCTATGAAACGGGGTTCACAGGGTTCACAGGGTTCTGAAATATTAAGCACTAATAAGTGAAGTATGAGTAGACACCTCACCACAATATCCAGTGTGATAGTGTGTGAAAATGTTTATTTTTTTCTTCAAAAGGCTATTTTGACCACACTGGCATACATTGTCCAAAGAGTGGGTTTTACTTTAATCTAAAAGTTGACTGTTGCACACGTTCCACTCAAAGTGACCATCTGAAATGCCTCATCATTTTATTAAGTAATTTCTATTACTGGTTGTCTATGGCAGTATTATATCTGATTTTGAATATGCGAATATAAGCGCGTTACCAGCTGTCTCTCTATATCTCCCCTATACAGGACAGTCTTTGGATCCAGTGATGCCCATAAGATGGTTGCCCGCACCGTCATACAGCCGCCACCATGTAAACAGGTAGAGAATACTTTGGGTTTCTTCAGACTTGAAGCAGTGCAGATATATAAAAGAAGACTAAAAGACAATCATCAAAGCATAATAACTTCATCTGCTGCTCAGGGGTCCAGGTTTTATGCTCATTATTCCAGGTTATGTGTTTTTTGTGTATTGGCCACAGATAAAAGAGGTTTCTGAACAGCAGTAAAACCATAAAAGCAAGCTTTTTGAAGCTCAAAACATGCCGTTTTTGTAAAGACTGGGTCACAGATGTATTGATTCAGTTCAACGGTAATTTTCAAGCCTGTTGTTTTGTGATTTTTAACAACTATTCCGTTGAATCTCGCTTTCCCTCTTTCCCCTTGCAGTATTTCCTTGTTTGACATATGTTTTATGATTTTAAACAGCGCTCCTGTTCCCACTTTTTGACCATTGCACTTGCAACATTATCTGACCACTGCTTTACAAAGCAAACATCGAATACTAATTGTTACAACTTTCATATCTGACAGAAACCAGTCACTGATATTAAGTTAATGTTGTGTTGTGACTTTTTGCGAGTTTTTCTGATTTACTTATTTCGAGCAAGTTAGCACTCTTCATGTGGTTTTCCCAACCTTTGGTCCACACCCCATTTTTAAGAAAAAAACACAAACAATATTGACAAGAATGTGCTTGAAATGAACAATATAGCAGGGAGCAACTTGGGTCTGGTGTTTCTTAGTTCATATTTTATTGATTTTATCAATTTGGCTTTCAAAAATGTGTCTGACTGTCAGGTTTAGCCTCCTTTATATTGTCAATGGAGAGAGCAACTCAGCCCCGGCCATTTAAAACTCTTCCAAGACGGACAATTAAGGTTCTTCCCACCCCCTAATGCGCATTCCTCATTACTACCCCCGACATTTTATTTATCTGCAATAATGTGGAAGGACACCACTTCACGCCGTTCATTAAACTGCCATTTGAAAACAGAAAATACAGTGAGCTGGAGGACACTATATTTGCCGCTAGTAATTTGTGGCCAGACGGACCAATTTTGTACATTCACAGCGTGGTTCATATAAAAAATCAATTGTCCTTCAAATTCCTCTTTTGTCCTGAAGTTTCCGCAGATGTGAAAGCAATGACTGTTAATGGAATGTCACCTAAGCAATAACACTACAGGAATTGAATCTGACCGCGGAAAGTGAACGGTCCATTAATGGAACTGGTGCAAGTGAGTGTTACACTGATGCGGCCGTGTATCCTCAGAGCGGTCTAACCACCCGAACCACTCCCTCTATGAAATGTGGTGCCAATGTCCACTTATTGTTCCTGAGCGAGGAGGGCCGATGACAATTATCTGCATTGCCTCACTTTAATTTCTCGCCTGTCTGCTTACACTGCCATTGATTGTCTAACAGCAAGGGTATCAATGGAGTGAAAGGCCATAAAGCCAAACAGCTCCTGCTGTGGGCCACAGATTAACTTTAAACTTGGGATGACAACCAAACAGCCTTTTTCCCTTCAGAGTGCAGATACTCTGGTGCATTTTTGCCCTCAGTTGTCAAATACTTTATGGTTAGTGAAAGCAAGCAAGGTGCAGTTTTGGAGGTCAACATATTTTCAGCTGAAACATAACAGTAAGAATAGTTTGCCGGAATGGTAAAGGGCACTTTAATAATGTGTACAAATTTTAGTTATTTTTCATTATTTTGTTATGTCTGTTTGGTAGTTATAATTCTTAAATTCTTCATTTCAATTCCTTTTAGTGTCATTTGCTTTTTGTATAGGAAAGGGCTAGAGTATTCGCACGAATTGTACAACTGTTACCATTATATTTCCAAAACACATTTAATTTGGCTTGTTATACTGTACCCTTCCTTCCTCCCATCCATCCATCCATCCATCCATTCACAATCTACTGAAAATCAAAATTTACTACTTCTAATCCACTGCCGTCTCATTGCAGTAGACCTTATCATCTGACATTACAGTTTCATAACCTCCAGTTGTCATACTGTATATATAAAATATATCTACATTTCCTAGAATTTCAGCTTTGTGATTAAAATCTGCTCTGTCAGAGTTTACAGAATAGTTTGTAACATTTGTGGCATTTGCAACATTTCATATCACAAAGTAAGTACTTGGCACAAAGAACATGCTTTCATCCCATGTTAAGTCATAATTACAACAACTCATTTGAACACATTTGGGGCAGCTGTTTAGCCCCCCCCCCCACCCTCCTCCACGTCCCTCCTCCCTCTCTCAGCACATTCATCTCCATGACAGATGACTGCAAGCCTGAGGCTGCAGTTTAGGTGACGTGATGCAGAGATTCTTTATTAACATTTCGGTCCCATTCCCTGCACAATATAAATTAGATGGTACGTTGAATCTGGACGACTGCGGCGATATGTCACCGCGCCGGCGGGTGCTTGATGGCCAGGCGTGTCCGCGCAGTGAATTCCGTCACCGTTATTACACTCTTGGAAACAGTGAAAGGACAGCGGCCCCGACTGCCTTTTTGCTTGGCGACTGTAGTAGGATCAAAAGGCAAGCAGGGATTCTTGTTTACGTGCAAAAACAGTGGAAAACAGTGAAGATGTTGCTGACAAGACAGGGCAAAGACAGCTGGAGATTCACAAAAGCCTGTATTTCTTCTGGTTTATTTATTAATCTTAACATTTAAATGGGTTTAACCAAAATGTGGCCTGTGAGGAAAGCAAAGGGCCAAAACCGTTACACCCTGTCAATACAATGAAATGAGACAAATAAGCTAATAAATGTTAGCCCAAATTTTGCTCACCTTGCGCAATGCAAAATGCACTGCAACGGTACGGAAAGGTGCTGACCTCCCTCTCAGTGAAAGTGTGCTGGTTGTTGACACCTTAGACAAAAAAAAAAAAGCCTCGCGGAACAAAACATAAAGAACAACTTTGACCAAAAAACCTAAAGTTTCCAACTCGTGTTATTCTGCTAGGTTAAGCAAAAATAAAACTGCTGCTTTCATTTCCCTGAAAAAAGTAATGGGCAATCATGCTCCTATCATTTAGGGGGGTAATTTCAAATTAAGTGAATTACCAGCCCAATTTCAGTTAGAGGATTAGGAAGAGTGAAAGAAATTACACTTTTAATCTGATTAATGAGGGTATGCAGAGGGGCCAACAACATTTAAGCATTTAACACTGCTAAAAAGCAGGCGACTTTTAAATGAAAATGATGACTGGCACTGTTACCCCAGAAATGCCCTCCGTTTTATCACCCTCCTTATCAGCACCATCTTTCTGGTTGATCTGAATGGGCTAATTTGATAGTAATAAAACCATCATCTGGAAGTGGTTAATGAACAAAGTGATAAATAAGAGACACACAGATTACCCTTTTGATGACATGCAATATCTCACTAGGAATTACTCTTTTGTAATTTTTACATTTATTGTATAAACCACTCTGGATGGAGCTATAATTCCATTCGTCTGGTCTGGTCTGCTGGCCGAGGATGCGACCGTTTCCTTGAATGACTCCTGTGCTGCTGAACACAAGGGGAGTAGCCACTATATGGTGTAGCCCATGGTTTTTTGTTGCGGATGTGACAGAACAGAGCTTATACCCCTCTGTCCAGTATTCTCCCTAGTAAAAATGTCAGATTGGGGACTAAAATGACAGCCTCGGGGTTTTGGTAAAGGTTCCTGTTCTCTGAGATGAGAACACAAATTGGATCTGAGTTCTGAGCGTCGAGCCGAAATGCCCGACTCCATTTTCACACTGCAGTTGCCCACAAAAAAATAAATAAATAAAATAAATAAAATAAAACTACTACCAACGTGTCCAATACAGCCATAAATGATAATGCAGAGGGGAACTGTGTTGGCTGCATGTTTATCCCGGAGAAGGGAATGACCTCTAGCACTATAGCATTTCCCTGGTGCACTAGAATCCCCCCTTTGCCATTTCACTGAAGATGGACTGAGGGACATTGGCTTTCTGTCTCTCAGCATTACAAGAGGGAAAATACCTTCAAGATACTCTGTACTGGTTTTCATAATAATAACTGTCTTAAACAAATAAATCATTAAATATTGTAGTAAATAACCCTGGTACACCCTTATGAGAGTTACTTACAAGGCTTAATCGACAGTAGGGTTTAGAAATGTCCAAAGCCAAGTGAAGAATACAGCTTTTTGGTGATTTCTATATTTTACTCTAATTCAGGCATTTTAATTAAAATTTTTTCCAAATCATATTTTTACGACAAATGTATACATTTAATATGCTACCAAAAGGTGCATTTCCAGCACAGTTGCAAGTGGCATCAGGGTATTTTACTTCATTTTACAGCAGAACTGAATTAACTAAATTACGTTTCAAAATGGCTGAAAAAAATACATAGCACATAGGCACCATATTGCATGCTTTTCTTTACATTGAGAAAAAGATTTCCTCAAAGTGCTAACACATAAGCAAAAATTACAAATGGCCTTTCAGTGCTGAAATTCTACTAGTTTTAAGATATCGCAGGATTTTACCAAAACCTTTTTTATTCCTGCCTTTAAAGAGAGAAGGCACAGGCTTCTGTTGTGTTGAAACTGTGCCAGTCTTCCACTTCGAGTTGATCCCTGAAGCATGAGCCTCACACATTCAAGCTGTTTCAACAGCCTGTCAACTAATGGGATTTGGGAAGGGTACATTAGGCCTGTATGTCTCTCAGAGAACTTGCAGACTGACACCAGTGTGCCATATTAAAGACCCAGCCCTCTTCTCCCAAACACACTGTACCAGTTGGTACAAAAATGATCATTTCCATTGCATGATCACAAAGGCCTAAAAACATATTCGTATTAACGCATTACACTCGGGCCATCTGTTTTTCCCTTTTCTTTATTGTGGAGGTATTAATTTGTTATGAATAATCAATATTTAAACATTAGCTAAGTTGTCGCCATAGTTGCACTGATTCACAGTCTCAGCACACCGCCTCTAGCTGGTAATCTCAAGATACAACACCGCCACTGCTTTTAAACATTTATGAAATAACACGTTATGTTTGTCATTATTGTGTAAAGGTGGAATACGAAGTCTGAAGGAACAGGAAGAACTAAGTTGCCAGGTTGAGTATGAAATCATTATTTAAAAGGTAGAATCCTGTGACTCAAGGACTAGTATGAGAAGTAAACTGCCCCACTGAGTGAGACTAATGTCCACATCTGGCTTCCCTTATTCTTACATTATACAGTTTCTCTGTAGGAACGTGCATTATACAGTGCATAAAATTTTAAAGTTTTGCACATTTTCATCTTTGCAATACATAAATGTTGTATGTTAAAAAAATAAGCAACTAGTAAAGGGCTCATGTGACAACTGAATTTTGCATTACCATCAAATGACCCACTCAGGTGTCTTCACTTAGTTAGGATACTGCTTGTAACTTATTAATGATGAAAACAAACGGAAAAAAAACCAAGAGAACACATCTGTTGAATAGTGTGTGAACATGTACTTCATCAGATTTGTCAGGGAACAGAACATATGAAGCCGGTTATGATGTATTAATAATAATAAGTAAGGAATGATAAAATTATATGACTGATGATAAGACCAGGCAGTGAATAGCATTATTTACAGAATATCAGAATTATCTTTGTGCACCGATTTCTACAAATTCAATAACACTATATGTATGTAAATCAGTTGCTGGATCTCAAACTTAATCAGGAACTGTTGACTCAAAATCACACGAACATGTACACATATAAAAACCTTTTATCCAGCCTTGCATTCTAAAGCAAGCCTGAATTCAAATAGTTTGTTTCAAAGCGCTGTACTTTGCCAGCAACTATGTTTTGTATGTAATGCGTCTGTCTAACTAACTGGCAAATGGAGAAACGTGTCGCTGCATGTGGTCTTCAAGGCGAGCCCTGTTCCTGTGTTCTCCGTAAGACGCTACACCAGATCAGCTGGAGATGATTGGACAGATCAACTGAGAGGCCCTGGGGCAGAGAGCAAACCTGCATGTCCATCTTCTCGCAGTAGAAGGTTATGCATGGCGTTCACTTTGTTCTAAATGGTATAATGGAAATAAAGGCTGGACGAAGCTTTTTGGAGAGTTTAGCAAGTGGTATTTTGTCCTTGAGTTGACCTCAGTGTCACAAAATCGCAGTTAGTTTGGTGTCACTGATGTTTGTTAGGTAGGAACCATACAATTGTGTTGGATTTGTGATTTTTTTCTCTATTATGTACTGCTATCTAGTGGCCTCAGTTTCTACTGCAGAGTCTTGAAGATAAAGGCACTCCGGCAAAATGTGCTGTGTTTAGGATGGGCTTTTAAATGTGATAACTTTGTGAACTGCATGTCAGGTAAGCTGGGTTCAGGCAGCTTCTGAATGCAGTTTTTTTAAATTGCTGAATGAAGCGGCCGAGACATCGAGATAACCGATTAATAATCACATTAGGCAAAAATTTGAGTTCATGCAATAAGGTAATGCATCCCTTGCTGATCTTAATAACACAGCTTAACTTAAAAATATTAAGTTACTACTGTTTATTACTTATGCAAGTCCTTCATCGAGGCCTGTTGTTATCAATAAGACATATGATGCTCAGTGACATGGTTTAATCTGTACCAATTTTTTAAACATAATACAAATAGATACTATCATACACTTTACATTATTACTATTAGCGTTCCTGATAAACAGAGGCCTATTAAAAGATACTGTATGATAACATTCCTTTGATAACTCTCTGAGCAGGGTTTGTACACGTTCTTCCTTTACACCTTAGCACTTGTATTTGCAATATCTCATGTATGGTGGCAGCCATGTTTGATTTGTGATAGTACTAAAAACACTGGTGCTGCTCATGAACCATCCTCTCAACTGACACCGCCCTCGGTGAACACACACACACACACACACACACTGCAATGTTCTCTTACTATGGATTGCTCTAGTCTCTCGAGTGGATCAATGGCATTTCACACTTTACGTTTCCCTTTCATCTTTTTATTTGACAGATTTGGGTTTTCCACCTAAAAAATAATAATGTACTATGGCAATGCAGTTTTTATAAATTACTTATAATTCACCATATTTTTAAACATACAGGTGACATTCACAGCTTGAAAATGTCAGCAGTGAGACAAATAACATGGCATCTGTGAATCATTGTCTCAAATATCTGTTAATGCTTTTTTTTTTTTTTACTGGAAGCTTTATTTCCTTAAAGTGAACGAGAAATTAAATGTAGAATATTACTGAAGTTAAACATACTGACAGTCACATATGTCCCTAAGCAAAAAAACAGTGTGTTAAAACTGAAGTTAACAAGCAAAACACTTAATTATCGTCACGCACAAATGTTCATCAGCCGGCACGTGTGATCTTCCATTTAAATACATCTACGCCCCTACACGTTATTACAATATTTTGCTCTTTTACATGTGTGGATTTCATTCTGTAGACCTTTTTTGTTCAAAGGATTGTACCAGGCATGAATACTGTATAGTAAAAGCAATACCAGTTTGTAGGCAATTTAACTATTTCTATTTAATAAAATCTGTTAAATTATGTGAAATCTTTAAAATGCCAACTTGAACTGTGGATATAGGGAGGACATTTACTATTTAGTTTGGAGTGTGTACGCTGCAATTTTAGGACAGGTCGAGGTGGAAAAAGCTTAGGCAGGAGATTAACCTGCAGGCCATTGCAGAGGTTTTGCCGTCTGGGTCACTGTGGTCAGCTCACGGATACTGAGTTCCATTAGACAGAGGTCAGAGCCAGAGGCTGTATGCTTCAGACAAGCGATTATGGGCTCAGACCCTCAGGTCACAGGTTACGACTTTCAAAATACAGAGATTCCAAAACTGAACCGCAACAGCAAAGTGGCACTAAGGTGGCGCTACAGCGTTTGTCTCAGGCCTAAAATAACAAATTATATCGACTTAGCGTTTCGTTTCGTACGTTACGATCGGAGACTTCGAATCGGTGAGAATAAGAGGAGGCGAATGTGCTCGGATTGATTTTATACTTAATATTATTTGCTCAGTTTCAGACATATGGCACCCATCAGTCCAGGACTGATTGCTTAAGAGCATCTTATGAATATTGGCCTGTCTTAACCATGAGCTGCAGTTCTCAAAGGATTTTTTTCCCTCCCCTCCTGCACTGTAAATGTGAAGTGAGTAATAAATTTGAGTAATGCCTCAGGCCGTGAGTAATCTCTGCTTGTATTTGCAGGAATAATTGATAAACCAGATAAGATTTAGGCTCCGCGTCAGTCACAGGGGACCAGGAACCTGGAGCATCTCTGACATGTGTATGGTCTATCCCCCAGATGAAGTTCGGCTTGAATGATGTATTTTTGTTTTGGTTAATGACAGGAGGGGTGTTAAAGCGGAGTGTTTAATTAACCCTACCTCGGGCTGCCTGTCAGGAACGCCCATTCGCTGCTGATGGAGACCTTGGCGTATCACAGAGGAGGCAGGGGGAAAGTGATAATGTGAAGCCACAACGCAAGATTGCTTTTTTAAATTCCATTTTATGGGTCAGTGCCTTGAATTCATTACCGGCTGCAAAGACATTCAGTGGTAAGAATAATGCTCTCTTGCCTCACCGCAGAGAATGGAGTGTGCCGGCGCAAAAGGGAATTAATATGTGACATCTTTATCTAGTTTTAATTTCAGTCATAAATATCGTGTGCTTTATTTGCAGATCTGTAGAGGACAGATTTCATTTTGATACGCAGCCTTTCTGTCTCCGCTATCTTTGCAGCAAATCCACTTGAGAAAAAAAGTGTAACTATTCACAACTATTGATCTTGTTAAATATACAATGTGCAGCACTGTGAACAGTCATTTTCGCAGAATGTAAATAATTTCTTTCTTTCGCTTCCTTAAATTTTCATTTGATGGTTAAGGTCTTGCACGTACAACAATTTTATAATCTAAAACAGCGCTTGTAAGGCCGAGGAACGAAACATCCACGATTCCCTTTTTTTGGTTTTAGTTTAAAGTCCCATCAATCTTGCATATCGATAGCCAAAAGACTTCTGATGAGCCTTGTAAATTTCATAAGAATCATCTCAGTTGTCTGTTTAATCAATAGGCACCATATGACAGGGTTGGTTGGGGGGCTGGGGGGGTCAGCAATCCCCGTCATTATGACTTAAGATGGGGCTGGAAATTTGCTTAAAGCCTGCGCCAATTAACTTCAGGATGATGAATGCCGGGGCTGGCCGGGCGAGGGCCTTGCCTCTTTGTGTGCCGGGGACAGCTCAGCTGTTGAGCAGGAGGATTCCTAGGAATAAATCTACGGAAGCTCGGAGCACGCCCACCCTTAATGATGATGTCAATCTGGGCAAATGCGCACACATTGGAGCTGTCAGGATGCCATCAATCACAGCGGGGTTTGTCAAAGGCCTCTGTCGAGATTAACGGGCTCGGAACAATAACAGGTCCGATTTGCATAGACAATTGCCCTGAACTTAAAAAAAAAAACAAAAAAAAAACCGATACCACGAAGGTCAAAATGCTTGTGTTCCATGGTTTATCTCCAGACTTCCTCTTCTTCACTCACTCTTTAAAATTATAGCCATAAACACTAACTAAATGTAAAACAGAAAGTTCCTAACCTGTTTAATGAAAAATACATGCAATTATAAAGGTTGATGACCACTTACAGTACTAACCAACCAGAAAAAGTATATTCTAATATTTAGATTATTATATGAAAATATTTTCTTTTATATTGTATATGGAGTACATTTACATTCTAAGGTAAATCTGCGGTACAATAGCTTTTCCAGAAAATTGTTCTGCTACAGTTCATCATTGTGGCCTATAATAATTTATGGTGCAAAGAATAAATAGAGGAGAATTTAAAAATACACTGCAAGATGGGACTCTTTTAAAAGGAAACAATATAGGCCTCAAACAAGGGGACTATCTCATTCAATATAATTACTTTCTTTGTTTTACAATATGGTCTAATTTAAAACCCTGTTTTATTAGGCTGCATGATCAGTGCCATTAAAACCAAATAAAGGGGCGCTATTGAATCAACTAATCCTATTGCTGTGACAATATTGGAACTGCTCAAGCTGACAACACCCTTGCAGATTTTCTCTTGATCCATATGTTGTTTCAGTGATTCCAGCTGAAATGTGATTGCTTGCTTTTTAAATTCTGCTCACAAATGTTTAATAAGATGAAAATACAGCATGTTCTTATACGCCAACCTAGTCATGACTGATCATGATAAGCCAGGCCTGGAATGATGAGAATGAACCAGATAAAGTAGTTAAGTAGGAGTAACCAGAAGGGCAGACACAGGATCTCCTCTGAAAACAAACACAGACTGCGGAACTTTGGTTTAAATGTAAAATTCATGTCGGCTCAGTGAAAATTCACATCACAGTGTTTCCACGAAGATGTCCGTGGTGCTTTTATTTAGTGTACCAGTCACAGACAGGACAATCCCTGTATGAGTTACAGATGAGTCCAGGTGTTTTCCTCCATCCTGTAGCTAGCTTAGCCTGCATGACCACCTGCAAGCCAGCAAATGTGTATGTGATACTACATACCATTACGTTTAGGTTTTTTCTGACTCTAGTCACCATTACGACTACCCTTCATGTCCCCAGTGTCCAATACATATGTAACATTGACTGAATGTGTCTGATCTGTCAATATTGACATGTCAGTATTTACAATAAATGGTCCTGTACATTTTCTGTACTAACCTCTAACATATAGCTAAAATCCCATATAAAATACTGTATAGATAAAACTGCAAAACATACTAAAATTAAAGTTGTGCACTGTTTAGAAGAGTTGCTTAGATTTTTAACTGTTGACAAATGGCATTAGTTAGATTTGGCTCAAAAGGAACATTGGTATTATTGTGCTTTATATTCTTGATAGCAGTACTAAAGTCTAAATGAAAAAAGCATTAAAGTAAATTATAATAATATCAATTCAACTGCAGTAGAGGGAATACACTGTAGCACTCCTTTATATTACATAGAAAACTACAATTTGACTCATTTAAATAACTGAAAATTTTTGATTTAAAACAGCTTTCAGTTAGAACAAGAGCTGTTAGTTCTGCTTTAGATGTAGAAAAGAGGGACTTCCTGAGAAAACTAAACACAAAGGCATCGTGTCCTTTTTTTAAGAGAAAAGGGGCAAACCCGACGTGTGCATTTGTCTGTGAAGTTTCCCATCAAAT
Organism: Arapaima gigas; assembly: GCA_900497675.1. Taxonomy (NCBI): domain Eukaryota; kingdom Metazoa; phylum Chordata; class Actinopteri; order Osteoglossiformes; family Osteoglossidae; genus Arapaima; species Arapaima gigas. Next base: position 186,131 of record UFQX01000104.1, read on the forward strand.
GAGACAGTGATGGATAAAGTGGGTTTTAGCTACTCCTGCAGAAAGCCAAGTGGAGTCTGGCAGAGTATATATTCAGCACACAGACCCATTCGCCACTCCCACACGCGATTGTCCGCAAGCAGCCGGGGACACAATTGAAGCCACACAGCAACACAGCCCCCTGTCTTAACCACACAAGGCGAGTGCCATCTGGTTCACAGGACATTGTTTTTGCTCTTCTCCTGAACGCTGAGGGGTCACAGTCACCTGCGGAGCTGGTTATGCTGGCAGAGCAGGCTTTCTAAAGTTCTCCTCCTTAGCAGTTTGAAGGTACTCACTGATTCACCAGGACATTTAAAGTGTCACAGAGTGATAGAAAGGGTGTCAGTCAGCAGGGAGTAACAGCTGCCGGGCCCCCAGCAGTTCCTGGGGCCTGATTTTGTGCACGCTCCACTGAGGTGTACTTTTTCTTTAAATGTAGCTCATTGACAAAATTGTCTCTGGGGGGTCCAGGAGTAAGGTCACATCTCCCTCACAGACACCACAGTGAATTACGGCGCTATGCCACAGCTATACGACTGCCTTGGTTAAAAGTGAATTGGACAGAGGGGGATCCTCCTTTGTAGTGGCAGAAGAGAAAGGACATGCTTAACCGCAACACATAAACTGATGTTCAGTGACCTCCAAAAACACAAAGACCAAAAGTTTGAGTTTGTGAAAGAGAGCTGGCTGTTGACCAGCAAAGACTTCTTTTTCTCAAGCACCATAGTGGGAATGAGACTGTGAATGAGCAATTTGCTTTAAAACTATATATAGTGCAACATATGGTTTTTAAAGCATTTTGTCAATTTTTTTGTTTAAAACACCATGCTGAATGATCCAGAAAAGTAAAACTGGAATGCATTTACTTGAACTCAGGCCCTGACTGACCTTCTTTATCAGCTAATGTTCGGTCACATTTTCAATGCAGCCACATCTGGCCCATCTGTGCCTGATTCCTCATGCTTCACAGTTTTGACCTAGAACAGCAGTAAGACAGATGGGTAAAGTTCTCTTCTGAATTGTTGCACCATGACACTTGTAAGTACCTGAGAAATATATAGCCTAACAAAAACCCATTAAAGCAGAAATAAGATACAGAAAAACAGACTTACTTAATGAATAATATACAGCAATGTAACAATAGAGATGCAGCAGATAAACTGAGGTGAGATCAAAGGATGGCATATGAGAATCACGGAGCACAACTTGAAACTAAGGTGCAGAGACAGTGATTGCGGACAGGAACGGGTGGCAGTAAATACACATTCATAGTAGTACCTGCCAGCTCAGACTTTGAAAATTCCCCTTCGGTGGGCTGCTGTTACTCATAAATGCAGAAAATCAGCCTCATATTTGCTTGCATTTACAGGGCATCAAATAATTTCACTTGTATATGCAAAAACTGACAAATCAAAGAGTTGAGTCTCAATGATTACCTGTGCTTGTTTGAAATATAGACGTGTCATTACAGTTCACAAGATTATTTGAATTTTTTTCTTTTTTTAACTAATATTAATACTTGTCAACAGGTGGTCCTCTTTATATGTACAAGGGCAAGGACCTATTCCCATCTGGTTATAATAGCAACATAATGGACTTGTGAACACTGCATATCTGTCCTGACACATAACCCTTCTAACATCTGACGAAAGCATCACCATCCTGACACATGACTACTGTATATCTGTACTGACATGTGAACCCAGCATCACCATCTAGACATGTGAACACAGGATCAGCAGGCATTGTATACCATGTTCAACTCATAAATTCCCATTTGACAAAGCTTAGCGCTCTCACACAAAACTACCAAATAGCCATGAGCTCAAAGAAGTATGAATCGGAAAGATGCATTTCCTCGTGAGACACCAGTCTAGTACCATCACTGTGATAAAAATGTGTGACACTTCTGCACTTACATAAAAGTCAATTTCATGATATCATATATTTCATATGGATGATGTATATACACATAAAGTGCTTGAAATATATATTTGTAAGGATATAATATAGTACAGTAGGGTAGGGTAAGATAGGACAGGATAGGATATAACTTTATTCATCCCTGCAAGGAAATTCACACATACAGCAGCTTAAACACAGGACAGATAGCAAAAGGTGAAAAAATAACACAACAGAAGGTGCAAAATAATTGCCACTAACCACAGAGTGCTGTATGTGAAAATGTTTTTGCTGCCCTTTATTGCCCTTTTTCAAGGTGCTAAGTCTATTGCAACACCTTAATGTTAAATATACCTTATTATAAAATTTACATAATTGGAATCATTTTGATTATTCATGCTCACAATCCATTAAGTTAGATGTCTGATCACACTGTACATTTAAAGTTGACTATACAGCCAGGCATTATCAATATCCCCTGAGCCAGTGCAGGAGCCCTGGGGTACAGACCCTGTCCTAGAAGCGTAGGGTGTAAGGCAGGGTGTATCCCGGATGGGGCAGGCAGGCAGGCAGTCACACTCTGAGCACTGATCGACAAGAAACACATCTTTTTACTCACACAAACATGGGGAGAACATGCAAAAAGACACACAGAGCGAGTCAGACCGAAACCCACGTCCAAACCCACAGCCCAGAAACTCTTGAGTCAGTTGCGCTACCTGCTGTCCCACCGTGTGGTGCACTAATCATAAATCTCAGTATTAATGCCACAAACAGAATGAGAATAGTTCTCGTGAAATTCGTGCAATATTTCAGATTAAGTAATTTGCATATAAATGTGTTTTTTATGGGGTAAAATATAGAGGGACAACTTTCAATTTAAAGTTGGTCAGTACCAAATTACATATGCTGGTCCATGGTCTCTTGCCCTCACTTTTTATACCATCTTGCTTGATAGACTTTCCCTTCTCGACTTTAAATCCACTATTGTCCTCTTGTAAAAAGTCATTACAGGGAGAACACAAGCAAGCTTCTCCATAACCATTTGCTGCCACTGTTAATATAGACTTTCTCATAAAGAGTGAAAATTCATCCACTCAATCCCTTTTAGTGTGTTATATGTTTCACCTGACAACTTAAGTCCCTATTGATTAACCATTACTTTGTGAGATACCAGTCATTGGGGGCTGTGCAAAAAAAAAATTAAACCATTATCAAAATGCTTCCAGTGTTACTGATTCAATTCGACTTTTCTGTAAGTGGGACAGATTTCATTTATAAGGTGAGATCTGAATAAGCTTAATATATTATATATTTTGCACTGCTGTAAAATTCTACTGCAGTGATGAAATATGTATTATATTGCAGAGGTTTGTTCATATTGCAGTCTAAATTATTTGCCAAATCAACAGTATTATTTATACATCTGGATTCACAATAATAATGATGGTGCAATGAACACGACTTTTGATCTAAGGAAGTCGCAATATTATGTTTCTACAGCAATGGTTTTCTTATGATTATGTAACCGCTTATGGAGCCGGCGTTCTGACTGTTTCGTTTCAGGATAAGTACAACACAGTGCTAAAGGGAAATACAGCAGGTTTTGTATTTGAACCAGCAGCTTTCAAGATGGATGCCAACTGCCTCTAATACTATACTACCTGCTGTCCAACAGTCTGAACTGTTACAGGTGCTGTGGGTCCAACTTTAACAGAGTCTCCAAAGCATAAATACATTTTAAGATATCTAAAGACATTAGTGTTTTGGTAGCGGTTACTACATGTTAACAGTGAAAACCTAATTCAGCTTTTGTTCCAAATTCTTCTATCATTGTAAACCAATATCAACCTCCAATAAATTATGTGAGGAGCATTTTTTACACATTAAAGTGTGTATACATTTTTTTAAAACTCTCTGGTGTCTGAAATTCTCCTAGGTTTCCAGATGAGACGTCTTGTGCACGACCAGTGAGAGTGTTTTCATTTTTGTGTGATTTTCGGTTGCATTGCAGCTATTCTTTTAGTTACAGATACCACGACTGGGGCTCAAAGACAATCGCAACACCTTCCCAAACTGAAAATAAACAGAATTCTTCTCAAATGGAGAACAAAAAAAAAAATCCCTGCAACACAGTTTGCCATAAGAGATAGATACACACACGCCGATTATACACATTATTCATAACCTCCTTTCCACATTTATTGTCAGCTGGCTTTTTATTGTCCGCTTGCTGACAGTAGTTTGAGTTTGGTTGACTGAGAAAGCCTTGGCAGATCTTTTCAGCTTTGCTTCCTTAGAGTCCCAAGCCTGCAGTGCAACTCTGAACTGGTTGGTCAGCTTACAGAGGAAGCCGGGATGCACATTTTGCACAACTGGCAATGGCCGCTGCGGCCTCATCAGAGGCCAGGAGAACAGGCCCCTCTCCCTGGTAGACATCTGGCAAGGAGCTTGCGTGAAACATGTTGTTAGGAGAGAGAGACCGAGGCAAGACAAATAAAATTACTGCTTGGACCGCGAGATCAGTGGGAGCCCTGCCTGCCTAATCTCACCAATGGGAGCGCGCGGCGGTTGTAATCCAATTACAGGGGCATAAGCAATTTGTTAGACACTTCGCATAATGTAGCCATTTCCCAATAAACTCTGACTTGTAATAGCGTTGCCGAGTGTGCTTATAAATCTGAGGAAGTGGAGGTGTGGTGAAAGTAGACAGCTGGGGAGTGGGCTGTGTCAGCAGATTCCGGAGTTTACTCTGGCCTTGTTTTTGGGGATGGTATGTTAATTTGCTTTTCGCACACTTGAAACGGCAACGAGAAACGGTCAGAGGGCAAACGTCAGTCTGAGTGAAAAAGGAGCCGGATTCGTAGATCGGGTTTCTGCGCCGGACTTATGTTTAAAGACGCTTAAGATGTGCGTGACAATTCCAGGCGATTAAAAGAAAACACCGTGAGCGCGTGGTGCAGGTGCAGTTCGAATCCGATGCAAATGTATCTCTCCCTGTGTACAGATGATAAATGTTTTTGTTTCAAATGAGAAAAATGACCTTTCTTTACACCTTCAACATTCAAGTGAAGCCTGATGATGCCCTCACTATTTCTCCCCAAGGTAAAGTAATTAATCTTAAGGTCTTTCAGAAGATTCTCTTGAACCAGTAGTTTCTGTCTTCAGAGCTTTTCTTTCAAGATGAAAACTCTTGAAGACAGAGAGTTTCATGGTGAAAAACGAACATAATTCATATTTCATTGAGCACATGGCTGTGTATTAAATATATTATTATTGCGAAAAGTAAACAATGCTTAGTTCGTACTTGTTCCAAGAGGTGCAATATATATTTATTTCTTTTGCTTACAATGCAAATAAATATTTTAAGCTACTTACATTTTTATAGCTGGGTAATTTTTACTGTATCCAGTTAAGGTAAATATCTTGATCAAGGGGGGAGCAGGAGGAGGAGGACAGTCGTGATTCTGGGCCCTTCAAGTGCTTGAATTGCTACACCACCTGCTGGACTATGATCCTTTTATTCATCTTTTCCCAAAATAAATTCTCTGTCTACCTCAGTTAATTTTTTCTTGCGGTCATGATGTCTGTTTAGTGTACTGTGCACCAGGGTCCGGAAGAAACTACATTTTGGCTCTCTTGCACTTCTGTATAAGTGCAGAACGACAGTGAACTTTGAAGTACCTTGATCAAAAGCTGCAGCAGGATGCCCATGGGGTTTGAACCAGCAACCATCAGGGGTACAAGGCTGTGTATACCACAAGGCTGTGGTATACAACTACAAACACAAGCTGCTCTTAAAAACACCTGATAATTGTACGAAGATGCCCACTACTAAATGTTTTCGAAAAACAAAGGAGCTAAAATTCCCATTTTCCGAGAATGGGAAGGCAGACGAACAGGACCAGCAGGGGCTGGGATGAGGCTCGTGAAATGAGAGCAGCAGGGTGGCCAACAGGGCAAACTGTTGTGTTGGGCCTTGCGTCAAACTTTCCTGTAGGGCTCAAGGTCACAGAGGCCTGCTGGGGGAGCTATGCCCATATGGATTCCATCCAGGTACAGGAGCCTGCAGGGGCCATCAGGGACACGGAGGAGCATCCAGATCAGGAAGCTTTGAAATTTAGTTGTGTTTCGTGGCTTTCCCTCCCCTTGCTGGGATCCACTTTTCCAAACGTGCGGCGCAGCACGTCACATGGCTTGAGAGGCGCTCGGAGTTAACCTTGCACATAAACTTTTCCGACTCTGCTCTTCAGTTCTGCTGTGCTGATCCGGCTAAAATATCACACCTTAATTGGGCCCCTGATGCCAAAATGAGTTTGTCAGGGCTGTGATCTTGAATGATGAAACTGCCCCTCCCCAGAAATCAGCCGTCCAGGCTGACATCAGAGTGGGCGTGTGGAGTGGGGTTGGGAGTTTAGCTTGCAGTTAGGGAGACATTATCATTACCCCTTTTAGATCATTTGCGTGCACCGCAGCCTTAATTTGCAATCACAGATTCACTCCTGAGTCTTTAATTGTGCCGAGTAAGCAGGTTAAGGTAATGCTCGTGGTGGGGCATGGTATTTACCGCACACACTGCGCTCAGCTTTTACGATCTGCAGTGCTGTGTGCCGGGAGTGGGCCGCGCTCCCCTGAGACTGTATAACCTACTGGCTTGTTTAATGACAGCGGTGCTGCGCTAACCCCCGACGACAGCCCACTTTTTATAGCATACCGTCAAGGCCTAAATATACTAAGGAAAGAAAAAAAAAACTATTGCACTGATCAGCAGCAGGATACGTGTGAAGTTTTATTCTTATTGTTAAATTGGCAGAAATTTTTTTCGCCATGCATCCTTTGACAAAAAATGTTTAAAACACATTTTTAGAAGTAATTTTTAAATAATTTGGAGGTACTGTAAAATTATGTGTGAACAAATGTAATGTTTAATAAATGTTTTGCTTCTCAAATGTATAATCATTGCAAATTCAGATTATAACACATCCCTGGCTCTAAAAACACCGATTCCTATCACACTATAAGGCAGTTGAACTATTTATTGAAATATATTTGCTTACAGAAATATATTTATACTTACATTTTAATTAAAAGTCAGTTAGAATCATAAATTAGAAAAAGTTTAATTTCTTAACTTCTAATTTCTTCCTTTTGTGATATTTACTAATTTTATGATTTTATGATATTTTAACATCATAATTTTATGATATTTACTAATTCATCCTCCACTTAATCACACAGATATTGGTTCGGACATACAAATTTGGCACAGAAGACAAAAATCAAAGCCTCAACTGTTTGTTATCGTGGAGATAATTAGATGCTATATCACCGTGATGGAGGGCAGGAACAAATCTGATTAGGAGGTGTTTGCATCCCATGTTTCAGCTCATCGCAAGTCTTAGAAAATGCATTTGCTGTCCTCTCGTAACTAATGGTTGATTTGCATCACTTTGACAGTGGCCTGTGTGTGTTATTTTGTCCAGATATCATCATAATAATGAGAGCAAATTAGAACAATCAATTTACACAGATAGTTCTTGATTGGAGAAGATGGGCAATATGGCAGAGGGTAATCCATCTTCCCAGTGCTGTCACATTAATGTAGCTGCTTTGGAGCTAGTGGGCTGGGCCATGGGCCAGCAGGCCAATAGATGTCGAGCACGTAGGGACGCGGCGGGGGGTGAGAGCATCCTGTGATCAAATGTTCAATTAGCGGCGCTGGGGATAAACAGAGTGATGTATGGGTATTCACAGCCATTGCTGTGCGACTCAAACCCCTCTGTGGGCCTTGGCCTGTGGTTCCAGGGCAAACACAAAGCTACACTTTCCTTTCCCCTCTTCATTTTTGCAGAACAGGAACAGCACAAAGGCAGCTGTGTGTACTTCCTATCAGTGTCACCACCACACGGGGTTATTGCAAGTGCAGCGTGCCGATGTGCACGTTTCAGATAGTTCGGCTCTGAAACTGGATCTTCAACAGATTTATTAGTCAGATACAGATATGTGGATGAGTATATATCCTTCTTTGCCTTTTAAAACGCAGAAGCTGATGTAGCGTCAAAAAATCCCAGAAACTACACTCACTGATCTGGAATCAAGCAAAGAGATTATGTAACAAGATGCTCATGCAGAATGTGTTTAATGATTTTTTCTCAGATTAACATTTAAATTTAAATGTTTAAATTTATCAAGGTCATACATTTTATTAAAACCTGAGACAACCTCACTTCCTTTTGTTAACCACCTGTCCTGCTCATGGTGGTCCAAAGCCTATCCTGGAATCATGGGGTGCGAGGAGGGGGACACAACGAGTCTGGATGGGATAACAGTCCATCTCAGGACAAGAAATAACCATTATGGTTATATTTGTTCATGCACTCTCATGCTACTTTAGCCTCATGCCTGTTAGCAAAATGGCCACAAGGGGTCCTCAAAGTTCTTGCTGGATCCTTTCACATTTAGTTCATGCAGTGCCAGTATAAACAAGGACCAGAATGTTGAATTATTTACACTGATTGAGTAAACTGAACTGTAAACTGCATCCATGATTTTTTAAAAATGTTAATACTGATACATATTACTTTAATACTTGACAATTGGGCAAATTCTGATATTTCATCTGATATATTAACTGCCACAAGTATGTACACAAACCAAAAGGAACACAGTTTATGATTGATCTTCATTTAGTTTGTTGGTGATTCGTTGTTACTGATTATAACCACTCTGCAATATGATGTAAAACTGTCAGATTTTAGCTGCAACCATGAATAAATCTGTCTCTTACCATGATCAAGCCTCCAGCATTGTCACTGCAAATGAAATGAAACCATGATTGCTTTTAACAGGACAGGCATTTCAGTCTGGCTCAAGAGATTTGAAACTGGAGTAAAGAGAAAGAAATATGCCTGTAATATGTAAAAAAAAAATCTCAGAATTATTGGTGTTTTTAATACAAATCTTGCTTCTGCTTGTAATAGTTGTGATTCATCAGGGAAGGTTATATCTAATTCAAATATGACAAGAACAATTATAACAGGGAATTAGATTCCCTGCTCTGTAGCTGTAAAATATGCTCTTGTCAGTGATATCATTATTCTTCGGAAAACTTAATTCTTTAATAGATTTACAATGAGAAACTAGTTTGGAGGCAACACAAAAGTCATTATTACAGGCTGTCATTGTTTTTGGTTAAGCCATTGTAATTGATGATTGGTAATTACACAATAATCTTCTGAATTTATTATGACAAGGCAGGAGATCAACTTTCTGCAGTCAATTGCCCGTTGTGTACTTGCAAAACATGCCTGCACTACAAAATTGCACACTGGGGGATGTGTGTGTGTGTGTGTGTGTGTGTGACACACACACACACACACACACACACACACACACACACACACATATATATATATAAAAATAGAAACAATGCCACAGTTACAAGCATCTCTGTTATGGCTCTGAAAGATTTTAAATATATGTAATTTACTGATTTAGTAGTACATTCTATATATGTTGCAGCACGTTTAAAATACGCAAATAGATAATTACTTTTTTAACAAAGGATGTTATGAACACTAAAATGCAAAAATGAAAACTATTAGTTGGATTCGCAGGCCACACATGGCTGCTATGTAAGACCAGAGTTGGCATTGTTGCTGTATGGGCGACACTTATGACCACTGCTAGAATATACTGCAGTCCTACAGAATGACCAACCAGATCATAATGATCTGATCAACACCTTTGTTCGTGTGACCAGTTTTAGTTCAGAGAGTCTGGGTACAATCGTTACTGAGACACTTGAGAAGTTCGGAGGATGATTTGGTAGATTTTCTGCCTGCTTAGGTTTAAAAAAATAAAGTCAGAATTTACTCTTTGTTGTCTATTTCACGTGTGCTTTTTTTCCCCAGCTCGTATGCGGTGCTATGTTTCATACAGAATGTAGTCAGTGGAGAAAAGCACATTTTTAGCTGACTGTAGGAAATTGGTACTTGGAGCTGTCTCATTTGGTTCCAAATTAAATTTCTTTACCTCTCTTTAAATCTGTTCAAATGAACTACTGTAATCCATTTTAAATTTCACATATGAAGCCATAAATAGCCCAAGTTAATTCAACACATGTCCTCAACTAAGTAGATAAAAAGAAACATGTGGGAGCAGCCTTGTTCAGGAGATGTCAATGACAAATATAAACAGACTTCTTTGTTTTGCATTTCTTCCCATTCATCTACATCCTCACTTCATTGCTTGAGTTACATCTGAGCAGCATGCTATTGTGCTAGAACATCTCAAATGTACTGTCAGCAGGGTTACAAAATAAGGGAGACAGGACTGTGAGAACACAGCTTTAAAAGACGCTGGCACACCTCTGGAGCAGCAGTCGAAAGAAACACACTGGCCAAAGCGCTCCGAATGATGGTTACCACTTTGTACTGTGTGTAAAAATCGAGAGGAATTGTACCACGGGAGAGCCATAACTCCCATGCCGCTGCTACAGCATACTAAATATTACATAAATTTACTGTAAAAAGAATGAAAATAACCTCAGAAGAATGAAAAAACTAGCATTAAAGAAATGTAAATATTTACATATGAAGCATTGAAGCTGATGAGAGTCTGAAATTAGCAGTTATTTGCAAACAGAGATTCCCTTAAAATATTCCCAAATTGCATGACTATATATTCACTACTGACCTTAAACCAATATATGAAACTGAACTCTCAGTGACATATACATACAAGTATAACATCCATCATCATTAAAAGCTTAATCCTGGTCAGGGTTGTGGTGGTCAAAGCATAATCTGGAATCACAGGATGCCAGGCTGTGAAATTACCACTGGATGGGATGCCAGTTCATCACAGGGAGGTGTCACACACACACACACACACACACACACACACACACACAGGGCAATTTTGAATGACCGTTTAACCTGAAACAAGTCTCTAGACTGTGGGAGGAAATTCACACAGACACAGCGACAACATGCAGACTGTGTCAGACTCAGACTAACACCCCACCAGCCCAGGTGCTGTGAGGGAGCAGTGCTACTCACTGAACTACCCTTCCACCCTATAGGAACAAGAGGAGAGACTATATGGACTGGTTCTGTACAGGTGAACAGTTATTTTGCTCATGCTACTTTACCTGCTTAGCTAAACGTGTTTTAGCTAGTAAAGTGAAAGCTCAATTATACTATTTGTGTTATTGGAGTTATGCTTTCTAATAGTGTTATTTTTACTCAGTAGATTATTACTATAGCATTTCCTGAGCACTGTGTCTGCAGCCAGTCTATTCAGATGAAGCCCTGAGGAGAAAAACATGAAAGTTTTCCTCTATTGCCACTGGAGGGCCCTGCATGGTCAGTTTGCTCCTTTCACATTTCCCAGTGCACCTTGCTGGTGCATGAAGAAGAGCAGATTAGATAGGTACGAAGAGTGTGCTTTTTGGGGCAATAGCTGATGTACCTCACTGTGAAAAGGAATCCGCTGTTACTGTCTCCTCCACCCCCAGTCCACATAGAGTCATCATTAGATGGATAAATCTTTGCAAGTTGCAAAAGATGGCTGCTACAAAACAAATATTGATTACTTGTAACAAAAAAAACAAAAACAAAAAAACTAATGGAGACAGTGTTAAGTAAACATTCAAAAGAAGCATTCATCATGTAAATATTTGCTTCCAAAATTTGCTACCTATGTGCATTCTCAGCTGTATCTCAGACTGATTCAGTAATTGAGCAAAAACATTCCTTTATGTTGCCATGCTGGAGGAATGTTAAGTTATATATTATTTCTAGCACTATTGGATTAATTATTCTGAACAATTACTCAGTTCCTTTTTTGTAAATTCTTTCTTTACTGTAAATCATTTCACAAATATTACTTTTCCATTGGGTAATGTGTACACAAGCTTACTAATGAAGGTTTGACATGACCTGTGTTAGGTAAAGGTTAGGGTCACACAGAATTAAACAGAGTAAACAAAACAATATGATTCGGACCCCAAACTTGGGACATGCACTTTCTAATTCTTAGGATTCATGGGATTTCTAAAGGTGAAGCCAGATTCTAGAGTAGAGCCAGAGAAGAGTACATTGTCATTTGGGACACCTGTTACCATCTAGCCATCATCAATAACCACTTGTCAAACTCAGGGTTGCAGCACTCCAGAGCCTATCCCAGAAGCATAGGGTTTGAGGCACAACACACCCTAGATGGAACATTAGTTCATCCAGGGCAACTACACACACAGACTACATGCAATTTAGTCACCATCCACATTCTAGCATTTTCTAAATGAATTCATGGAAATGTAGCCCATGCAGTACTTTGCTGTAAAGGGCAAATAATAATTTAATATCTGATATTTGTACAGTATTCTCAATAAAGGTGCCCTAATTGGCGTACTGTATGCCTTATGTAAAAGGTACAATTTACGATTCAGAGCTTTATGTTCTTTTAGCCAATTATTTTACAAGCTACATATTTACACCACAAGCAAATGCATTTCAAATATGTATAAGTAGAAATTTTTGACAAATTATTGCACAAAAAAAATCATTCCTGCACCTGCAAACCATCACCATACCCCACATCCTAGGTCATGCTACCACACACACACACACACACACACACCTTTTTACCTTCTAGGCCTCTGGGTCTGACTCGTTTTATGTGGTATCGTTTTCATTTCCTCAGTTTCCTTCTTCACATAGGTGATGCTGAGTGTGCGCAGCTGTAGCAGGTACTGGGATTTCTTGGTCCCAGTGTGCACAGAAGCTTCTCAACATCTTTTTCAGGAACACTGACAAGGTATATCAGTCATACCAGACTCCCTGGAGCATTATGTAACCCAAACAGCAGCATGGCGATCTCAAATAGGTCTGCAAAGGTAGTGAAACAGTATTTTACTAATTAGCCACCACACAAACTTTTTTCAGCACTGACTGCCACTGGACTTGGGGCTGAAATCAGTGCACTTTTTAGTGAAATTAGTAACAATATTATATTTAATAAATGTTGAAAAGGTACACTGTGCTGCCAGTTTATTAGGTACACCCACCAACTTCACGCAGATTTTACATTCTAACAAATCATGTGACTGCAGTTTGTGGTATAAATCAGGCAAACCAGAATTTCTAGCATGACTTACTGTTCAATGGAGTGCTGGAATGGGCGAAACAAGTTACCTTAGTAACTTTCAATGTGGCGTGACAGTTGGCACTGGGCATGCTGTTTTAGCATCTCTCAAATTGTTGTCATCTTGGCTTTGTCACACCCAACCATTTCAAGGGATTACGGAGAATTGTGTGAAAAGCAAAAAAGTACTAGTGATCAATGATCATATGTACGAAAACAGCTTGTGGACCAGACGGGTCAAAGAGGAATGGCGAGAATTGTGCAAGCAAACAGATGGGCCACAACCAGAGAAATCGCATCTGAATTCAACATTGGTGTGCAGAATGTGATCTCAGAAAGCACCACTTATCAGACTTTGTGTCAAACGAGCAACAACAGAAGAAAACCATGTTTGGTGCCGATTTTGACAGTGAAGAAAAAGAAAGTGCATCTCTGGTGGGCACAGGAACATCAAAACTAGCCTGTTGAGGAGTGGCATGACAGCAAGTTTTCACTGCTTCAGTGGCCTACACAGTACTTGGATCTCAATCATGTTGAGCATCTTTGAAATAAAGTGGAAAGTGCTGTTTGCAGCAAGACTTACGTAGCCATTGCATTCACAGTCATTTCCATATGGCAAAACATTACAGCACAATGTATCCTATACAATGTGTTGCACAACAGCAAAACATTACTGCACAACAGCATCTTGTAGAATCTAGGCCCTAATGAATTCATGCTGTTCTGAAAACCAAAGGAAAGGTAGCACAACATGCTATTAGATAGATGTACCTAATAAACTGGCAACTGAGCATATTTAGTCACCTACACTAATCCTGCTGCAAATTCAAGATATCCCTGTCCATCCATTAGCTGTGACCAACTGTTTCATACTCCTTGAAAGGTCAGTCACAACTTGACTAGAGATAGTTACACATCTCTGTCAGCTGAGTTCCTATAACACTGAATACCAATAATACTATAAATTGGTGCGTTAAATCAGTTTATCACACTGTTTGACGCATACTTTTTTCAGTATATGTGCATATGAAAGTACACCATATTTAAGTAACAGTGTAAGGTGGTGTTTGGCTGCCATTTTCAGTTGTCAGATGGTGTTTCATAAGCTGCACTCCATGGTCGTCCATTTTTGCCAAACAACACAAGCTCACATTGTATTTTGGATTGCCTCAAGTCTTTGTGAGACAGAATATTATTGGCACAGATGCTGTTTTTCATGTGAACCGTGTATTATGTGAACTATAATCGATTTTTGTAAAGCAGCATAATGCTCTAAACACCATGTGCTGATAGAAGTCATATGACAGCTCTTTTTGACCTGAGACCTTCCAAGAGAGGCACGTGTGTGCACTGTGTCAAAACCTGTCTTCTGAGGCGATATTGTGCAATACTGATAAAATTCATCCAAAAAAATGCTTGTAATATAATAGACGTCAGTGTATTAAAATGTCACATGGAAAAAAATATTTAAGTATCGTTTTGTTACCCAGTAAAGTGTGTGATTTCGTCAAGGGTCTAAATACTTTTGCAAGGCAACCATAGTCTCAACACTGTTCACCAGACTTTAACATTAATGTGCATCTGTTAAAACAGTGTTTAAATGACCTAATAAGAATATTAACAAAGTGATATTTATTATTAGCCATCATATGTGCACCACACTGCAAGCCCTCATGATGAACTTCTATTGGTCACAAAGGAAATTAACCAGCTGTGCATCAGAAGGGTTTGGCTTGAATCTCAAGAGTATTATTTGTCTCTGGATAGCTTGATGTGTCAGGATAATTTTGCATAATCTATACTTACATGTTTCATTTCTTGGCTATAGAATGTTACATTGTAGTACTACGTAACATATGATGAGTCAAATTCTGGAAATTCTATAACAAATAAAATGGAAAATACTAAATCATAAATTGCTCATCCCTCAAGAGTTGACAAAGTTGTAATTCCACCCAAATCCATGTTTTCTATGTGCTGAAGTTACAATACGTTCCTTTTCTTTTACCATCAATAATTCTGTTTTTGTATGTGGGTTTAATTGAAACTGAATGTACATGACTGACCTGTTTTGATTTTATATGATTCAAGCAAATTGTATTCAAATTTTTGTTTCTTTCTCTACACAACATAGAAAGCATTGAAGTTCAGCAACTTTGAATATTTCAGTAATACCTTTTTTGACAAATCACACCATACCTAACTTGTACCGCCTAATGTTATGAATCCACATACAAACATTTATTGCAGTTAGAGGGGAGCAGAAACAGAACGAACAGGGTCAAAAACATTCCTTGTTACTCTTTATTGATATATTCCACCACTAAGAACTGTGACACACTCAAACACCAAACCCCAGCCAACCCTTGAACTATAAGAATGTGCTCTTGGTTTACAGACAGCTTTAACCACCATTCTGTGTTGCATACACCAAGAATTTGTGATATGGTTTGTATTACGTAAAAAATAATTTCCCTAATAATTTTCTCACCATCTGAATACTGGATAACATAAAGGGAATTGGCCATATTTACCTTTGTCACAGACTACAGGATCTACATAAAGAATTTCTTATATGGCGGGTGTGCTGTGTTTAATTTCAGCCGGCAGCTGTATTCACATACAAGCAGAGAACAGGAGTAGTGGTTAGTGCTGCTGCCTCTCAGTAATTCAGCACAATCACCTGACTATAGCAGGAGATGGGATTTGAACCTGCTGCCTCTGACCCCTATATTATGCAGAAGCAGCAGGTTCAAATCCCAATTCCTGCCTCTCATGCAGATTTATCCAACTATTTAGATTGTTGAATCAGTGTAAGTAGCTTAATATTGTATGTAAACTTGTGGAAAATTATCATTAATAAATGACATCTGCCAGTTTAACGTTTCATTATTTTTAAATCTTATGCTACGTAGAGTATATATTTTACAGTCACCGTTATCTTTAATGCTCTGCCCCAAGTAAATGGTCAACATAGCATTTTTGTACATTGGCATGTTTTTTTTATGTGAACATGTTAGATATGCAACATAGTTACATATCTAAAAACCAGACAATACACGCCTCACACAAGTCCATGTGATTAAAAGCCTTGCTGCTTTACAGACAGATCCCAATGAGAGGCGCACATATGCCTCTCTGCTGAAATCTCCTTGCATTACTGCTGCAGATCTCACTAGTTAGTCACAGGACTCCTACATTCCACAGGCATTTAAAAGATTTCAACAAAAATAACTTCCTTGAAACACATTTGCGGTGTTTGGAAATTGAGCTTTAGACTGCTTGTTTGCAGTGTATATCCTACGTAGCCTGCTTAACACATGAACAGCTCAGATAAATCTAATTTCCTTTTGGACTGCAGTAAACTCATGTCAACCCTAGTTGAGAAATTACTCCCACAGAAAGGTATCTGTGAATACTTAAAGCATTTCTTCATCTGAGGTTTTCACAAAACCTATGTGTTGCATATCAATTTCCCCAATGTTTTTTTACAAGACCATACAATTAGCACCACATTCGAGCAACCTGTTACATTTACAGTGTGTGGCACAATACCCATTGGTTGTATAACTTCAGTGTAAAAGAACTGGGTGAATAATTCACTGCTGAGTTTCTGGCATTTTACTCATTTTCTCATGTTTTGGGCCTGTGAGCTAGTGAAAGTTCTCTCTGTAACAATCTCTTCCTTCAACATAAAGATGACCTTCTCATCTGCATTAACCCAGTCAGACATAATTTGTGCTGCATTTCAAATTTTTATGGGATTACAATTATAAAAATAACTTCTTAAAACTGTTTTTCTAAATGGAGTAGAAAAACATGGTAGCACAATAAAACAGAGCACATTAGATACAACACTTGGAAATGTTTTAAAAATTGAGAGTCTAAATGAATTAAACTGATGCCTCGTCGGCTGCTCTTGGCAATCAGACAAGCTTGTTATATCACTCACATAGTTATTTTTTTAAAGATGACAGCAATAATCATACAGTGAGAACTGATGCTATGTTTTTAACATGAAATATACGTAACAATAATAATGTCTGAAGCTTTGCAAATGAAATGGACTTGTAAAAATGAGCAAAAATAGTATCACTTAAAATGCATGAGGTGTGATATCATCAACAAGGATTTTTGGTGTCCTTACAAAATAATTTCAGTCTTCACATTTCACCAAAGTAAAAGTAGCAAAAGGTAAGTACAAAACTTTTCAAAATCATCCCCTGGATAATTCCTTGTTAAATCTTGTCTTTACAAAGACAGAAGGATAACTGGCATTTTTTGTTTAAAGTATATACTGCTGGAGAAGTGCACTGATGACTTTTTTAAACTGCAGATATTTAAAATATTTTAGAATGAGCCAATGAGAACTTTTTATGAGCTTAATGTCTGTGAAAGGAAGCACTATTAATCCACCAATAGCAGTTTGGTTAANTAAAAGCCAATGAGAACTTTTTATGAGCTTAATGTCTGTGAAAGGAAGCACTATTAATCCACCAATAGCAGTTTGGTTAATCAATAAATATTGCTTAAAATGTAGAGACTCTGAATGTGAAGCCAACATACACACCAATTAGTGGTAGATCCAAAAGTCCATCAGTCTAATATTGAACCTGGCAGGTGAACACAGTGAATGACCCCCTGAAATATCATAAGAAAGTGATAAAATATGAAAAGGTGCAGATAAATTGTACAAAGATATGTGCAAGCCAAAATTTTACAAATGAAAAGGTTAAATGTCCTGGAAACATACAAAGGTCAATATGGTCAGTGGTGTGTTGAGATAGTTTTGGCAGCAGTTCCATCTTTTGATGTGAGCTTCTACAAACTAAGTACTCCACAATGATGCAATTTTTACCCGTTGTACTTGGCAGAGCTATTCAAGTAGCCAGAAGGGTTCAAGGCTTTCAACAGGCTTTCACTTGGATTTGACGCAGGATTCTGAATGGGCTGTTCGATGACATTCACTTTTTCCTTGCTAAGCTGCTATGGTACAGCTTTGACTTTGTCCTGCAGGTTGCAGAACTGCTAAAAAGTGAGATTTTCTGTCCCTCTTTTAAATGTCTCACAAGCTGAAGCTAGCTTTGTTGACAGGTTTGTGTCCACTTCCTTTAAAAGAGATCTGTTCCCTTCTGACAGTCCTTCTCATCACTTAGTAGGAATAGAACACTAGATGCAACACAGCACGATTCAGGAGAAATAACACATTTATGCAGGCATTCAGATGCGTACAGGAGACACCCACATGTTCCACTATTTTTCTCCACTCCCTTCTGCTCATTCACACTCCGTGTCATGTTATTCCACCCCTCCCACACAAAATACTCCCTCCTTTTAAACCATAACAACATGCTCCTTGTTAGCTTTGCATAATACTTCACACCTTTTTTTTTATTGTCTACAGTCTTTTCAGAGTCACAAATAGCATTCTTTGCCTCATAACTGTAATTGATAAAAGGATGACTGGTCTCCAACAGCATTTAAAGTGACCTGGCAAAACTTCAATAACTTACTAAAACACTTCCATTCATCAAATATTGTGAATCAAATATCTAGTAAAGGTACACTGCTCGTATTGGGGAACTGCATGACTTGGACACTGTTTAGCTGATATAACACACCTTCTGCTTAATCACCATAACCATTCTCAAATGGAACTGTGGTGTCTGAAATTTTTTCCGATCTGTCACATTTTGTAAAAGAATTCAAGAATTTATTGTATTGACAATGCTCTGAATGAAAGTTACAATAAAAAACAGCAAAACACTCATGGAAATTGGCACCCAACTAGGTTAAGGGAGTAGCCATCCATCCTGGTCAGGGTGGTCCTCCCCCAGAAACACTAGACTAGGAAATTATACCCTGAAACACAAGTCTTTTGTCTTTGGGAGGAAACCCACACAGACAAGATGAACATGCAAACTCCACACATACTGAGTTAGATTTGCACCACCTCCAAGGACTATACATTTTATATATTGTTTATAGCCTGGTCAATTGGAATAGTTAAAAAGACAAAAATGCAAAAATAATGCACAGTCTAGGACGTGGATTTCACTGATGAGCTGTAGGATGTGGCTGCATGGTTTCCACCAAGTTCCTCCTCCTAGGGGAAGCAGTCTAAGATATCATTTCATGAGGTACTTCTGATGACAACCAGAACTAAATTAAGTGTATTTTCTGAAACCCTCCAGATCTCTAGATCCCTAGGGACCAGAATGGTGGACCTCTGCCTAAAATATTTTAAATATCTGCAGTTTAAAAAAGTCATTTCCAGTCACATTAAGCACTGTAAACTCCACATACATGAGACAACTCCATGGTCAAAGCAAAACACAGTTAAATAAACTGCAAAATGCTGCACACTATTACTTATTACACTAGCATTTTTGACAGTGGCATGACAACTTGTCAAGTGTTGGGGGAATATAGTAGCAGTAGTACTACTACAATTTAGTAAGAAAGCTGCTATACACAAACACTGGGGGACTTTAGGCTAAACTTGCAGTTGGTGTTAAATATATGACACATATATATTGATATATACATATATATCACACAAGCCTCACGGCACAGTGGTGTAGAGGATAGTGCTTTTGCTTCATATCTGCTGTGTTGTCTGACGTGGTGTGAATTTGAATCTAGCTCAGTCTGTGTATAGTTCATGTTCTCCCCATGTTTGTGTGGGTTTCCTGTCACAGTCCAAAAACAGGCATTTTAGGTTCATTGGTCACTCTGTATTGCCTGTAGCGTGTGACTGTGTGTGGCCACCATACAATGAACCGGTGTCCCATTCAGGGTGTAGTTTTACAGCCTGGTGCCCAGTGATTCTGGGAGAGGCTCCAGACCACCGTGACTTTAAGCAGGGCAAGTGGTTAAGAAAAACGGTCGAATGAACAATAAGCCTCATATTTTTCCTCCTGCAAAAAATAATTTGCTGAAATACTATCGAAAGGATGGTCTTCTTGACATTTCAACAGGTAAATAATTATGTTTTTGTATAAAAGTGCAGCTTGGCCCTATAAATGTGTAAGGGAAGTGTGAATGCACTCTATACCAGATTCTTTAATCTGATCTTCTGATTTGTCCAATCTTTGCCACAGTAGCAGGATAATTGAAATATGGACTATTTCTGAGTCCATTTCTATGTATGCAAGATGCTACCTGCACATCACATCTACTTCAAGGTTGACTTTGTGATGCAGAACTGAAGATCCTTTAAACAGTTTGGGGGGAAAGAGTTGCTAATTCTAGTGATGGTGCTGCAAGGTGGTACTGACGTGTTTGGCTTGTGAGACCTTCAAGTAGGTGACAGTTCAAATGCAACATTTAGCAACGAGCAATACGATCTCCGTTTGAGTTTCTCACTCACAGCAGAAAGCAGGAAAGCCGAGCTTCGCCACCACGACGAGATAATTGATTTGCTCCCTTTTCCCCTCCGTATCACGCTATCCGCCATCATGTGACGACGACGACGACGCCACGCGCTCGCGCTTTTCACTTCGAGACCGCAAAGCCACGGGGAAATGTCAATCAAACTGTGGCCACACCCCCCACCCCCCACGTGCAGCTTGCCATAAAAACCCAAAAATAAACACACAGCTCCTCTTTTTCCCAAGTCGAGAGAACTGATTTATAACACATTTGTAAATGGCAGAGGAGCTGTTACTTATGCCCAATGGGAAACCTTCGCGGGTGAGTCCTCTTACCTATCGCACGTGGGTGTTTATGAATTTCTCAGAAGTGTTAGTGTTTGGATTGTTTGCTGAAGTGCTCGTTATTTTGTCCAGTGAAAGTAGCTTCAGTGGTCGCCTCCGCAATGAACAAGACGGCTGTGTATTTGTTCTTAAGAATCTGTTTCGGTAAAGAGGAGTCTAAATGATTCTTTTTTTTCAATAAATGGGTGCTGAAAAACTTATCCTGCCCTGTACATCACACAGTCATTGCGGGACAACTTGTTACAGTGTTCATAGTTGCGCATAAATACTGTATATAGAGTATAGCGGAACGGTCTGGGGCGCCGACGGTCGCATCACGCGCGCCTCCGGACGACTCGACACATCGCCCTTCAACCTAGGGTTCCACTCCTTTTGTGTCCTTGCTGTTCAGAACCTGTTTAGAAACTGTTACTCGATATGTTGGGTAGTGAAAAATGTTCATTAATAGCCTACAATAATTATACTGTACAAAGTTTATAGTACACTTCAAATATTTAAAAAAATACTGCATAGCGATTTCTTGCAGCTGTTCTTATTCTTTCGTATATGTTTTATAATAAATGGTGTTCAGCTAAAGTTCTGTTAGAATGTGACTAAGAAACAGTGTGGTGGCTGGTTCATATGCTACCACTTTTATCACAATTCCCGCATTCAGCTGAGTTGGATGGTGAGGTTTGCACAAGAACACGCTTCTCGCAGTAAAACTCGCTTACACAACAGGGTATTTTCCACCTGAGGGTCACTACTCAGCAACAGTGTGAATTGAACCAGAGAAATTTAGATTAAAGGTAACACCCTTAACTTCTACACTACCTACTGGCGCTGCATTTGCATGCTTACCAAGTTCTCCCATTACCAGTTTAGATATTATGGTACAATAAGGACTTTTCAACTGAGTAAAATCTTAAAAAAGCCACATGCTGGATTAGAATGTCACCCTTATGCTGACCTCTTAATTTGTCATCATTTTTATGAGGAACATACAGAGTTTGATAAGACTGGACAGAAATGTATAGATTTTACCATCTAGTTTTTTTTTTTGAAGTACAAAATGTGACTCATCAATTGCAATAAACAAACTGTTTGGAATTACTGTAGGATTTCCCCATGAACTTACCAAGTTTAATATGTCCCATTGGAGACAAGCATTTTGTCTTGCACTGTATTGTGTATCTGAGTGTATGAAAGAACTTCATACCCTTTTCAGCCCGGCCTCCAGTACTGTACCTGTCAAGCAGACTGGAATGTTGTGCCAGAACGGCCGCCAAGTTAGGGTATTAACAGCCTAGTCTAATGCCTGACATTTGTTCAAAAGATTTGCAGAAATTAGTGTAGTGTATTTTTTTCCTGTGAAATATTTAAGCAACAACAATGCAGTCTTGTACAGAAACAAAAAAGCCATTACTACTGAATTTAACAAATCAGGAAAGATGTATTCTGTGTCGTAAAACTATACTTTTGTTATTCATTCACACAATGTTTGACACTGTGTTCTGTTTCATTTTTTTCTAATAATTTAATATCACAATCAGGTAAAAAGTGTACGTTAGATTTCTAAATCCATGTGTTAGCCACCATAGTTACGAAATAAAGCAGGAAATGTAGGTGAAATTGTAACACTGGATCAAGCAATGGAAGGAATCTTATTAAATCATAAATCCTGGACAGAATTATAAATACTGAATTACTGAAGCTGGAAGTTACAGATTGAGAGAGGAGTTGGACACAGTGACCACTTTCTGAATTTTGCCTTGAAAAAGACAACTATGGAGTACAGAATTACAAGACTTGTTAATCTAAACTTTGGTCAGGTCATAACTGCAAAGTTGCTTGCTGAGCATGACCTTGGGGTTTGTTGGGTTTGGCTGACGCATCTTTGCTTCCGCTATCTCTATCTCACACATTTTTCCCATGTTGGATTCTTGTAATGTTCAAAATTTGTTTTAAATTTTTTGTGAAAAGCTTGTTGTGCATTTGACACCATTTTTATTGGTGGATAGTCTTTTTTTGTATTTATCTATTAAAAAAGAGGGAAGGCATCATTCTTTTTGTGGGAAATATAAGAATCTTGGGTACTGTGTTTGATGCTCCTTTGGTGATTTTTAAAAAATGTTTTTATTGTTAAGCTGTTGAAGACCTTGTGTATGTTGAGTTGCTGAAATTTGAGAGGTAGCCATGATGTTCTTGAGTGGATTTTTCTAGTAGCAGGATAGTTTTGTTGTTCCCTGACAGTTTCACACTAGTTTCAGGTCACTGTGCAGTTTTACATTTGATTTTTTTTTTTAAATAAAAATGATAAATTTGACACTTGGTTTGTGAAATCTTACAAAAAAAACTGACTCTTACAAATGATGACTGTAACAGTGGGGTGTATGGTGAAAGGTGCTGGACACACATTTATGTGAAGACTTCATTTTGTGGTATAAGGTAAACCTTCTCCAGCTCAACAGCAATAACATGAAGAAGATGGTGGATCCTCTCCCATCAAAGTTGCAGGTATGGAGGTTGTTCATGCCTACAGATACTTGCAGGTCCACATCAACAGCAACCTGGAGTCGTCTCACAATACAGATGAACTGTATAAAAAAGGACAGAGCAGGCAGTACCTTCTTAGAAGGCTTAGGTCCTTTAACACATGTATCAGCTTTCTACACATGTTCCACCAAACTGTAGTCACCACTGTGTTATCTTTCATGAATTCTGTGCTGGGGGAAAGCGTCTCATGTGGTGACACCTGCAGACTCAACAAACTTGTGAAGAATGTGGATTCTGTTTCATCTGATACCTGACACAGTGGAGATAGTGGGAGAGGCTAGGAAGGGGAGGAAGGTTGTATAGATTAATGGGACACATCACCTCCATGAAAGGATCTATATGAGCTCCTTTAGCAGATTATTCAACTAAGATGTACAAGAGTGGTTGGGGGGGGCCCTTCTTGCCAACAGCCATCCTCCTTTTTAATGACACTGCTGGGCATTAAGATCTTCACCACAAAGAAGCAAGGAAGCACCTAGTGACCTCAGAGTCATTGCACTTTGTCTACTTGTCTAGTGTAACTGTAATTTATAACAGTCTGTTTTGTTATTTATTTATTTTTTGGCAGTTTTTGTTTTTATTTATTGCTCTGGGTGCAGCTAATTGATGCATCACATATGTTTAACTGCTCTGTAGCTATCCTATCTTATCCTTGTATGACATGTTCCTGAAACTGTTTAAAATAATTTTTTTGACATTTTGGTGTGACCTATTATGATTTTGTCAGCTTTTTTGTTCTTAACTGTAAGAAAAAATGTAGATGAAAGAGTATTGCTCCATGATTCGTGTTCCATTAAGAGGCCGTGCTCTTTATGTGTAAAATGGCAATTATGCATGTTTATACTCAGTTGTTCAGTGTTCACTCCGTGCATGTCTAGGTAGCAAGATGTTAATATAGGAAAGACTAACAATGTCAGAATTTTATGGGACTGGAAAAAGGAGAGTGAGTTTTTGTTTGGTTTTTTCCGGCCTCTGTAAAACTGGTTATCGTTATTAAACTGTTACAGAAACTTAGCCTAGTCATGGTGTCCAGTCATCCATTATCATTAACAGTTTATCTTGAGGAGGGTCAGGGTTGTCCGGAGTCTATCCTGGAAGCGTAGGGCACTAAGCTATGAAACGGCCCCTGGTTGGGAAGCGAGTCCACTGTGGGATGTCCACACTCCCCCATTCACACTCTCATGCACACACTTTGGGTAATTTAGAGTGAGCAGAAACATGAAACACATGTCTTTGGACAGTGAGAGGAAACCCACAGGGGCATGGGGAGAGCATGCAAACTCAAAACAGACTGAGCTGGATTCAAACTCATGCACAACCTGCTGCTGTGAGGCGAAAGCACTACCTGCTGAGCCAGGTCTTGGTGTCATTTCTATGATGTAAGAGAGTAGATGGTTGAAAACAAGAAGGAGGTGTCCATAGTGGAACACAGGTAAATGTGTGCTAAATGTTTGTGACAAGGTGGCCAAAAATTGGTTCCTGTTCCCTTTAGTCAGTGAGATAGCAACACCTGTGCTCAGCCAGGCACATATGCCAGGCATAATGTTTTTTAATCAGGTGAAGAAAATTCTTTTTCAGGTACAGAAAGGTCCAATTGATGCAAATTTAAAAAAGCCTTAGTTATTTGTAATGGTGAGGAAAGGGCTACATAACATGGTTACTAGCTAGATCTCATGCCTATGTAACTTAGCAAAACCAAAAGTTTACTAGTGTACTGGCAATAATACTCTAGTTGACATTGGGTGAGGCCCACTCTCAGAAAATGAGTGGTCACTTCCATCCAGTCAAGCACAGATTTAACATTTGCATGACCTACAGCTGTTTTGCTACTGCTCACCTTCTGGGCCCCCATGATGTGTCACTTCAGGTTGGCAGTCAGTCAGACATATTTTTTCACAAGCACAGCCAGCCACTCAGTTGTTCTATCTTGGGATAATCTTTCATAAACCAAACCACTACTGAGCTTTCTACTTGGATAGACAACAAAGGAAAATGGCTTTATCCAAAGGCTTTGGTGTGTGCCACTTCTGCGTCATGCCAACTGGCATTTATAATGCCCCACCCAGCTTCTATTATACTACTATACCTTTTACTGTGCTTGTGCAGTTAACTTGAACCATCAAGATGTCACCTATCCATAACTCAAAAGAGCAGATGTTCCAACATAACAAATGAAGAGATGTTTCCTCAAAAGCTGGTTTAAACTAAGAAGACTGGTGTGCACAGACAGTTCCACATACCTTGCACACACTGTGTCGCATGCACCCAAAAAATGACAGTGGGAATGGTGCCCATCTGCTGTTTTGAGTGAGCTATGAACCCAATCAATCCACCTGGTTTTGTCCTGAGGGGTATGTCCTTCTGACTCATGCCCAACCACTAACTTCTTCCAGTAGTTCTTTACACCAGGCATGTCATAATATGGTCACATTCAGATCATCAGTGATCTCATACAAGCTGGTCATTGCAGTTAATGTTTTAACTTTCTACACAGTTTATTGAAAGCCGTGTTTGTCTGTTGTGTCCATCCTTATCCGATGTTTTTTGATTCCTCAAAGAATCTGGACTCTGCCCCTGCATTGTTCTCATGGCCATACATGTGTGGTAAATGCTTATGTCATTATCCATCTTGATCAGTCCACCTGAATACCAAGCTCTTTTAGTTTAAGTAATTCATTCCTTTAAAAATGTACCCTGTAAAAAATGAATCGGCCAAAACTTTCTTACACTGAGGGCCTTTTCAGTGGTACAGTACTGATCTTCTGTCTCACAGCGCCTCGCATTTTAGGACATAAATTTGAGTCTTGTTCAGTCACAGGCATATCTCATTAAAGCTGGTGACTAAATTGTACGTTTGTATGTAACATGTAAATGGTTGTGTGGTTATGCTGTGATGGTCTAGCAGGTTGTGCCTTGTGCTTCTGGGAGAGACTCCAGACTTTCTCCACCCTGCTCTGGACAAGCAGTTTGTGGTAGCAAGTGACTACGCAGTTAGACCTTGACTTATCACATATGCTACTTACGATGACCCAGACTTAATGATGGTTGTGCCACTAACCTTATTATATATTTTCAAGTCCCTAATGATGATCCATCTGCTGTACAATTACATCGACTGGCCACGCTGCCACAAAGCACCTGTATTTGTTACAGTTTGGGTCACAGTCAGTGTTTGGTTGTCTGTCAGCAAATATCATTAATCTGTATTTACATTATTTAAACATTAGCCCTATGTATTATTTTCGAGTTCCAACATTTGATTGAAATGCTGGTCTCGGTCTGTGTTTTATTTACAAAATCATTTTTTTTTGTCATAGAATTTTTTGTGTGTTTTCATTTACAATGGCCAGCCAGCAAAAATGTGAGTGTTCTGATGGTGCTGAAAAGAAAAAGAGAAAGAAAATTGTTCTAGAGATGAAAATAATTTTAAAGCATGAAAACAGTAATTATAATACTGTTCTGTATTGTATTTATATTATCACTCTATATTAGTATCATTTTAACATGAATAATGTGTGAAAATGGTATAAAAGATAGCGACACAGCATTCATATATATTAATTATTTATATATCTTTATGGTTTATGTGTTACATTATAAGGCAACATGCAACTTATGACAAAGTCAACTTACAGCAAAGTTTCCAGAATGAAAACTCATCAGGACATACTTTTACAGGCTCTATACCAAACTACTTGTCACAAAATCATGAGGCGTGAAGCCCCCTTCACATCCTTGTATTCCACTGTTAACCCTGAATGCTCTTCAGAGCAAGTTCCTATCAGCATTGTGCATTGTTCAGTTAAGCAGCTGCTATTCTTTACAAAATGTGTTTTATTGAAGGAAAGATGGCTGAAGTACTTCCCTGCAGCACCACAGAAGAGAACGCTCCAGCAAATTCATTTAATATAGCTTTAATATTTCTGCGTTTGTGAGTGCTTTGCTTTATTCTTTCTAATACCTGCAGTGATTTTAGTACCTGAACATAACATTGATGATCATCTAATGAAGATAAAATACACTGTTATATTTTTGGTTGGGTTAATTAAACATATTCATCCATCTGTTTTCATGGACCACTTGTGTTGGTCAGCGTTGCGTTGGTCCGGAACCTAACCCAGAATTACCATGCGCAAGGTGAGGAGGGGTGCATCCTGGATGGGATTCCCGTCCTTTGCTGTTAGTTAAAAATATGTTCTCGGAAATTTGCTTTATTATCTGTATCATTTCTGAGAGTGGAGGCAGGAAGCAAGAAGAACAGTGATGACATAGCTTACAGAAGACTAACATGGACAATGTTCCTGTGTTAATAATGACCTTTTTTAGAGGACCATTTGCAAACAAATTTCTTTTAAGCCCAAAATGAAACCAAGCCTGGCATACTGTAAATTCCATTCAGTAGCAAGTTTTACTGTAATTAGAGTTCTGATATTCTTTTCCAAGTTTCAAGGTTGTAAATGCAAATATGATATGCAATGTATATGTCGCTGAATATTTTCTGCTTTTAAGATAACACAGAGATTGAGTTCAGTATGTCTTCCTTTAGCACAAATGTAAAGCATTCCAGCTTTCACATTGTTAGTCAAGCTATCAGTATTTATGGTTCATATCCATCAGTTATATCCTCCCCTGTATCTTCATTAGTTTTTATGAGGCCACTCATTGCTCATCATTTGCACTCTATTCTAGTGATGATTTGCTGCTTAAAATTAATACTTTTCAGGGTGGGACAGGATTTCTGCATCATTGCTGTGTTGTAGTGTCTAACTGCTGTAGAGTAAGTGTGTAATAGGAGCTCAAAATGATCTTCCGTTAAACACTGTGGACCAGTTAGCTTCAAATTTACAGCATGTTAAAGAAAAATGTGAAGAATGCAGTCTGGATGCAGACTGTAAACATTTAGAGCCTGTACTATGTTCATCCATTTGCCAAAAATACAAAATTCAAATGTAATAAAAAACAGTACTCAAGGACAGTTATTTTTATGTACCAATGTGCAGTATCAAATTTGTTCATTTATTTATTTATTCATCATTTTCATATTAGACATTCAGTTCTTAGAGCATTTTACCGTATCCTTTAACCATTTTTAAATCATTATTTATTTGTTAATAAAACTAAGATAACAATTGTGGTATCACTAATTAAACAACTTTTATTAAAAAGGTTTTATGGTTTTATATTAAATTAGTTTTATTTAGTGTTAGTTAGAATTAGTTTTATATTACAAAATTTGTCCTTTAATGTAGTTGCCTACAATAATTGATAATGTAGTCAAGTTATAGACTATGTATTGTTCAGATAACTCTTATTAGAAACTAATAATGGGTAATCAATTGATTTAATCATTTGCATCAGTGCTGAATATCCATTGTGTCAGTAAGATGGTTGATTTCCATAATTAGATTTGCTGTATTCTTTATGATAAAACCTGTAAAGTATATAAATGTCAGAGGAATGAAAATAAAATCTGTGACACAAGGCATAGACTTTCTGAGGCATTTTTGAAGATTTGTGTCATTGTCTGGTGGGGAGGGCATAGGGCCTTGACTTGAGGACTTTTAGATCTTCATGGCCATCATAGCCTTTTCATCACAGCTGAAGTATAGGCTTTTCTCCCTTCTGTTCCCCTTTGGGACCCTCTTCCAAAGAGAAACATCTGGCTGCTGGTGTGGGTTGATCACCTCTGGATTATATGTCTTAATCATAACTAACACACAATAACATGTTGGTTCTTGCTGCAGCACCTCACCTCATCCCTGCTGGCGGTGGCCTTCCTCTCCTCCTTTGGCAGCTCCATGCTCTATGGCTACAATCTGGCTGTCGTCAACTCACCTACAAATGTGAGTGTGTGACTGGTTCGCTGTTTGTGTTCACCAGCATCTTTTTTTTGTCTTTAGATAAACAGGGCGAAGGGTTGGGAGTAGTGTCCTACCCATAATGCTGTAATGTTGTTGAGTTATTTTGAACTTCAAAAAGAGCCATCATTCATAATTCTGAAGAATTTAAGTCAGAAAAGAACATGGCTATTAAAAAATAGTTTTTAGATGCAATTAAAGTTTCTCTTAAATAAGTTTTTCCAAGACTGATTTAACAGACACTGCCAATTTTCTGATATCAGAAACTTTCTATTGATCATTGTGGCCATGTAAGTCATTTGATATCAGTGTCTCCTTTACTAAGTGTTTAGTAAAACTCTGTTTGTGGCTTGTACACTTTATTTTTGTTACAGCGTGGGATGTTCACCCATATATTGTTTATCAAATCACAGTATGCTGACAACAAATCTTAACCAGCAATAAAATTATTAACCCTGATTTCAGAGCAGGAGAATCACAGTTTGAAGAAAACTCTAAAGATGTACCGTGCAAAGAGGAGGAGCACCCTGTGAATGACATTTTTCTACTGTTGGCAGAAATGAATTGTATTTTTGTCCCTGAACATGAACAGTGCAGGCACAGTAATGAAGTCAAGGCTCAAAAAAGCTCTCAGCTAACTTGAGTGCTGTGAAGCTTTGCAAAGTCAGGGAAGGGGCCTTTACCAGCTGCCCTGAGTTTTTTTGTTTTTAAAGGGACTGTTAGAACCAAATGACCAATTTCATTTGTTACGGTGGGTCTCCTCTTTGATCAAACCGCTCATTCATGTGGATGCCTAATGAAAAAACTGCATGGACCAACCAAAATTGCTCCCCCACAAATGAAAGTCCAGATGTAGTGGAAAAGTTGAATAATTTGGAGAATGCCCTGGAACCATTTCCCTCTCTTGTCAATAAGTCACACAGCAGAAGTGTTAAAAGTTGAGGGCAAGAGAGGAGGCTTTGTGTAGCTTCTTAGCTGAACCATGAGAACCTGAATTGATCATTTATTACAGGCAACACACTTATTTCTTCTAAAGTGATTAACAAACACAAATGTATAAAAAGGATGAGGCAGAAAGATCTAATTTGCTCTTGACCTGGAAATGCCAGAAGAGGAGTAGCAGAAGTCACATGAGATACACTGACTTGGAAATCCGCTGCCTTTCTAAAGGAAACAAAGAATTTTCCAGAAGAAAAAAAAGTAACTCTTTTTAAAGGATCAAATTACTGAATCTTCAATGTTTTTTTTTCTGATTGTTCAGGAATATTTACATTACAGGATCCAACCTTTTTCAGCTAAGAAATAAAAAAACCTCTTAAGTTTCAGGAATTCTTAAGTTTAAATGACAAGAAATAAATGTGTACAGAGTCCATTGCAGTGGGGAACTTCTTACTGTCATCAATTTTTTTAGTTCTTAAAACTGCAGTTAAATCTACTCAGACATCTTGGAAAACTGAAGTCTTTGGATGAAGATATTACATGGCATCTTATGTGAAACAGCCAGTGGGGAGAGTTTTCTCCTTAAACACAAACAATTGCTTGCCAGAGAAAGTCAAATCCATAATGTTATGAGACTATAATGAGTCTGACAATAAAATCTTTAACTTGCAAAAAGGGGTTGTTTGATAAACAATTGAATATTTAAAGTCAATTAAAAGAAATTTGAAATTTCACATTTAAGTATTTTAAATAATTTAATGAGTTAATTATTAGTGATTTTAAGTAATTTTAGCTGTATAAGCACTAAAAACCAATAAAATGCATGTTTTGAAAAACACTGACATGGTCAAATTGGATCACTTTACTGAGAAGTGCATTATAAAAATGAATATATTGAAATTTAATTTAATTGTCTGCCTTACAGCTGTATACTCTAAGTTTTTTATCTTTTACATTTGACTAGGTGTTTGGGAAAGCAGTCATTTTTTATGGTCTTACAGTTATGTCAATTTTCTCCCATTTCAGTACATCAAGGATTTCTACAACCGCACTATTGTGAGACGAAGTGGCAGCGGTGTGAGTGAAAAGACCCTCACACTCATGTATTCCCTCACGGTGTCCGTGTTTGCCATAGGAGGCCTGCTGGGCTCGTTGATGGTTGGAATACTGGTCACCAAATTTGGAAGGTGAATAAATCCTTCTTTCTGATGCCATTGACTTGAACTTGTGTGTCTATCATTTGTTCATTTGTAAGGATGTTAACAGCTACTATAAACAGGTTTTCTGCATCGGAGCTGGAACAGGTGCTAAGGGAAAATAGAGCATAATTTTAAGCCAGATTAAAAAATAAATTATCATTTTCACATTTACGTGTGATTTTCTTTTACTTCAGTGAGGAATTTGTAAAAAAAAATGACAATGGTTGTTAAAAAAAGTCATAAAAATAATGATTTACTTCACAGTTTGGAAGAATAATTAGAACTCAGCAAAATGTTATTACATGTGAGCTGTGTGATGCTGCACAAATCAAATGTGATAGTAAAGTTTACATCCTTTATAGATTTATGCTGAGACGGAATGGATCATCGAGTTTTGGTAGTTTTACATATTGATTTAGTCATGGAAAGTCAATCCCCAAGACATCCACGTTAATACCCTCCTCTTCATGACCATAAACCACCTCAGATTAATAGGCTGTGACCCATTTATGACCATAAACAGTGTTTGTCTTTGCAGGAAAGGGACTTTGGTGAACTCGACAGCTCTGGTCTTCATTGCTGGAGCACTGATGGGGTTCAGTAGGACGTGTGAATCTCCAGAAATGGTTATCATTGGCCGCTTCATTACCGGCATACACTCAGGTACACTCACATGAACTATAGACCGACTTCTGACTCACTCTCTGCCACTCAGTTTCATAACATGAAAGACCATTATTCCATCTGAAGCAGTAGCACATAGAAGAAATAGATATTCCAAGTGGACTCTGGGGATGCTCCAAATGAAATTATTGTCACTGAAGGGGCCTTCTATTGTCCCTGATCCCCATCAAGCAGTTCCTTAGATTAATCTGATCCCTATCGTGCATTTTATTCATTTATTTGTTTGAGATGTAAGTTTTGTAATGTAATTTATAATGACATCTGCGAAGTGCAATTTGGACACCTGCGTTATTCATGAAGCTTGTATTATTTTAGTTTCTCAGCAGACATTTTATGGAAAACTGTTTCTTACAACTTTATACATTTGGACAGCTTTATTTGCTTCCAGTGTTGAAGCGATGCAGAATAGGCAATGTGCCACAAAAACGACATTAATCCAGCACCGTTTCAGTGTCAAACACAACTCACTCATATAATAAACAGCCACAGCCTGTTTGTTTGGACTTTCCCATCTCCCCTCCCACAGGAATTTCTCTCAGCGTGGTGCCCATGTACCTTGGTGAGATTGCTCCAAAGAACCTGCGCGGTTTCCTTGGGCTTATGCCCAGCATTTTTATCTGTTTAGGAGTCTTCATCGCTCAGCTACTGGGCCTCCATGAATTACTGGGAAAGGTATGGATAGACCTACTGTTGCTGAGTTCTTTACTGACCAGGTGTCTGGATTTTTCAGTTGAGAGGGGTAATGGTTTCAGGGCAGCAGGTGGAGTTGTGGTTAAGGCATAATGTTCCTTTGGAGATAAACATCAGCTGTATGACTTCCAACATTAAGTTAAGGTTAACATTTAAAAACAGCTAGAGAGGCTGAAAGGTGAGGCTAACAGCTGAGGCTAACTGGCAGATCAGAGGGAAGATGCTGAGTGGTCTGATTTCACAGACAAGTCTAATGTGTGCAAGTTTGTGACCCCTCTGAGATATGTGTTTTGGCTCCACAGGAGGAGTACTGGCCCCTTTTCCTGTCATTGGTGGTGGTGCCCACCTTCATCCAACTGCTGCTGCTGCCTTGGTTCCCGGAGAGCCCGCGCTATCTACTCATAGAGAAACGCAACATTCATGCCACCATCACAGGTGAGAAAAACTATCTCATCCCAAAGGGCTGCTTTTCATAGGAATGTCTTGGCATTTAGGGTTTACTTGTGAAGTAAGAAAAGAAGATACAAAGGACAGAAACAAATAGAAGCAATTAAGTTTAACTGCATTATTGAAGGAGTTGGGAATGGTGCCTCTCAGGATTTGATCTGTGCCTTTTTTCCACTTTCTTAATGTAGCAGCTGATGAACCAAAGCATAAAAACCCAGACCATATTATTTGCAGTGCAGGAAATAGCAGTGGTGTCTCACAGTAACTGGATATGGGTTTGCTCTCTGCTCAGGCTCTTTGGCCTTGTTCTCCTCAGATTTGTGTGGGCTTCCTTGAGGTGCTCAAATTTCCTTCCTCAATCCAGAAAAGGTGTTTTAGGTCCACTGTTGAGTAAATTGAGCACAAGTGTGGGAGTGTATATGTGTGTTACACTGCCCTGTGGTATAAATGGGGTATAAATTAGTTTAGTCCAGTATATCGAGCACTGTTATGTTACCTTGTATAATGGAGTCAGCTCAATACAACATTGTAATAATTACAGGTTGCTTTGGAGAAAAGCATCTTATAAATAAATAAATGTAACTGAAAACTATTAGATTATAATTTCATGCACAACTGTACCCCAGTATCCAAGTGTAATTGGTTCCTAGAAAAGGCTCGAATGCTTCAAACACGAATATTGGGAAGCTATTATCATTATTTCTTATGAGGAAAATTGTGATTTTTTTTCTGTGTTCGACCCAATTAATTTCCCCAAAATATCCCTAACACTCTAAAGTACCTATTTCAGGGTGATAAAGAACACTTTAAAGACCAATTACAATTAACAAACAGTTAATGAGGTTATTAATAAGCATCTGTGTGTTTATATGCAGTTTAGTATCATGCATTATGTTTATTTCCTTAATAGTTGTAATAACAAGGAACATTTAATGGCCAAATTTAGGAAAAAACAAAGACATGAAAACAATATAAAACAGAAAAAACAATAAGATGAAGACTGTAATGGCTGTTACTGTAATGAACTGTTACTGAGGGACTTACTGACTGTACAGAAGTGACCAGAATAACAGAGGGGAAACTGCATTTGAACCCGGGCCACGTGGGGCAAAGACTGACAACACAGATGCTGGGTGCAGTGCTGCCACCTAGTGTCTCACTCACCACTCACACCCTTTACATGTGACCCTAACCTATTTCTAATATTTCTCTCATGTGGTTCAGCTTGGCTTAGACACAACTTGTTACACCAGGATTTGTCGACTCAAATGCTAATCTTGGTATTAATATATACTGGTTGTTTTATCGGGGGCTTGGAAACCTGGAAGCTCAAATTCCAGGGTGCAGGTTTACTCAGTTTTCTGACTGTCACAATCATGATGTTAAAAAGGCTAACACAGACAGTCATGTGTATTATCTGGAGCAAGTACCATTTTTTAATTTTTTGTGGCAGCTTTTGTACTATAGTTTGCTTCTAATTTGACCATAACTTTCAACAAATTCAGGACTAGTATGCAGTTAGAGCAGCATGTTGACCCTTGATATCCAGAAAGCAGCCCAGTAACTGTGTAAATGGTCCTCTTGCGCTTCCCTCTCGCAGCTCTAAAGTGGTACCGAGCCAAGTGCAACATCCAGTTGGAGGTGGAGGAGATGCAAGAGGAGCAGCGCTCGCTGTCCACAGTGGACACGGTGTCAGTGAGGGGGCTGCTGATAGACCGGAGTGTGCGCTGGCAGGTCCTGTCCGTTGTGGTGGTCAACATCGGCATGCAACTCTCCGGCATCGATGCGGTGAGGGGTGCCTCTCTGGGGGCTGCGTGGAGTGTTGTAGTGGTAGGCGTTGGACCATTAGATAAGATATTAAAGTTGCTTGACGTTTAAAATTCCTTTTGTGCATCTACATTTCTGTACTGATGACTTAATGTGAAATCTGTTATGCTTGATCTACAACCAGTTTTACTAATAAAGCATAAACTTTGCCTTTTAGGACTTGATCAATTTTAACGTGAAAGGACTGTATACTCAATTCCTATTTATAAACTTAATTATAAATTCCTTTTTCCAGTGCACACGGTTCAGGACTACTTCAGCTTTCATGGCTCCTTTTCAAATTAGGTCCTTGCTCAGCCTGTGTAGGTGGACTCGGTTTCACTCCTCCAATAATTCAACACATTCTAAGAAACAAAATAAAAACAAAACATTGTTTAGAAATGGTCCTTCGTTCAAATTTATCAAGCAGAATTCTCAAAACAAAAATTGTTTCTCGCCGATTTCTTTGTAAAATAAATTAAATAAGAGCAATGGTTGTTTTTGTAAAAGACTGCAACATTATCCAGTGTAATTTCCCTTGGGATATAATTTTGTAATTCCAGCTACAACAGTGCATGAGGGTATTGAATTGTTTTTAAAATGTGTTGCCGATTTTAAAATGTAGATGCTGACGACTTTGATGACATAGTCTTTGCAATCCATCTGTAAAACGGAGACAGTGTTGGGTCTGTGCTCAGGGAAAAAAAGTCACTTTTTGGTTATTGTTGACCGTGTAAGAATGAAATATGGTTTGAAGCGGATGCCCTCTAAACATATGCATCCCAACCTCTTATAGTCTTACAGTAAAGAAAAAATGCACAGTTCATGAATTACATAAAGCTTCAATTGTTTCTTTTTTGGTTTTTGTTTATTTATTTATTTTTTTAAATTTAGATCTGGTTCTACACCAATGCCATCTTTGAAAATGCTGGAATCCCCATCCCTCAGATTCAGTACACAACAGTGGGAACTGGAGCCATTGAGGTTATTGCAGGTCTTGTGGGGGTAAGTACCTCCGGCCTTCAGAATAGTGTTCACAGTACCTAGTCTGTTGCATTTTTTGACTTCTGATCGGTTCAAAAACAGTTTACATTTCACATCTCTTCATAGTTGGCCACCCTATGCATTTAGCCCAGGAAATAAGGATGTCTTTTATGAAGACAGGAAAGAGAATATCTCTTCAACATAACTCCCCCATTACTATACCAATGAATAACTTTATTATGTCTTGTTTAGAAGCAGCTTTGCACCTTTGGATTGAGCTGAAGGCCATATTTTAAGGCCCACTTTCAAAATACACAATTAAACCTACTCAGCTTTTATTGAACGGTGTGAAGAAAATGAAAGTCACTGATTTTTTTTTTTTTTTTTATTATGTACAACTGTCCTGGGTTTTGCTGTTTTCTCTGTCAACCTAAGTTTTTTCTGCTTTTTGTCTTCTCCGGTACCATTTTGAGGCAGTGCCCGCCTGATCTATAAGACAACCAGCACTGCTTCCAATATACCAAGTACAGCAGAAAACTATTAGGGAGAATTATGTTTCTCGTTTCACCTTCCCCTTTCCCAGAACGCATCTCTCAGACATAATGGAGGACGGGCAACCGTCTTCCCCCGCCGCACGCACGGGGACGGCGCTTCTCGGCCAGGATTTAGTGTTGTACTAGAAGCGGATGGAGGCGAGAGCCCGCTGTTAGTCATAAGAGCTCATTGCTGTCAATGTCAATTGGCCCTCAGTGGGGAGGTAAATGGCACCCAAAGGAAGTCTGGAGATTATGAGGTTATGAAATTACAGTGATTGTCTGGAGGTTATAAAATTACAGCGATACATTCTGCTGTCATCCCTTTTTTTCTCCCTCTTCTTTTAAGTCATCACATTTCATTTTTATAATTTCAACAGCACTGCAAACACAGAAAACGGCCTTTGTTAAGACTTTTTAGGGGCGGTTCTGAGGACGCCGGATCTCGGACCAGTGTCTCCAGACGTCCTCCTCCCTCGCATATGACAATCGGGGCTGTCCGTTTCCTCCTCAGTGCTTCACCATCGAGCGGGTTGGCAGGCGGCCTCTCATGATTGGCGGGTTCAGCTTCATGGGTGTCTGCTGCGCAGGGATAACACTTTCCCTCATTCTGCAGGTGTGTTCCCTCCGACGGCCTTTCACCTGCATTCACTTTATAGATGAAACGCACTGAACGATTTGCTTTCTGCTCATTTCCCTTAGTTTTTTCAAAATAGATATTCTAATTTCCTCAGTTGTAATGGTTGTAATGATTTTTGATTTGTTGTGTTTTGATCATTTTTTCCTCTTGGAATGCCAGTCTACTGTGTATGGAAAATGTCACATGTTTCATTGTGTTGCCAATTACTTTTTGATCACAAACATAATTACTTTGAAAAACATAGATGCGTGTCCCGTTTTTTTTTGACGGATACCACACGGTTGTGTTTAAAACTTCAGGCCCACGTGTCCTTCATGAGGTACGTCAGCGTGGCCTGTGTGGTCGGCATCATAGCTGGGTTCTGTATCGGACCAGGTGGGTGTGAGTTTATTACAAACTTCAGGTAGATTGTTTGTTTGATCTGCAAACATGTTTATGCTTGTTTACAGCTGACACATGTTTAATGACAAACATATTGGAGCGGATCAATGTACTGGTCAAGGCTGCAAATTCAGTATCCTTCCAAAGATTTGCACCTGAAACCCTTGTAGCAAAAGTAAAACTCCCAAGTAACTACACCTGTCTCTGTCCTCTGCAAGTAACGGTGTCCTTTTTTCCAGATCAGTGGCTTTTGCTCACAGCAGGAATCTCAGGGTACAGCCTTTTTCCTTCGGTTATCAAAGTAAGGGGTGGCAGTAATCAATTACCATCTATTATGTTCAGCATTTGGCAGATCATCTTCCTCCTGCTGTTCTCTTCTGAAACAAGGAAAGGGTGACCTCTGCAGGCAAGCTGTGCTACAATAACATACAAAACATAATTCAGTGCTAAGTAATGCACTTCATCTTGATATTAAACAGCATAATAATGAGTTGTACATTTTTTAAAAGACGTACTTTTTATATAAAAGACAGCATCTGGCAAAACAAGTTAAAACCAGAATGTGGCGGCGTCTTGATTTGCAAGCCACAGCTTTAAATCATATATCTCACTCGGATAAAGATTCGTTCTGAGTTTCCGGACAGTCGAAATAAACCGACGGGGGAAGTTGTTCCATACATTGTTGTTCTTCGAGAGCTTATTAGGACAAAAAAGTATTTAAAGGCTGTTTCCTGCAGTATGAGGCAAGAAGGAACGGATCGCACAGCAGTGGAGACGCATGTCCCCGAGGGAATGATGAACGAGCGCCTTCGCCGTGTACGCAATTGTTGCACCGCCCAGCCCCTACAACGGATCTATAATTCATTCTCAGCCGAGGATTTCTGTTGTTGTAATTATGTCTTTAATTACGGTTTTTATGGCTCATTGTTCATAAATAATGATGAATATGGCTTTTTAAGACAAAATCCTGCATGAACAATGAATTGCAGACCAGGTTCCTTATCAGTTTGACTGCATCAGGCCTCCTCTTGCAATTACCATGTGCAAATAATGAAACCATTGCTGGGTTTCCTCGTGAATTCATTAGATTTGAAAAAAGACCCAGCAAATGCTTATTTCTCACTTGTAACCAAAAGGGATTACGGAGATGGGGAGGCCTCCCATAGTTTTTACATATTAACATACCAAGATTTATAACACCATTTGTTTTGTTCCTGGTCTGTGCTGCACTGTGCCTTAATGCTCCACCTTTTTTATTTTTTTGAGGGATTTTCTTAATGTCTTTTTACATTATGCTGGATGTGCATTTTTGCAAAATATGCAACATGTCTCAGATTATGAATATCCTTTGAACGTCAGAATTGTGTGAACAAGAAGTTATGTGCAGAGGCATTACAAGGAGGCGATGAACAAATCGTTCATTTTTTACGTAAATTTGAGCATTAAATTTCCATTGCTATTACTAGTTATAACAAGGCATAAAACATAAGGTATGGTACTAGATAAAAAGTAACTGCATATAAACACACAAATGCATATTAATTACCTATAAATAGTTTGTTAATTAGATAATCAGTGTTTAAAGTGTTCTTTATCATGCTGAAATAGGAATTTTACAGTGTTATGGGATATTTTGTGGAAATTAGTTGGGGTTTCTAAGATGAAACTGTAAAATCAAAGTTTTCCTCACAAGAAATAATCAAAATTGCTTCCTGGCATTGTGGTATTTGCGCTACTTCTAGGAACAAATTACACTCAGATACCGGCGTACAGGTGTATAGTGCATGGGAAGCGAACAATAGGAGTCCTCTTAGCACTTAAAACAAGAAACCTTCAGGTTTCCAGTTGGTGTCATTTGCCACCACGATACCTGCTGGTTTGCAGAAGCTCACATGTAGTGCAGAATTGTAGCAAGGGCAGCCATGTACAGGGGAGTAAGTGGACTGCTGTTATACCTG
Source organism: Arapaima gigas (assembly GCA_900497675.1). Taxonomy (NCBI): domain Eukaryota; kingdom Metazoa; phylum Chordata; class Actinopteri; order Osteoglossiformes; family Osteoglossidae; genus Arapaima; species Arapaima gigas. The sequence goes on from UFQX01000104.1 coordinate 225,574, forward strand.
TCAGATGAGGGTCGATGAGGGTCCAGAGTGGACGAGGATTCAGAAAAGAACTGTGCTCTGTCTGTGTTCTTTCTGCAGCCGGAGTGCCCTTCCTCATGACAGCTGAACTCTTCAAGCAGTCCCATCGGCCTGCGGCATATACCGTGGGCGGCTCACTCAACTGGGTGTCCAACTTCACTGTGGGCTTTGTCTTCCCCTTCTTGCAGGTGAGCGCCCTCCTCAAGGAAAATTTGGAGCTCTGTTAAAAAGTCTTTCCGCCCTGCCCCGATTCTTGAGTGATGATCTCACCATTTGTTTATGTGCACAAGCTATCCAAGTTATTAAGATCATCTTTGAAATTTTTTACATTACTGTAGATCAGCTATTTCCAATCCATTTGGTGTTTGTATTGAAGATGTGTACGAGATACAGAAGTAATATGGCAAAACATCTACCAAAATAATGTCAAAACTGCAGTGTGGGAATCGGGAAGTTTAGTGGATGTGGTGAGCAGGTACTTCTGTACAACAGTTTGAACACGTGGATCTTTTTGATAATGTAGTAAATTGATATCTTTTAATTACATTTTTTCTAATCACAGAAGTGGAAAAATGTGAAAATGTGCTCTGAACTAGGAAGTATCTCATCATGTGATGATTTTTCTTCTTTAACTGTCATACAATCATTGCCTTATGCTATATTTAAAGTATATCCAAGGTACACAGTAAATACATAAATATGTACCTTCATGCACTGCAACATATGGAAAGGAGCTTTTTTGTTTAGGATTCTAGCAGCTTTAGTAATGAGCACTGCTTTTTGGGTTTTCTTGGGCCAGATCTCAGCAGGAGCCTTCTGCTACCTGGTGTTTTGCGGTGTCTGCTTGGCTGTGGCCTTTTACATCTTCTTCATCATCCCGGAGACCAAGAACAAGACCTTCATGGAGATCAGCCAGATGTTTGCCTCCAGGAACAACACACTGAAAAGCCAGCCCCTCAGCGGCCCTGATCAGCTGAAGCTGAAGGCAGTGAATGGCTACGGAGCCCTGGAGAGCGGAGGGGACAACAGCCTGGAGGCGCTGTAGAGGGTGGCAATGGAGACGTAAGGCAGAGCAAGACCAAGACGGACAGGGACCGCAGCATAAGAACATTCTCTACACCATGACACTGCTAAGACTTCCACAAACTATGAATACATGGATGGTTTGGTGTCTTTTAACTGCTACATGGTCACCTCCCATTTCCATTGGGACAGCAAACTGTTTGTATGGAACGGAGTGTGTCAGTTTAGAAAATACTCCATTTTCCTATAAACTTGAACATGTGTCTGTACTCAGAGGTTTTACTTGTTCCCAACTGTGCCTTATGAACCTAGGACCATAAGCTGTACATACATACTTTCATATATTGCAGTCATCACACCTAATACCATTAACTTCTATTAATGTTACAGCTCTATTACAGTCTCTCTTTTCTATCTTGAATATGCTTAGTTTCCATGACGCCTAGGGCTCTGCAGCAGAAGCAATTGTTGACTACTTTGATGACCGATACAAGAAATGAGCATTATAATGGAAACTCCCATCATGATATGGTGACCCTCTGCATTTTAGACTATTCTGATCCTCCTTGGATCAAAGTTATTTTTAATTGACAGACCTGTCAAGACCTGTATGAGTTTTTTTTGCAGTACATAGCAGTACTGTAATAGGTACTTGCATCTAAAGTGCTAAGAAAACCTTTTATGGTCTTTCTGATTTTCAAAATAAAAATTTTGGAATCAAATTAGATTAAAGTTAGGGTGCAGTTAGATTTTCCCATTTTATTACCTTCCACACCAAAGAACTGGTGAGAAAACACCTTTTTTCTCTGAGGGGCCTTTTCATATACTAGAACTGAGAAAAAGATCTGCTGAAACTAAATGTCAAAAAGCTGTAAAAATGGAAAGTGGGAAAATATTATTTCACAGCACTGTAGCTGACTGTGTTTCTTCCTCTGTAGGTGGCATTTGCCATTTAAAATCTGCATTCAAATCACTTTACGAATATTTTGTTCACCTGTTCATATGAACTTCTGTTCTATGGCTTATTTTTGTAATCCTTTTCAATTGTGTTGTAGACCATACTATTTATTGTATTATTGTCTACATACACTTTAGTCCCATGCTGGATATGGTGCTACCTTCCACATTTTCCCTACAGTCAGTAAAGGAAAAAGCCTCTTGTATTAAAGACTACCTTCATGCAGTTTGACATCTTAATTTAGGTTAACTGTCTTGTGGTTATTAGTGGTTCTCTGGCTCTTTAAAATGTATTTTTTTGACTAATTCAATATTTTCAGCTTTTATGGACCCTCTCTTTGTCTTACACAGGCCCCCATTCTCAGGTGAGAGAATTATTAACAAACTGATCCCAGCTATTATACAGCATGTAATATACATGCACTACTGTATTTAACGTTTTACCATTTCTACTTAGCAGCATTCAGTATTCACACTGTTTTACATCATACTGGGTCAATGATTGTCTACTGAAACTTGAAAAACCACTTTTCCGAAAGCCTACAGTTCTTTGCAAAACTCTTTAGACCATAAAAGTCACTTCCTTCAAATTTGTACAGTTTTTTCTTTTTTTTTTTTAACTTGAATTAATTTTGAATATGACGTATCAGACTTGCTTTCTTACTTCCTTGTCACTAATCGTGCTGTAACCCAAATCCAGAAGTGTTGCATGTCTGCCGAGACAGAAACATTAAAGGATGTAGGGTATTTGAATGTTATTATATATTTATACATTTTGTATGTTGCCAAAACAGCAATAAAATATTTCAGTCTGTGTTGTTCGTCCTCTGAGGTTAGATGTGCCTAATTTTAGGGCCTGGTCCGCACCAAATGACTTTCCAGACTATATGGGAGGTGTTCAGAAAAACGAAAGCATACACTACCTACTAAAGTGAGACTTTCATATAATAATGTAATGTGTAGAGAACGTGTAATGTGGGTAATGAAGTGAAATAAGGTCAGTCCTGTAGCTGAAACATACATACAGTACACTGAAATATATGCAGTGTACTGTATGTATGTTTCAGAAAACAGTGAATAAGGTACAGATACAACTGCATCAGAATGCAGCCACAGGGGCACTGGGGGGAAGGGGGTGCCCATTAGAAAGAAAAAAAAGGTAAAGAAGAAGGATAGTCAAATAAAAAATAAAAATAGTAAAATATTTATAGTTTCCCTTACGTTTTACCCTTATGTTATACATTAAATTATTTTTTAAATATTCATGATTTTTCCATTTTTTCAGGAATATTTTTGCCATGGTCCATAAAATTTGAAATCTGAAAATGTATCTATGTATGTATGTAAGTATACAATTTATTCCTTTCTCACCAAGCTTTTCTGTGGGGAAAGATGCTATGAGAGGTGGTTCTGATGGACCTTTACTCTGCCCAACACAGAGAGTTCTGGTTCCCTGAGTAAAGAAGAGCAAACTCTACAGACAGGCCTCTTTAAAGACCGTGATTCATGTTGGGCTTCAGCAGAGATGCGTCAAAGTGGAACAGCCTCATAGGAGAGGCAGTTTCAGCAAATACTCACTGGATTTTCTTCCGCCTGCCTGACTGCAGCCACGTCCACCAACAGCAAGCAACATATCCTGCCTTGACCATATCCAGTGCCATCTGCACGGTGGCCCTGCCATCAGTTCCAGTGGCTCCTTGTAACTCAGGGCTGACCGAGGTGAAATGAACACAGTTAACCATTAACAAGGTGTTAGCATCTCCTCATTCACACTGCACTTCACATCTTCAGAGGTTGGTCCTCTTTATTCCTCACTGTGCTGTCAGTTTCAGCTCGAGTCACTTCACATGAAGGCACATTTGGCAAAGCGGTACCTTATTCCTCAGTAAAATCATTGCACATCGTGCAGCATACAAGAGGAACAGCAGGGTTGTTCTTGTACTAAATGCAATAACAATTTCCCTGTGCAGCTGCCCAGGTTCACTCCAGCAGACCTGAACGACGCTGACAGATTCATGGTGGTCAGACACAGTGATATGGGAAACACCGGCTGCTCATTCTGACTTCACAGGGTGGGTGGGGGTTGGGGGTGAGGAGCTGTCAGTTTTGGCTGCACGGCCTTGGAAAGGAAGCACTGGTTCGAAGCATTGCTTTGGATACAGGGCTTCCAGGTTTTTGATGCATCCATGTTAACCAGCGTTTTTTCCTCTGTTTTTTTGTTTGTTTGTTTGGACAAAATAAGAAAACACAAAAATAATACCACAGAAATACAATACAACGTGGTGGGGAGACTAAAAAACTAACGCGTTTCTAGAAATGTCTCCCCCAAAAAGGAAAAAAGGGTTAAAATGACGTCAACAATTCACAGCCGCAGGCTGGCAGATTTAACAGCAGCAATACTATGAATGATGAACAAAAGTATGAGACAGTAGACAGCAGATATGAACACACGTCCACAAATTACACTCGCGATAAATTATGTTGATCCATAAGAAATTTTTAAAGCAATTTCTTGAATATTTCAGGCCCCATTATCACCATCACTGACCACACCCAATGCATGTGTGTATGTTTGTGCATTTGTGTATTGTTGTATTTATTATTTATACACATTGTATTTATCTTTAATATATAGACTTTGATCTTTAATCTATCTATATCTATCTTTTTATTACACATTCTCTTAATTTTCCTTCCCCATGTCCTGTGGACCTGAGGATCTTCATTTTCTGCTCCCTTTTAGACCTGCTGTATAACAGTGTTCAACAATAAACTGCTCTTGATTCTTGAATAATGAAACAGATGAACATTATTTTAAATAGAGGGAAAGACTGTAAGACTTGGTCTGATCACCCAGGTTTCAACTAGCCAGATACATTAGTCACGAGTGACTTCAGTGGAAGCTTCTCATAAATTGCTTCGCATAACTAGGACCGAGCAAGCGGCCATTAAATTGGAGGTTATCCTGACCTGTCAAGAGATTTTTACCGCCTGTAAAGGGTGTAAAGCTACTACGACATTTTCTTCCATCCTCCAGTCAGTTCACCATTTTCTCAACCATTTTGGGAGCTGTAACAACACATCATGAAAGAAATTGCTGTCGCTCTTGTTCCTGTTCAGTACAACAGAGCTCCATCAAGAACCGCATGCCATCAAGGAACAAAGAACCTCATGTCTCTTTTAAAGTTTGAGTAAATCTGCAAACCACACGAACCATATATATATTTTAATACAGCTTTTCAGACTCAAGCCTTGCTGTCACATTTCATTGATCCTTCGCTCCATCATTGACACACTCTTAATGTATTATTAATTATGTTCTCTCTGCAGATCATAACAGATCATGAGCACAGATACAGCGCTGACATCCATCCTAGTCTCCAACTCAGAGGGGTGTATTTCAGTGCTGGGGGGTGTAGGGGGTGGTGGGGTCGGGGATGTACTCGGTCGCAGGGCTTGAGGAAACAAGGGTCACTGGTAACAGCAGCGGGCACAAAGGCACACGTGAGTGAAATTTTCCAACACAGTGGATGGTAATCTAACTGTGTTGTTCTTTGCCCCCCAGGCAGCCCGCTCCATCTGTGCCTGTCGCCCCCTCCGCACACACCCCTCAGTCCTCCTCCCCAACTGGGTTGAGAATAGATAAACACTGTCAACGGCCTGCCTCTCGTGACTTGCGAAGAGGGATTGCCAGGCAAATCATATCAGCCCCTTTGTTTTTGTCACCGCCGTGCTCAGAACTGAAGGTCACAGTGTTTGTTTTATTTAAGACAAGTGCAAAATGTAGGGTGGGGGGCCCACAAAGACCCTGTCATAAGCACATCCAAACCACAGAGCTTCTTATAAGTCATGCAAAGACATGCTTTAGCACGTTTGATATTAAAACAGTAATAACTGTGGCTGCGTCCTAGTAGGCGGTCTGGTGGTTAGAGCTGCTTCCTTGGGGATCTGTGGACTGAGGCTTGAATCCCACTTGTCCTGCTGGTGTACCCTTGATCAGTGTACTTATTCAGCAAAAATTGCTTGACTGTATGAACAGGTAACAAGTTATAAGTTTGTTTCAAGAAAAGCATCAGCTAAATGAATGTTATTAACCAGGCAATTCTCATAATCACCCACAATACTTGTTATTCCTCTCTACTGAGCTACAGGGCAGTAAGTGGCGTACAGGTCAGGGCTGCTGCCTTCTATTCAAAGCACCCAGGTTCGAGCCCCAGCTCCTGGTTTAGCATCCTTGATCGAGGTTCCCACCCTGGATGGACGCAGTAGAACTTGTCTAGCAGTTTAAATGGGAAAATCACTGGGCGTATTTGAATGCTGCAAGTAGGTTTCGAGTAAATAAATGTAAATTTGTTGTGAGGTCTGTGAGCGGGCTGTTCGTCCCAACAGGAGGAGAAGCTCAGTCGCTTGCATCAGCCTTCGCTGTGCACATTTGCGCCGTGTGAAGCGGTGAGCATTAGTCCGTCGAGCCCATGCTAATTGGGAGTCTGTGCTGATGGGAGCAGATTTTTCACCAGGAATTGCTGCTCGCTGGGGAGTTACTGTCACTCGGCAGGTCAGGGACGGCCAGCCTCTCCTACCTCATCAGCATTCGACTCACCCGTCTCGTGCGTTCGCCGTGACGCAAGCACATAGGGCTTATTTAGAGGCTGCTGAGATTTTTTTGTGACCTCTAACCTTTAAGGCCTTATTTGAGGACAGCTGGCTAAATTTGATAAGTCATTCGAGAGGTCGCTTGGTGTTTTTTGCTTTGTCTGTTCGACACACAGGTGCCCGCGCACACACGCACATCTCTGCACTTGTGGTCGCTATCGGAAAGGCCAGTGGCTCCTGGCTAGACACACTGTGAACAGAAGAAACGTTTAGTTCCCAAAGCCTCCACAGAACGGCTTCATCTCAATTAGCCGATACTGTTACCACTTGTTCGTATTCTAAGCAACATCGCACTCCCCTGCTTTAACAAATGTAATTTCCAAACAATATTTATGCCGAGAACACCAAGTTGCTATCAATAAATTATGTATAATGGTTACGCCGCCTTACAAATGGCCTTGTTGAATCGAAGTAGCATTAATATATTTGAGAAGTCTTATTTGAGGTTTTATCAACTTTCGCTTTGCTCTCTCTGTTGTTAATCAGGTTTCGCCTGGCATGATGCATGGAGGACAATATATATTTTCCCTGTGCTCAAGGGTACACTTAGTCTGACGGGGGGAAAAAAAGTGAAACAAAGTGCATTACGCCCCCTCCCAGCAAACATACTGACAGACACAACGCGCTCGCACAAAACAGACCCGCCGTACGCGCACTAACATTTTAATTAATGACAACAGATTTTCCCCTCATAAGTGCTTTAATGTGCACTTATTGCTGTACCAGTCCCCTTGGTCGCGGAAATATTATGTTGACGGATGTGCTCTGTCGCGGGCACTCCCTGGATGGAGCCAGCTGTCAGCCCGAGATGATAACATTAACACGGAGGGAAAGTGATGACAAATGCCCGTTATCAGCGAACGAGGCTGGTGACAAATCGAATCTCGCCTCCCAAGCAGCCCCATTACACTGTAATAAAAAATGATGGATGGCTTTTTCTGGCTGGACCTCTGTTAATGCGATTTCGACTGGTCTCTCTAGCTTCCAATTAAGGCGGGAGAGAGAGAGAGAGAGAAGGAGAGACAGAGAGAGAGGCAGGGAGGGATGGAGGGAGGCAGGGCACATGGAGGAAGCTGGGAACGTGCCACGGAGCTATGCTAATTGTGTCTGGAGAGCCAAAGGCACTTTGCGTCTTCTGTCTCCCCGCATCTTTGTGCCGGTGTGGTGGAGTCATGGTGCGGAACAGGCCCCGCGCACGCCAGTATTGGGGGACTTAAGAACTGACGCCGAACAGAGACGAGAGAAGACGCGCTGCAAAGCATCCCGCAGAAATATGCCAGCATCCCTGGGGCACGGAGGGACAGGGGGGACTTTCTGTATGCAAGAATCATACGGAAACTTGCATCCATCAAAAAGTGGGTCTGTTTTTTCAGACTCATGGAAATGTAACTAAATGCTCTAAGTGCACGACCAAGTTACCGTCTTCTACTTTCCTGACCCTTCCGTGACACAGCAGCCACAAACTAACCACGTCCCCAGCCTGCTGTTCCACCCTCAAGCGCTACAGAATCCCAGGGATGACAGGAAAGATGTTTCCAGAAGCAGCGTGTGTCCAATGTCATGTGTTCTGGGAAGGCAAAGCCCCTAGTGGGGTTGTGGGGTTGGGAGTTAAGCTGGGGGATATTAAGCTATTGCAGGTGTGACCTGCCAATGCCGGGGGGGGGGGGGGGGTTGCTTTTTTCATTGTGACACCCTCCTCAAATCCAGCTGCTGCAAAGGTGGTGACTGACCTATATGTCTTTGTCTATTACATCTCTACAAAGAGAGACAGAAATAAAAAAGAGGTCAGAACCAAAAAATCAATAGATATGTGCTTTTATACATGGATGGATGTGTATATATGTATGTATGTATGTTTGCAGAGCCCATAAGACTCTGTCAGCCATGGAGAGAAGAATCAATGAATGTAACAACAAGGCTTGAGTTTGAAAAGCTATATTCAAAATTCTCTTCTGCTCTACAGCAGCAGAATCCACACAGATATCAGGTCGAATCCAGCTCAGTCTGTGAGGAGTTTGCATGTTCTTCCTGTGACTGTACGGATTTCCTCCCACAGTCCAAAAACACGTTTCACTCCAATACATACATAGAGTGTGTTTGTGTGTGTGTGTGTGTGTGTATACGTATACACACACACACACACACACACACACACACATATATATATATATAGATAATGTCATCAATTTTAGGTCTTGACAGGGGCTTCTTTAGACACAGTGGTAATAGATAAGGAGAAAACAACAATGGTCATAGATGTGATAGAAACATCCAACAGAAGGAATACAAGAAGCTGGAGAAACACCAGGGGTTGAGAGAGGAACTGGAGAGAAAGTAGAAGGTGAAAACCAAGGTAGTACTGTTGGTGATAGGAGCACTTGGGGATGTGACCCCTAACCTGGAGAAGTGGCTCCATCAGATCCCAAGTATGACAACATTGGTCCTAGTTCAGAAGTGTACAGTTGCAAAAACAGCAAAAATAATGCACTCTCAAACTCCCAGGCCTGTGGTATTAATCCAATAATTAACAAATTAATCTATCTATCTATTAATTATTTATTTATTCAAGTACTCAGGATAAGTAGTTAATGGAAATGTATGGATAAAATATATATATTTGTAGCCTCTATAAATTTACCACTGCTACATATTAAAACTGTATGTTGCAGTCAATATTCTGCACAACAAAGGTGAAATTAAATCACAAATAAGCTCTGTGTTTTTGCTCTGGAGGGGAATGAGGGACTCGCTTGTCAGGTAAGCCACCAGTTAGCATGAAAAAAAGAAATGTGTTAGCCGCACAACATATATCCTGCCTTTGTCCCCGGTTTCGTCGCACACCTTGTGCGGAAACGAGAAAAAAAGGAATTGACCCCCTGAAGAAGGAGGGGGAAAAAACGGCCGTCCACATAGCTGGACTGATAACAGCTGCAAGGTCATGAACCGCATCATTAAGTTGTCAAGTGGATTGAAGTCTAAAAAATGGCCTGGCTTTATTGCAAAACATCAAATGATATAGGGATTACAGTTCATGGATCTCCGGCAATCGATTCCCAGACAAGGTGATTATTCGAGAGGCGGAGTACAAGTGCCACCCAGCGTCCCCGGCAGTGCGAGGTGGAACAACAGATGGCGTAGACAAAATTACTGCAATACTGCGCTGTAAGAAAACAAACCCATGTATTTAGTTTAAACATGTATGTTCTGTTACTATTCCTAGTCCCACACTGCAGAATTCTTCCACATTTGCATGACATTACATAACATGCACGTCAATGGATTTTCCAAATACTTGCATTTCCATGTTACGCGTCACCAAGGGTTCACTCTAGATCTGCACAAATACGCATAAAAATACTCATGCAGACATTATGTATAACCCACATTATAATCTCTTTTTTGAAAGGGCGTCGCCTATAGGTGAGATTCACCACTGCAGCTGCTGGTTAGCAGGGCAGCTGTCTGGCAGACGGGTTATTTGGCTCCTCTTGACTTTATTTTGCAGAAGAGAAATACAGTTGGGCCACAAACACAAATGTACTGGCTGGGGTGAGAGAGGTGGGAAATTGTACTCTTTCTTAGAAGAGAAGTGTGGCCTTGACAGAGGTTCCACAGAGGAGGGCAGGACCCTTTATTTCCCGGTCTGTTGTGAGCACAGGGAGAAATTAGGCATGAAATTAAATCTTGCGTCAGTGACTGGTTCTGATCCCTGGCTGTTCGTTTTTTGAGGACCCTATCCACCGACAGCGGCGGTGAACGCAAGCGGAGGAAGGTGGTGGTGGTGGGGGGGGGGCGTCCTGATCCTGACGCCACAGCAACTGCTGCCCCTCCCCGAGCGTCGGCCGACCCTGAGCGCCGGTGACCCGCCATTACTTATACTGCTTGAGACCAAGTGCAAGGTCGGTGCAAAGCGGCCTGGCCATAAATCAGCATTCTCTTGGAGGCGAAGAGGGCGGCCGCCGCTAAGGAGAGGGTATTTATAGATTATGGGGGAAACATTGGCGAAAAAAAAGGAAAACTGCAGTGTTGGGACATATTTCAACGTAGAGAAAAGCCCGCTTTAACAGCTGTTCTCTCATGGATAAAGATGAAACATCCAAGCTCATGTAGCTCTTACTGTCATGTCACATCAGCTTCTTCGTATCCAGTTGAAACACAAAGAAGGCAGTTTTTTCTGGGACTGAATACATGATCATCCATCCATCCATCCATTGTCCTTAATCTCTTTTTCCTGGCCAGGTTCACAGTGGTCCGGAGCCTTTCCCATAATCCCTGGACACTAGGCTAGGACATCATACCCCCAATAGGACGCCAGTCTATTGCAGGATGGCCGTGTGCTCACACACTGTGGCCAGTTTAGAGTGTCCAGTTAACCTGAAACACACATCTGTGGAATACAGGAGGAAACCCATACAGAATGTACTGTACTTTCCCAAGCCTGGATCCAAGTGGTTCCTGGAGAAATTCCAAACCCCCCACGACTCTGAAAAGGACAAGTGAGTGAGAAGTTGAACATTTTTGGAAATTCTGATTTAATGCCACACAAAATTATGTGCATACTCTATAAATATAGTGAGTGCCTTTTCCCATTGCTCACCTGCTGGCCCAATCTTCTCTGAGGCTCCAAATTTTTAAACATTTAACAAAGAAATATGGACAGTTTGACATGTAAAGTGAGGGTTCACAAACTTGACATGAATGCTCAACAAAATGCTGCTCCTGTATAACAGAGGTATGGAATCCTCCCAATGGTGTGGGGTGTGTGAGCCATGACCCGCTTACCTCACACCTCTGCAGCTTCAACAACACGCAGCCCAGGGGTTAATGATCATCATAGTTATTTATTATTTCTGCTCCTCAATTTCTTTTTTTTACACCCCACTACACTACCTGCTTCCAACTCCCACCCCTCTCCCCCATTTACCCCACTATCAATCCCATTTATAACAAGCCTTTCATTAGTTCTATCTAGTAAACCACAAAGGGAGTAATCAGAACCTTGTTTTTTTCCATTTCAAAAGACTCCTGTGTGGATGCACTGGGCGGCACTGGCAACTAAATTGGGTTCCATAAAATGAACATGAAATAAAATTTCTCGCAGGCTGCTCTGGTCACAGGTGTTAGTCACAGCGTCTTTTCATTTGCATACAGCAGTAACTACCTGTCAGGTAGTTAGTACAGGTCCTTGTGACTTCACTGTGTAAGAGGTTTCTAAGGTGCAAAGGTCTCTGTTCTCCCAGGAGAAGCAAGATGATGGTTGGCTCCGCACTGTCTCACCTCCCTCAAAATCCAGTTTCAGAAAATCAGATAGTAACAGCTCAGCTTCCAAACAAACATCTGTCATACACTGATGGTGACTCAAAAAATTTGCTTTGTCTCCTTAGGAGTTTCTGGTTTTCCATCCAAAAAAGATGATTGCCCTTGTCAAATAATGTTGATGGTGTGGAGTTGCTCTTTTTAATAGACATCATTATTCCACTGTAGATATTTAAGTGGAATTTATAAGGGATTTTCCTATAATCATTTAGTTAATTAAGTTAGTAATGTCTGTTTCAAACCAAAACAAAGTACTTGACAACTTGGAGGATCAAATTGGACAGTCGCAAAAGCACTGTCTCAGGTCAGACAGTAGAGGGCGCTCGTGGAAAAGCTGTGACAAAAGTTGTATAAAGTTGTATGACCAAAAAAATCCCCCCACAAACACCAGGGTAAAAAAAAAAAAAAAAGAAATGACACTGAGCTCTGACCTTTCACCACATTATGTTAATCTGCAATTATACTATATACTGCTTTTATAGTGGGCCAATACACTATTAAAGGTGTCATTTTGTGCAGAAAATGCAAAAAAAAATCACCTTGCCAGTGGAGAAAGTGGAAGTCGGGCGCTGTCCCCAATCCCTAGCAAAGACACCTAAGCACATTTTTTTAATACTTGTATAAAGTGTGTTTATCTGCAGCCAGTTTTTGAAGTCATTGTTTCCTGGATGCATTTTGCAGCAAACAGCCGCAGTTCACAGCTAGCTGTCGTTCCACGGACCTTTTCAGCTGTAAAAGGGAATTAAACAAACTCTTTATTGAAGTAGCTGAAGTGCCTTTTGTCGTTGGGCGAAGAGGCCTGATATGTGACTGTGAGCCTGTCTACAGTCCATTTACCGTGTCTGTAACAAGCCGTTTACAGTTCCTGACAAAGACGTTTACTGGGCTGCGCCAACCCGAAGGGGGTTTGTTTCTCGTGTCAGACCAGGTGCCCACACTCCGCGAGATGTTAGGGCAGGATATTTCTTCCTGGGACCTGAACATCATGTTTCCTCCAATACGCCCTCTTGAGATCCAGGCGTTTTGGAGAACACGTTTTCAGTTGCAGCCCCCAATCTGTGAGCCTTTAAAAAAGATAACTTTATTATAGAAATATAAAATATGTTTTTGGCTGGAGGAGCTGTAAATATTATTAATGCCACGTCATAGAAGGACATAAATCTCAGCAAATCCTACAGCTTGTGATATTTCTGCTGTAGTTCCTCAGTCGTCCATGGAGTGTAGCACTTCGGCTGGTTCATATCAGGCTGAAAGAAGCCGGAAACACAACAGAACAGAGGAGAGTGTGTGCTGCTCAGCACCAACACTAAAAATATAAAAACAATGTCCATGCAACTTAACAGCCATAAAGAAAACTCATTTTTCTACGTGACACCTGCTTCCTCCGCTTATTTGTGTGTTTCAGTGGTTCCTCAATTCCAAGAAGTGAGATTCTGAGCGGTTAATAGCATTAAATCTCACACCTCCCCCATTAGGGCAATAAATTAAATGTTTTCCAAAAAACGAATGCTCAGCGTGAAAGGGAGCGCAACATTTCAGCCGATGTGTTGAGAGCCACTGTTTCTTGAGAACGGCCTGTCATTCGCCTGCCAGGTTTACTTTGTCCAGACGCGCCAGTTTCCCTATTTTACGAAAATCAAAGAAATCTCACAACAATTTGTCAGGATCATCTCCTCGCAATCCTGCTACTTCAAAGCCGCAAAACTAGTTTTATGACACCAGTGGCATCGGCTAGAGCCGTACTGTAATGACAAGTGTCCTGCAGCTGGAACCAAGAAGAGCTGTTAAAACTCATTAAAAAAGACCACAGAATTGTCAGTTCATCCTCTCTCCACTTCTTGAATTACTGTTATTTTGTGCTGGACCCAAAATTGCCTCCTCCTTAAAAATAGAGTCAAGTGTTTGTATCATTTGCAAAAAAAAAGTCTTTGTTACCCTTTGTTGGTACTTAGTTCACATTTGTGCTTAACTTATACGTATATATTTGTATGTTTATGCAGCTGCTTCTCTTTACATAATTCACTCCCGTGGCGCCAAATGATTCATAGCGGCCCGCAATGTGCAAATCCTGCTGCCGTTTGGTGTTTCTGTGCAATAAAAACATATGCAGACAATCCTTCTCATGGCGACAGTGACATTGGTGTGTTATGCGTATGGGACCCCGGAGGAGCGGTGCTGTCACACAGCGGGCAGCCCAAAGGCAGGAGGACCGAGCTTCGTCACACCAGAGTCCTGTCACCTCTTTGGCCATGTCGACCGGCCTCCCCTCCTCTCTTGTGGGCTGTGTTTTGTTTTTCTTGGCAGTTGTCTTCAGCTGCCATCTTCATTTTGCGCAATCTGTCATCGGTCGATGTCTCGGCATCTCCTGCAACTGGAAACTGAGACAGTAATGAAATTATTAGCGTCCGGCATTTTCGAATGGTTCTAGTTTTTTTTATAAAATAGTTTCTGTATCTTTCTTACATTCTTGCGTTCGGCTTAACATGTTTTATTTTGTCCTGTCTGACTCATACTTATTTTTTGAATATATCATTTTCTCTGTTCTGTTGATTTCGGTTCTTTTGCGTGTGTGACTTTTTTAAAAATGTTGTGTCTAACTGGTATATCAGGCACGGTAGATCCACAGTGAGAATTGGCGTGTTGGATGATAATGACCTGCACCTGGTTTGGAAAGAGGAAAAAAAAGGAAATGTTTGCCAAAAGTGACAGGTTACAGCCTGGTGGCTTTGCAGCTCTGGATACCAAAAGACCTCAAAGGAATAATTTCAAAACCATGCATTCTGACATTAACGGGAAGAAACACAAACTTCACACCTGCACTTCCAGGAAGGCTGCCCGATTTCTCTGTTTGCATTGTTCTCAGCAACATTTGTCTTCGATAAAATACACTTCCTCCTACTTGTTATGACGGAAGGGATTTGAACCTCTTTGATGGAGGTTTCATCAATGCAGATGTCTGTACTGTGAGGAGATTTCATTTACTGCACTCACTGAATGCAGAACTAAACAAACCAGAGCCCCCCACTGCTCTCCCAAGTCCTGGTCAACAAACAAATAGGCCACCACCACCACAGACATCCAATTAAGACAGCTGAAATGTTTTGGGGCTCAAGGGGTAACAATGTAGAAGGAGGCAAACATCCTCCTGTGAGTGTAGATTCAAAAACAGAGGATAGTCAGGATGAGTAAAGGAAATGATTTTGGTTTTTTCAAATCATTTAGAGGTTAAATGCTCCAAGCTGACCCCCCCACGTGCCTTTATTTGAGCGGCCAGGATTCTACACAGTGTCAGGAGAGAAATCTGTGCAAATGTGTTGGTGGAGGTAAGTCCCCCAGTGAAACGGCAACAGACGCAGCGTCCCGTCTCTCGGCACTGCTGCCATTAGGAGACTGAGGCCTGAGAGGTGAGAACGGTGTGGAATAACAACCTGACACTGACGGAAGGGCCCGTGTGCGATTTAGTGCTGCATCGACATCTGGTTCGGAGGTGCTGCTGCCGGTGGGGCTGCTATGCGTTTCCACACCACTCTGCTGGGCTTCAGTCCAAACATGGCTACGTGAGACAGCTCGGCTGCTTAGGATCGGGTGTAGGGGGCCCAGGCTGGGGGGGGCTAGAATGATAAAGAGTCCCCCCGCCGTCCCACCGACAGCTCTTGTCAAAGATCCAGCGGACCCAGGTATCGGTTGTATTGACCGCTCTGAGAAACAGCTGGGAGTCCCTCTTTCCTTATCAGACCTGTGCGGGGGGTCAGACGACCGCAAAGAAAGTGTCACCGCGGTGTTTCCTCAGAGTACCGCTAAACTTTTACTGCCGCCGATTCTTAGTTTTACAACGCAATAATTTTGTGAAAAAAAAAAAAAAATCTACTGCAATTTTGGCACTTTGGGCCAAACACAACTGCTGATGTCAAAGGGATGACTCTCTGTGTTAAAAAGTGGTTATTTATACGATACCAGCTTGATTTCTTCACACTTTTCTTGGTTTCTAGCGCGAAGGTCGGCATCAAGCTCTCTTTCTGACAAATGAAATGGGTGTTCAGCAATGCTCAGTATTACTTCGTGTCCTCAGGAGGTTGTTTGCTTATTTGAAGGTGTGATAAAAGCAGCTCAGAGATAGGAGACCAGCCGCGAGACACCGCATCCTGACTGGGAAATGCTAAAGCAAGACAGCGCGATCCTGGCATATTTATCAGGAAATTAAAATGTCTGGATCCCCCTGTCAGCGCTCCAAAGTGATTAGCACATTGACAGTCCTGGACTGGAACCCAGGCCAAGCTAGGTGGCGGTGGGGAAGGGGGGTTTCTAGCGCCAGGAGATAATGCAGATGACTGACGGCCGATGACTGAAAAAAGCACCCATGGAGTACGTCAATCTCCCCGCCTTGCCTTCTCATGTGTCCAGCTGAAAATTCTTAAAAGCATTCCAGGCAGTCCTGGCCCAAAAAAGAATTTTGTGTTTGTTTAGGGTGACCATTACTTCACAGAAATATTGGACGTGTCTCTCAGCATATCAGACCCCCTGTCACATCACAGATGCGCTTAACTCTGTTTGCCAACAGTATTTGCGCTTCAAGCGCAACAAATTGTACAGTACAGCAAGTTTCGTCTTCGGCGTCATTTGTTTCTTTTTTAAATCGTGACTAAAAAGGTGACTGTATATGTCTTAAATACGCTCACGATATGTATTATTTCCAGGAGAGGGTTGGCAGCCACTAGTACTTGTACCCCCCACAGGTTTATTTTTCTCCCTCACCTTCTTTTTGGAAGTTTTTTTGTTTTCCTCCCCTCAGTTACCCCTTCAGCTTGCATTTCATTATCCTTATAGTCTTGAAATATAAATATAAATATAGCCAATCATTTTCTCACAGACTTATTTTATATTTATTATAGTCATTTCTGCCGTGTCCACAGTCCTCCTGTCCCGCACTCTGTCACTGCCGCTCTATGAAAATAGCCTCAGTTGAATTGACCCAAACTGCAATGTCAGTTAAATCTATAGGGTTCATTCACAGATGGTATTTTACACAATGGAAAAAGGAGGTTCAGGACACTGAAATGTGTGTGGGAAGGTGTCCTGGAAACCATACGGTTCAAGCAAGGGTGTAAGAATCAAAAGTGGACTTTTTCTGAGTGGTGAAGAGGCAGATGAGAAGGGAGGATAATGGAGGAGCATCCAGAGACCTTTCCTTTGCAAGCAGACCCTTCCTTCCCACGTAGGTGGACAAAGAGGGATGCAGGAGTGACTGGCAGCTCAACCCCTGGTTCAGTAAAATTCTACACAACCGTGTCTCTGAATATGAGCAGGACAACTCAGGTTGTGATGCAGGAGATGGTGGGGATGCAGCATTTGTGAGGATTTGAAAACAGCATCATCTCTTACACTGCAGGACTACAGCAGCCAGCTGTTGTCACATTTACTCACTGAATATCAGTATCTGCTGGTCCCGGTTGGAGTCACAGAGGTCCTGAGCCCCTGTCTGAAGCCTACCGAGGGCATGCAGGGTATGCAGAATACAGGATGCCAACTATCTTTGGAATGTGGGAGGAAAGTCATGGAAACTCCACATACTGAGCTGGATTAGATGCTATACAACACAGGCCAGATGTCACAAAGCAACACCAACCTTCCACCTGCTGTTGGGTGCAGAACAGAAGAGATTTTGTCACAGTGTTTTGTTCTAAGTGAGAGGTGCTGGTCTATTTTGGTGTTATTTTGCTGTGTCAGAGCTGCTGTGGGTTACGGTGGCACAGACTGCAAATCCATTTGCATTTAGAAGAACTTGCGATCCATACACACGTTTATTGATGCACATCTTGTCCGATGCCACAATTTTTGCTGGCACAAGGGGCCGTCTGTACAAGCAAGAGTCTGATAAATGCAATGATGACCTTTACAGACGGAGTCATGCAAATGTATGGTCCTGCAGGGAGGCTGTAAGAGAAGTGGGTACAAAAGTTATTTTATTCTGAGACCTTTTTAAACATGGGGAAGGGTTCAACAGATTTGAGAAACAGAGGGAGCTCATTCCATCATATCTGAGTCAAACCTGAGACGGTATGAACTTTCCACTTTAGACCCCATCTGAGAAGAACCAGTGTCAGGCCAGAGGTGGAAGAGTAACAGATCTTTTGAGCATGTTGTACATTGTAACCAGTGTTGAATTTGATATGAGAGGCTATATAAAGCTAGGGAGAACATTGGCAGGTCAAACACAGCTGATGCTGCAGCATTCTGGATCAGTTTGAGAGGCAAAGGTGCAAAACTAGGCAGGAGGGAATAGCAGGACTTCAGGTGAGAAGTCACCAGAAATGGTAAATGAAGGTGTGAGATGCAGGTTGCATAGGTTTCAACATGAACATGTTGTGGCTTCATATGGCTGGGAGATGATGTGAGTTAGCTGTTTCTCCTAAAATCTTGACTCATGAACCAGAAGAGAAAGCAAATTGTCTAATTTCATAACCATCTTGACCTGCTTGTGGTATTTTGACAGTTTGAAATGCGAACGTGGTAGTTTTAGGGAATTTCCCAATAGTTTATTAAGGGCATTTTAGCAACCAGAGAAATGTGAAACATTATAATAGCAGTAAATAATTCAGACCCTTCAAAAAAGCAACTGATTAGGATGCTGTATGTGAAGGTGTGTAGGGTAAAAAGTGAAGGTGCAAGAGGAGCAAAAAGAACAGAATTGCTGAACTTGTCTGTCTTTTGCAGAAAAGCCACAAAAGCTAAGTGGCTGAAGGCAAGAAGTAGGAGGACCACCTCAGTGTGTGCTCTCTAAAGCTACCATGAGCAGAGACTCAAATAGGAAGAAATCGATCAGAACTGATGGAGACAGGAGTTTGTTATACCCTTACGGGAGGTGGACAGCATGGTGGAGATCCTCGTGTGTGTGCAATCTCGTCCCACTAAATGATGGCTATAAGAACACTGGGACCATCAGAAGAGCAATTTCATCTTAACTCAGCTAGAATCTGGTCTGCAAGGACCGCCAAGTGTGTTTTAAGACATCAGAAGAAGGTGACAGTCAAGGTAGGATTACGCCCTGGACTCAGGATTGGTGCTGAGCAGGTGTTGAGGGAAAGAGGTTTCTCTGGTCTTTGGTCCCTGGTCTAAACTGTTATATGATCCAAGCTGGAGGGCCAGGTGCTAATAGCCACAGCCGAGGACTTCAGTGGGCTGTTCTGTAAGGCTGTAGAGGTCCTGGAGCAGGAATGAAAAGGCTGGTAGAAAAGGGTGGTCTGAACCAGATGAGACTGATTGGGTCACTGAACATTTGACTGGCATTTTCTTACATGACCATGAAAATTCATACTGAATGACACAATAAATGAGACCAAGCAGATTTAGCATTTCAATCATTTTATTATCACAATCACCATGCGCATATATGTGGTGTTTTCAGTTCATAATTCTTATGACTTGTTCTTCTCACAGGTCACAGGTTTTATCATCTTACAGAAGGTGCAACAAGATTCCATCAGAAAATTAACAAATGAAATTGAAAGCACAACATTTCTAACTGTAAAGTGCCAAAGTTGGTGGAACTAACACTGGACGACCAGCATCATGAAAGAGATTTATGGGCAAATAATTATTTTATGGAAATAGACATGAATACATGGACCAAGTGAGAACTTTACCTGCTCGCAAGCTGGGTGGAGCTTTCCAACCATTTTGCTCTGCACCCATTCAGTTTCACTGGTGGTTGTTGTCACTGATAACTTATGTCTGTTGCTTTTTCCACAGTCTGATACACATGACCACCAAGAACTGGTGAGAAGGGATGCGGTTCTGTGTATTACAGTTATATCTAAAGTTTCTTCTGAGCACCTTCAGACTTTGCTTGATGACCTTCCCTAGATATCACAGCAAATGGACAACAAAAGAGTGCAGAAGAAGTATAAACACAGTAAAATGTGTTCATACGGGTCTGAAATATTTACTGCTATTATAATGTTTCACATTTCTCTGGTTGCTAAAATGCCCTTACTCAACTATTGGAAAATTCCCTAAAACCACCATGTTCACATCTCAGACTGTCAAAATGCCACAAGCAGGTCAAGATGGTTATGAAATTGGACAACATGCTTTCTCTTCCACACTTGTTAGTGTTTATAGACTTGCTACTTCAAAACACTAAACAAACACAATTACTGTCAAGGAAGTCTACTTAAAAAAAGAAGTTTTGTAGCTCAGAAGAGATACAGCTGGATGTCAACACACAAATATAAGGATTTAGGACTGGGAGATACTGAGAACCTGCAGTGAACCTTCAGGGTCAGAGGTGTCACAGATAGGACTGCAGGTACAATCTGAGTTCCTCTTCAGTTCCTTTTTATTCAAAATAAAAAGCTTCAAAACTAGTTTTATGACACTGGTGGCATCGGCTTGTGCTGTACTGTAATGACAAGTGTCCTGCAGCTGGAACCATATGGATGTTTATTTCGTGTATACTTGAACTAATATGTTCAGCTCAATGTAAAAAAGTGTGTGGTACCTCAAAATATGGGGTGTCACCTGAGAGCTCGGGATACCCTGTGGCTGACCGTGGCAAAAGTCCAGCATGTCTGTCGCACGATCTGTGCGACAAAAATAAACGGTGCCACCATAACACAGACCATGGGCACTGGGGCTTTTCCCACCACTTTGGCTCAGCGACTGGACGTGTAAGTGGCTGCAGAAGCTCATGTGCTTCCTGCCGCTCACCGCAGGCCGCACACTGCGCGTGAGGGCCGGTGTGGGGAAGCGGGGATGCACGGGGTTAAGCAGATAGAAGCTTCAACCAGAACTTGAAGCCTACAGCCTGCAGTGCCGCACAGGGCATGGAAAAATAATTACACTTTCCTTTGAAGACGACTACATAAACAAAACAGCTCTCTCTCGCTCTTGCTCTCTTTCTCTGCTCCGGCACTGTTTTTCTCCTTCCAGCCCTCCCTTTGCTCTGAATTCCAGCTAGACCTGCTCCTTATCTGCTTTTCCACTTTATTCCCATTCTCACTCCCTCTCTGGGTCTATATCTCTCTGTCTTTGCTCTCTTTGAGCTCCATCTGATGTGGTGGGCTCAGGGCAGGGGTGGGGGCAGGTAAGTCACAGGTCGTTTTTTATAGTTTTTCTCTTTTTGTAATCTATGGTTTTGGTTGAGGGAATGACTGTGGGAACATATTCAGCGAGATCAATAATGTAATTCTGCCAATAAGTAATGTCCCTAACCTTCTTGGCACCCCTGCCCACCCCTGCCCCAGGTTTCTAAACCAAACACTGATTTTTTTTGTTCCTTTTTTGTGCTTTAATGATCAATTTTAAGTTGCGATTTTCTCACCCTCCTTAAAAGTTATTGCCTGTGAGGAACTGGGGAGAGATCGGTGTTTGGTTCACCAGGTGAGAATGTCATAAATGCATGGTGACACATGCTATTGCCATTATTTTGCCACAACCCAATTGGAAAACCGCCATTTACAAATGTAAAGGCCATAACATTCTGACCATAACATTTTACATCTTTGTTTTCATATTTTTGAAATGAAGACTGCATGGAAAGAATAATATTTGCATGTTTTTATTATTATTATGAACATTTTTCACTTTTAATAGGCATTCGAATAAAGTTTTTAAATAGAACAACCAGTTGTTGGACATAATCAGATTCTGTGAAACCAAAATTTTATAGACATACTTTGATGGCTAGATGAGTAAATAATTCTTACATGTTATTACGTTACTGCTCTGTTTCTCTTAAATGTTTGTCTTAAATGCACTTTTTTAATTTGTTCAAAGTGAAGAGCTGAATTTGACTTGTACAGAACATTTATTAAGAATCAGTAAACAGTCTCTTGGCGCAAAAATAAAAATCACCTGATATTAAAATCAGCACCTGCTGACTGCAATTTACATTTTTTAAAATTAAAAATATGTTTAAAAAGTAAAACAAAGTGTTTATTTTGAATACTTTATTCAGCTACTTTTTATACAAAGCAAAGCATGTACTTGGCAGAGGCACATTTTCTCATCCATCAGAACAATTTCGCTGAGGTCTGAAGCAAATTAGGTTAAGTACTAAAAAATAAGAGCAAAAGCGCAGGACAGGCGGATGAGATGCCACCAGAACAGCTGTCCTATGTAAACATCTTCATACAGAATGAGGTTTCTTGCTCAGCTGAGCTAGCTAATATTACCAATTACCTATATTGAAATATTACCTAGGTGTTTGAAAAGGATTTCTATATGAATCCTGTAGAACTGGTTATAGGGAAGACTCCTGTTTCAAGCGAGATCTAGTAAGATGTACGAGTTCTCGGTGCCAATGATGCTCAACTGGTAGCCATTGGATTATTTAGCTATTTCCTTGCCGGATCGTGTGTGAAGACAGCAAATCCCATGTTTATTGAGTCATCATTTTTTAACACATTTTTATTTGGGCTTTTTCCAGTCGCAATGGTTTCACCCCAGATTTGGTCTGGTCTGATGATGGGTTTTCAACCCCACTCTTCCAATTAAATCTTCACCCCGATCTCATCTTCTCTTTCTATGGACATCTTCTACAGCCGAACCTGTGATTTTTGGAAATATGCCTCACTGCCTTTTGCCACAGTCTGTGTGTAAATATGTATTTCTGTGCAAGATTTCTCTCACTGATTGAAGAAGCGCAGTGTTTATGATAAAGACCACCCAGCAGTACCTGTCAAAGAGAACCGGCCTCTTTCATAAAGTGGATCTGTCGTGGCTATTCGTTTTTTTTCCCCCTCGGCCTGTCATTGCTAAGCAATGGGTGGGCGATGCAGGCAGATCCAAAGGAGGTGAGTTGGGAGGGTAATGTGATATCCGGAGAGCAGGGGTGGTGGGGTGGCTCTCTCCTGGTTCAGTGCCGTCTGCTCCGCTGCGCACTGCTGAAGACAGAGAGAAGTTAGACCCCACCACCACCACCACCACCCCCCAGAGGACCTCTGAAATCCCTGCTCTTTCTTCTCCCCCTTTTCATGCTCTTCTCCCCCCATCAACACAGCTGCCTGTGCGCCGGGGGGCCACTGGGTCTCAGAGTCTTGTGAGGATGGGATGAAACAGAATCAAATGGGCCAGCAGGTAGAACTGCAAAACGCATTGGCCTGCACATTACTCAGCGTTAAGAGGTGAAACGCCAGGGGCGGCATCTGTGTGTTTGTGTGTGTGTGTGTGTGTGTGTGTGTGTGTGGGGAGGGCACATATGCTCCAGTACCCGGAATGATGTCTGCTTTTATTGACTTTGTTAAACCCTTTCCAATGCTGCTTCCTATGTGTTTACAAGACTGTAAATCACACCGCATTCAAGGGACAAGCGCAATAAAATGAAGGGATCCATTGGAGTCAGATGGGAAAGGATAGAGCGGATGGGGGCCAACAGCCATTTCAGCCCGGTTACTTTACTGGAGCAGCTTGGGGAAAACCACTGCTACCATTTTACACTGTGTGGCGGTGCAGGGTCCGGTTAAACCTGTTACTCTTAACGGTTGTGTTAGTTACCTAAAATAATACGTCTTTATAAGGCGTATTTTCTCATCCTGCCCTTACCAGATGTGCAGGTTTCACCTTATAAAAAACAGACAAGCAGATTACTTAAGTGGATCTTGTTAACTAGATGTGGCTAAAGTGGTTGAATGAGTTATCAGACAAATTAAGACAACAGCAGCACCTTTTGGACCACTGCTACAAAACGGAGACATCGCGCAAGACGTAACCTTTTTCAGCACTTAACACCTGTTATTTATGCCAATTGTTCTAAATGGGTTATAAAATGCTGCTAATGTCAGGTTGTACAGTGAGCTGAATGCAGTACTGGAAGGTTTACTGTACTGTGATTTCTGTTGGCCTTCACTGTCACTTCTTCTAGAAAGACCTGTCAGGCCATTGGGACATCAGGCAGTTGGGGAGCTTTCCAGAAAGCAGAGGAAAGACTAACAAACATCCAGTTGACCTCACACTGCATCGAGCAGGTCAGATTTCTGATCTCCAGCAGCCCTAATCCACGTCTACATCTTCACCTCCATCCAACGAGACACAGGGATCCCTCTAAAGAGCGACTCAACCCACAGAAACACATTCGTAGTACTCAAAAGCAGCGTTTTTTTAATGGTGGAAGGTGCGCCCGTCTCTTCAGTGCAACATGTCAGAGGGCAAAATTTGGGAACATTTTCTCACGTTCATTAGAACACACCCTTCACTGCGTTCGCTCTGCTTTCTACCTTCCCGACGTCCCTCTTATGGCAACGTGTGTTTTTATGTCCCGTGTTAGACTGGAGGTGGGGGGGGGGGAGAAATACCTCTGTAAATGCAGTCTGTTCCTTGCTGTTTCAGACATTCAGTCACTCCTCTTCTATGAATAACTGGCACTTGCTTGCCAAGAGTTTTACAGCCCCTACTGATGCTGCCTTTTTGTGCCGCACTGATATCATGCATTGTATTAGCAGAGTGAAATGCGAAAAGCAGTCGCAGCCGTGGGGAACGGGGAATAGGCACGCTGTGAGCAGGGTAGCGCTTGGCAGGAGGCCAGTGCACAGTTCCACAACTGGACACCAGATCCTGGCCTTTCAGTGTGAGAAGTAATGGAACACGTTGGCATGCGAACGCTGGTGCTTAAATAGGGCGCCTGAAACCGCCCTCCATTATTACAGTCTCCATGCTGAAGGTGGACCCAGTGCCTGAAATACCATCCTCCTGGCCCGGGTCTGTTCATCGGCTCCTGCACCCACGCTGAGACAGAGAACAACCTCACCAGGCATCCAGCAGGGACCAGGCACTGAACAATCACAGGTGGCCCCCCTGGCTGCTCACAAGTCCTGGTACTAATATGTGGGGTACATTTTCACCCTCTAAATCCGAGCATTGACTAAAATGACTGATTTATTATGGGAGAGACGTTATTCAATAAATACTGATGAAATCATTACTGTATTTTGGGGCTTGGACGAAAACAAGGGTTGGTTTGGGTTCTTATATGTTTCGCCAACAGCTGCTATGCAGGTTTCAGTCATCTAACAATTCATTTTGTCAGCTTTATCCCAGCAGTTGGGGTCAGTGTGCAAATTTTATCTTGAAAGACGTGACTGATCAGACATAAATAAAGGAGACATGAATTTTATCAGTAAAAGTGCAAACTGATCATTACTGGCTGAAAGAATCCCTACAAAAATATCAGGTTGTGGGAAAGATTCAAGAATCAAGTGATGTTTCAAACGAACTTTATTCTTTTTTTTAAAAAAGTATTCTTTGGGTAAAGTATGGAAGTTGACTAATTTCGATTTGAAAATACATTTCAAATGGTTGTGAAATATACTGTATGAGCACAGGAAAAGGCGGTAAGTGATCTTGAAAGGGCAAGACAAGTTTGAACAATGGCAGATGTCTAAAGGATGGATGCTAAAACCATATTGTGTTCACATGGAATACGTATTACCTACACGTGTTCATTGAAAGAAGCTAAAATTACAGTACGGTTAACCCAGTGGAGCTATGAAACAGCCACTAGCCTACAGTTTGGGAATATGTGATGCTGGAGATTTTTATTAATAGATACCAAAGAGCAACGTTTTTCCATCTGGATCATTAATGGTCACTTTTGTAAACCTGTAATGAATGAAGAAGTTGTGAAAAGTTTGTTTTTTTCCTTCTTTGCCGTGACCCAGCAAAGAGGACAGAAGAAGGGAAGGAGGATTAAAACACCACTGGCAACACAGAAGCTGTCAGAATCATAACTTCTGCTTAAAATAATTAATTCCTTAATAATTCCTTGTTTTCTTTCATTGTATAACAGTTGGAAATGGGCACTAAGTAATGAATGCAGTGCTGCCATCCAGCCATCCACCACTGCACACTCACAGTTTACTGTAACATTAAGCTTATGGTCCAAAGGTGCACGTTTATCTTTATTAGGTTAAAAAGGGTGTAACAACCATAACTGTCTCATAATGTCACATAAGATGTCACAAGTATTAAAAATTCTAAATGTTGCCATTTAAGAAATGAGTAGTCTATACACTAAAGACTTGTCATGAACAATCTGCTGTTTGTACAGTGAGTTGCCAGTTTATTAGGTATGCCTATCTAGTACAGTCTTGTGCCTCATTTGGCTTTCAGAACAGGGGGTTTCTTTGTCACCACCCATTTGAGATGAAGATTGGTAAGTGGTGCAATCTAAGATCATATTTTGCACACAAATGTTGAACTCACATGTGATTCGCCTGGTTGTGGCCTGTCTGCTTGCACGATTCTCACCATTCTTCTTTGACCTCTCTAGCCTGCAAACCATTTTCATTAAACCCATAAAATGGTTTTATTTGAAATGCCCAACAGCTGTTTGGGAGATGCTAGAACCGGTACGCCCAGGGCCAACTATCACACCACGTTCAAAATCAGCTAGGTCACTTGTTCTGCCCCTTCCAGCCCCCAGTTGCACACTAACTGATGCTAGAAATGCTGCTTTGCCTGATTTAAACCACCAGCCACAGTCACATGATGTGCAATTTGTTAGAATCTACATTTTGTATGAAGGTGGGGTGTGTACCTAATAAATTGACAATTCAGTGTATGTCTCACTCCTAATTCTCCTTTACACAGCAAACTATATCTGCACAAAACAGATATTTCCCTCTCAGTATTTACTGTTGATCACATTTTAAAACATATTTTATTTAGTTGTCACTAAACATTTTTAGTCTTCTGTCTGTAAAAGTAGACAAACATCAAATTTATTATTGTTCAGTACATTGCACAAACCTATTAAATGTAATGGAACAAGTATTAATCACATACTTTGTTGCTAAGACATAGATTTGATCAATTTTGGTGCTCCACATTTAAGTTATATTAAATAACATTTAAACACCAACAACGCATGATCTCATGTTCTAAAAATGAACTGATGTAACGTATGATGCAGCCTGAGGTCAGTTATCTATACGGGTTGTAAACTAAGTGATGTAAAGACCAGAAGATGGCAGAACATGAACAAAATAATATCACCTGTCTCTACTATTGGTCCCACTTTCATTCTTGCACTGTGTCATTTTGCAAATTACATGTCAGTTACTGCAGGGATCCGGCCCTCACAGCCTCCTGGGGGTCCCCATATCTCCTTCTCCACCCTTAGCATCCGGCAGTGAAAGTGACCATTCTAATCCCACACTAATTCCGTTTTCATCAAGTTGTTTCCAAAATGAGAACTAAAAGCTCTGCAAGAATGGAACACATTCTATTTTTGTATTGTTCCTTGGGATATTTTCCTGCATGAAAAAATATATGTTTATGGATAATTCCACTATAGCGCTCTCAGTCATCAAAACTAAATATGAAACACATAAACTGTACAGTGATACTTTTAATAAAGGCTTTTCTTTTATTTGTCTTTATTTATACTATATAAATGTTTGCAGATTTTTATTTTGTGGCTGAGAAGGCATTGTTTCCAACAAAAAAAAATTAACAGTCACTGTCTCTTATATTACAAAACCATAAAATTAGAGGTTTAGTATTACTTTTAAAATCTTTTAATAGGACTTTTCTACAGGAACAGTGAGGATTTTACAGTAAATCTGCCATTTAAAAAGGGGGAGAATAATCCGCATAGCTTTTAAATTGAGTGTGGTGCGTTTCAAATTACCATAATGTGTTTTGCTGTTTTTCCAGAAGGTTCCAGGTACACATCCCAGGAGAAGCAGTGCTGTGGCACCCTGGAGAAAAACACTTAACATGAATTTATTCAGTAAATATCCAGCTGTATAAATGAGTAAACCTGTAAACTGAGCAAATCTCGGAGGATTGGAGCATCTGGTAAGGGTATTAATTATTAAACACGTGGCCTTCAGCATCACTTTTTGGCGGGTCTGGGAGGCTCCCTCCTCTCTTCTGGTTTGGCCAAATGGAGGGTCTTGTTCTCTTCCACCTCGTGCCCTTGTCACTAGAGTGACCAGACCCCAGGGGCCACCAGCAAGTGTCTAACACCCCACTGCCTGGCACATGGCCGTGCCGGGCTTCTTCTTGACCTCTGACACAGTACCATCCATCACAGCCTCTGTTTTGCCCCCAGCCCAGCCCCAGGGGTCAGCAGGGGCTACATTTGTGACAGACAATTTAGAGGAAATGCAATTTTCACCTCGAGCACAGCTACCTCTTGGAATACCTACCCCACCCCCTTGAAGAAATGCTTATTTGACCCATATTTTTGTTTCATTTACATAATAACTGAGCTTGCAAGAATCTGGAAGACTGTGCAAGGGAGCATTCACCCAGGGTGGACATCACTGTCCCATTTCCAATTATGACACTGATTTATCCCGTTTCTTTCCTTCATCTGTCTTTTGTGCGTGTTTATCGTACAGAGGGCTGAGAAAAGTTTTGCTAGGACACTACTACACTTTCTTCGCCAGCAGGTGGTGTAGTGGTTAGAAGGGCCCTAATTTGTGTTC
The DNA here is from genome assembly GCA_900497675.1 of Arapaima gigas. Taxonomy (NCBI): domain Eukaryota; kingdom Metazoa; phylum Chordata; class Actinopteri; order Osteoglossiformes; family Osteoglossidae; genus Arapaima; species Arapaima gigas. The sequence goes on from UFQX01000104.1 coordinate 253,971, forward strand.
TGCTGTAGTGCCCTTGAACAAGGTTGTGACCCTAAAATTGGTCTGGTGAAAAATTACTGCTTTGGACAAAGTGCCAGCGTGTGGATTGTATTACATCATCTTGGTGTGGTGGTACAGAAATGATTGAGTTCCTAGGACATGTTTTTGCTTTAATTCTGCTCAAAATAATCTTACTGTTTAAACCATTGTTTTAAAAGTGTCTTTACTGACACCTTTTAAATATTGGATATTGCTATGTGGAAATTAAACTTGTCAGTTGGTGAAGAGTAAATCTGCATCTTGAAATAGATATGCACTCGTTTGTAGAATCTATACATTTTATTTGCCTTTATGCTGCTCCTTTGCAGGCCTGAACATCACCTCCATTAGATGTGGTTTGTTAAGTTGAATGCTGGATGTGACTGATTTGTTTTCAGGAGAAAATCACCACTGACGGTTGTGAACTATGCTGAACAAATCGGCAACCAATAAGGGCTTTGGGGTTCAGGAGAAGTGGCCCCATTTTCAAAACAAAACAGTGAAACAATGTTTCCTTAATAAATGTCAAAAGAGGAACTGCAGGAAACAGGACAGATCTTAAGATGTTGAGATTTAACTCCTTCTGTTGGAAGATAGAACTTGTGTTGAAGGAAACGCTGCAGAATTAAAACAGTTGTCTCTCTGTCATTGAATCAAAATTCCCCTTCAGTCAAACATGGTACCGATGACACACCACCCAGAAAACAACATGTGGCATTCGTAATGGGTTCCAAATTTTTGGCCATTAAGTTGTCTGTTCTGATACCAAGCGGAGCAGTCGGTGCGTCGCTCACCGTGGCACCTTAACAGCTTCAGGAAACACAGTCCATGTGTACCGTGGTGTGGCACGGCCCTGTGAGCAATTGGCGGCTGTGTACTTGGCTGAGGGGAGAAATTTTCTCCCTTTTGTACTGCAGCGGGTCCCAGAGTTTTCCCACCTCAGTGGTATTCCCACGCTAGTGAGCACCTGAGGTTAGGCGCAAACGCGCAGAGAGCAGTGCTCAAGAGGTCAATGAGAAGCCCAGCTTGCCCTGGGGCGATGCTGAGCTGCTCAGCCATACAGTTTGGCTTGGATTTTAATGGCCCATTTATACAGCTTGACCTTTGTGCAAAGGGCAAAGTTATTAATAATAACACATGAAAATGAATGAACTTTTTTTTAGCAAATAATGCACCAGCAATCTTCTGTTTTGTCTCACATTTCTTTAATACTTGCGAAAATAGAACACTGAAGCTTGGCTTTCTTGTCTTGAAGAAGACAGCTGGTCAGCGCCTGGATAAGTGCTTTGGTTTCCTATAGAGGGCGCTGTCAGCAATTTTCCCGATGTATTATTATTATGTATTGTTTTATTGCTATTATTGTTGTTGTTGTTGTTAACTGTCCAGAAAAAGACGGTTCTAGAACATGACATAGCGATGACTTAAGACCAGAGTTTTAGCTGAATATGAACATTTACTGAGCTGTCCTTTCGACTGCGATTGTTTTCATAATTGCCACTGCCTTTTCTCCTATAGAAAAATGCCAACAGAAGAAACGGTGACATTTTAGTTATTTGATTTCCTTCCCTCCTGTCACCTGCTCTTTGGGTACCACTTGTGAACATGTCTTGTTTGTTTGGAGTTATAAGCATGCCTGGTCCTTTCCAGTTATTTTGGACAAAGTCAAGAATACATGTAGACAATATGAAATTAATAAGAGCACGAGGGCTGCTTTGGATGTTGAAATGATCAATTATTTTAGCACCTTTGCCCACAGTGGTTTTGCATTTTACTCGGGCTCATTTTTTATTGTTGAATTATTCTCTCCTCTAATACGGCTGTATCTTTTCATGTGAAACTAAGAGCTGGAGAAAATGAAGTTCATTACAAGGATATTATGGAATGATGAAAGGAATGCTAAAAATGCCCAAAGGAAAAATGCAAAACAAACAAACTGACAGATGGAACGACAGACAGACAGACAGACAGATAGATAGATAGATAGATGGATAGAGACACCTTTACACATACAACAATGTATCAGAAATAAAACATAAGCAGGGCAGGATAAGTGCTTCGTTGTTCCTTGCAGGGACGTTCACATGCACAGCAGTTTAGCAGAGGTATTAATAAGATACACGGTTGCGTCCAAACAAATTAAACAAATACCAAATAATACATATCAACAAACAGCAAGGATTACACAATTGGACAATTACACACTGCAGTTACTGTAGCCAGTTGAAAAGCTGAAGTGCAGCAACTCTAAGGTCAGAGAGAAGTTCCTGTGTGGAGGAGGTGACAGACCCTTGAGTGGCATCATAGAGCTGGGTCTCTGCTAAGAAGGACCCCTGAAAGCTCTCTAGAAAAGAAAAGTAAATAAACATAATTGGAAAAAAAAAAGTTATATGCCTGTTTAATTGGAATGGTTGCCTATTCAGTGCCAGCACTATTAATTGTTATGTTCTTTCTTTGGATTAAACATTAATTAAGTTGGTGAAAAGATCATCATAGTGCGGTAAACAGGAGATTGTCTGATGTTACTGGATTATGGAACGAGGTTTGTATGTTGGCCGGCAGGGGGGACTTAATCTCCTGTAATCCTTTTAATGTCTAACACTTTTCATTGTCAAAGTCACCCTGATCCACAGCTCGTTCTCATTACACACCCTGCAACTTCACAGTCCCGCATCCAGCAAAGCAGCACCACAAAACACCACATTCTTGGCTCTGCAAATTCCTCAGCATCTCGTTTTCATACCACAGCCTAAAGCCTGATCAAGCACATTTCTTTCTTTTGCAGTATTTTTGGCTTCTTATTAATTATTCTTGCCTACAACTTAATATTAATTGCCTGATTATTTTTCAGTCAATTGCTTAAAATCATATAGGTAGAAAAGTAAATGCTGGAAACTGAACGCCTTTTATTTTGTAGCAGTTTGAATGGAAAGAGGCCTGTTTCTGAACATATCAGCAGGAGCTACACCTTTTACCCTCCACTTTGTATTATTATTATTATTATTATTATTATTATTATTATTTCTAATTATACCATTGTATAGCCTTCATTTGTCTGACACCTTTTGTAGAGATGATTTGCAATGTGAATCAACTTTACCATGATTTACTCTTTTGTTTAGGATGGTATTCCTACTGCAACTACCTTGGTCCAGAGTGCTAAAGCAGGACAAATATAAATATTTGTATATTTTCTCCTGACTCCTGTGTTCCACTGACGACGATGCAGTTTAACTTGAGAACTGTTCTAGTATTTATTCACGATGTGGGATCTTCACAAGTGATTTTTTTTATATGTGGTTTAAATACAGTTTGGGGGGGCGTCTGTCTCCTTTGTTCTGCAGGGGCTCGGTCCTCCTGGATGTCCCTGCCATTTGAAGCAGGGGTTGCAAAGTGTGAACAAGGGGGTTGACATTGGAGCCTGGAGATGGGCGGGGGGGCAGGGAGGGAGGGAGCGGAGCGGCGGGATGCGCTCAGTCTTGTACCACAATTCCGCGGAGAAACATCACTGATGGCCACTGTGTGTGTGCGTGTGTGTATGTGTGTGTGTGCGCGCGCGCGTGTGTGAGCGTGACCCCCTCTGCCACTTCTGACTGACTTGAAGACACTCAGCGCAAGATCCTTACGGGTTCATAAAGGAGAAGACGAAGAAGAAGTTTGTCCGCAGCCGGTCGCCATCGGGGATAAATGCACACGTCCGGGGTTCAAATACAATAACAAAACACACACGCATGTTGTGTCACACGTGTGTCGCCGCAGCTGACTGTGGACATCGGAGGGAAGCGGATTTTCTTCTTCTTCTTCTTCTCCTGAGGCTCTGGCTGAAAAGAGGTGGAAATGCCTTCTGCTCTTTAACTGACACCCGGGGACGGATGAAATGACACTTGTTACGAAGGACGATGGTCGCCGCGTTCTGTCACCGTCCCGAGAAACTGTTCCGTTCCCCGTGATGTCAGGCAGATGATCCTCGGCTTTTCCAAGAAGAGAAGAAAAACAATGTGGACTTTTTAGAACTGTAGAACTGCGTGATTCGACGCGTTCGCCCGGCTGTTGCTGTTTTTTCCTATATTATATAGAATTCTTATCGCCCCTATTTTTGCTGTTTTCGATATCTGTGGTTTTAGTTTTTTTTTTCCTGTCAGCGACATTCATTTGCTAAGAAAAACAAAAGTGGGGGAAGATTGTCATTCATATTTAAGCGTGGAATTGATGACGAGTAAATACAACAAAAAGAAAAACGATTCGACTGCCATCGTACAACTTCGACATGATCCCGTCCAGACTGACATACCTGTAAGTGAAATTCCGGCCGAACTTTTTTTTTCAACCTGCCGCCTTGTTCCGCGCACGTGCGTCCGTGCGACAATGACAACGCTCTGTTTGTTTTGCAGGCTCGCGCATTGCCTTCTACTTTGCGCCTACGTTCAGGTACGTGCTCGCGCCGGGTGTCAACGAACCGGGTGCGCGTGAGCCCGCGCGTCCCCGGTCACGTTCTAGCAGCGCTAGGAAACAGAGCCCGGAGTGACGGGCCCAAGGATCACCCAGGACACGGTGCACAAGAGCGGGTGTCACAGGGGGACAATGTCCCCTAAAAGAGACGCGCCATCGCGGGTGGCATCACAAACACACCCACACACCTCCTCAGGGTGACAGCAGCTGCCTTCCCCTCGAACACCTATTTTCAGAGGGCAGTTGTCGAGCCAGTCTTCTTGTTGTTACTTATATATTTATTTGTCTTATTAGTTATCAGTTATTCTTTTTTTTTTTTACAATATTCATGTTTATTTATCCATCATCGTGCGTCAGTCTATTTATTCAGTTTCCATCGACGCGGCGTTTACTGGTTTTCATTTTGAGCGGTGACACTGTCGCGGCGAATTGGGACGAGAGGGGGAGGGTGTCCTTTTCGCCCTCGTGAACGTGTCGCCTGTCGCAGGTTACCGCGCAGACATCGCCGAACTTCACGCAGCACGTGAGCGAGCAGAGCCGAGTGACGGATCGCATGAGCCGCCGTCTCATCCGCACCTACCAGCTGTACAGCCGCACGAGCGGCAAGCACGTGCAGGTGCTGGGCGACAGGAACATCAACGCCATGGCCGAGGACGGGGACGCGCACGGTGAGCGCCGCGCTCTGCGACCTTTCATTCGTTCATCCATCCATCCATGTATTCATTCATTCATTCGTGGCAAAGGCGGAGGGTGCCTGCACGTTCACGCGTAATGCTACTTTCAGTAGTGCGGATAAGTAAAAACTAATTAAAAATATAACAGCAATATATGTTTATATAACATTGTAAGTTATCTTGGACAAAGGCCTGAGCTCAATAATAATAATAATGCTAACAACAACATAATAATAATAACAATAATAATAATAATCCATACGTTATTGTTTAGTGCTTAATCCTGAGCTGGGTCATGGTGGTCTGGAGTCTATCTCAGAATCATAGGGCACCAGGTTATGAAACATCTGCAGATGGAACACCAGTCCATTGGAGGGTAGTAGTAATAATAATAATAATACATCCTTAAGTGCATGTGTGTCCGTATGTGCCCACAAAAAGAGGAACTTAGGCAATGTGCACGACCAGACTAACCTAGTTGTCAGTTGTGTGGATTTAGTGCAACATTTTGGTGGTTTTTCCGCCACTGAAGTCCTCTGTCAGGCTAAATGAAGACGTCCAGTGTGCAATTGTGTTGTGTCGGTCAAGTGGCAGTGGGCTGTGAGGGTTTCTTCATGTCAGCCAGGAGCTCCACCTGTTAGAGATTACCTGTTACCATTACCTGGGTCTGCCCGGGTACAAAATTGCCAAATACAAAGACCCAGAGGGGGGATGAAGGAGGGCAGAAACGTGAAAGTATTTTAGATTGTTCTTAATGTTATTCTCCAGAGAAGCCTGTATGTCTGGAAGAACCATTAAAACTCATCTTACTTTAACCTCCTGAACATTTCCTGAATAGCTTTTCCCCAAACTACAGCCAGTTGTACCATAATAGCATGTCTAGAATATTGTAAACTCTGCTACGTTAGAAACAGTTTGTAACAGAAAATGGAAAATGATGGCATTTTTGGTTACTTAATTTAATTTTCCCGTAAACAGATTGCAGCTGAACTTTACCTGCATTTCAGATGAAATATTTTCAACTGTTATAATTGTTTTCAGTGAGATTACTTGCAACGTTTAAAATAATTCTCAGTTGTACAATAAGTTAAGCCTAACATAATGGGTTAATTTACCTTGTGTATAATTCACAATTTTCTATCATTTAAGGAATATTAAAGTAAGACAAAATTGCAAAAAAGCAATTACTACAGTGTTGGGGTTTTATGAAAATTATTTGCATCTGTCAGCAGCTTTGGAGATGTCTATACCTTTTTCTAAAAGTAAATTGCAGTAATGCATGTATTCTTTTAATTATGAGAAAAATGTAATTATTTCATGACAGGTGGGTAATTTCTGCTGCGTAGATATTTTCCTCGAGGGTATTACAGGAGGAGGTCACCTGCAGACCTGCAACCTTTGAGTGCAGAGGCTCTAACCACTATGTTAACTGCAACCTTGGTCTGTAGAAGTTAATGTGATGTCAAAACATCCTGTGTACAGTGACCTGTAAGTGTAATTTTTTGGGTGCTTTTGCCCACAAGAGTGATGCTGCCAAATGTCTTGTCGGCTGAGTCTAGGCCTCCATATAGAATTCTATTACTCTGCACTGTGCACTGTGCACAGTGTATGTTTTTGTAGAAGGGGTGAAGTCAAAATCTGTTATAGCTCCCTCACCGTGCGCGCACGCACACACACACACACACACACACACACACACACACACACACAATCCTTTCCAATCTAGAGCCGCACTTTAACGCCCGCGTTGTCTGTGGGTGTCGCAGTCCCTGCAGGCCAAAGCCTGTCTGCTGCTTTTTCGGCTGCCCGTCCACAGCGTTGCTCAGCCATCCAACCCCTCTGCCTTCCTGGAAGTGCTGCGCTCTGCTCACTGATCCCACTGCAGCCACAGGCTACACCATTCACATTCCTTCACATCCATTTATGTTTATGTACATTTTATAAAGAAGCTTCCATTGTATTTTACAAAGTTCACATCTATTAAGCATTTCATGTAAAATGAACTGTTTTTGTCTGGATCATAGTTATTCGATCATAAGAAGCCAAGGACAACTAAAACATAAATGCATATGTTAGAAAGCATGTTTATTTTGTGTAATTCATCGGTGTGTATCTTAATCTAAGAACAGCTTTCAAAGTCATATTTTGCATTTTGTTTAGTTCAGTGTACAAAGGGAGGGTGGAATAATGATAAATGTAATTCTTATGTGCAAAGTGTATAAAGAATTATAAAGAAGTTCATAAGCCAGGATGTCTCCTTTCATTTCAAAGAATTTAAGTACATGTGTTTTTATCATCCTGCAAGAATTTAAGCTTGCATAAATCCTTAGAAATAGTCCCTGAGGGTTTCATGTATGTGTGCCATGTCTGTGTGAGAGTGTGTGTGAGAGAAAAGTCAGAGTGAAAAAGAGGAATACTGGACTAATATTTAGAACAATCACAGACACTTGTAGTTGTGAAGTTCAGATCTGACAGCCGCATTAAGCAGAATTTAAATATTGCAACTCTTCTTACACTGAAACTCGAAGCATTGACTGTAGTATCAATTTATAGCAAATAAAAAAATTGTTTTTTTTCTTAGCCAAACTCATAGTGGAGACGGACACATTTGGAAGTCGGGTTCGTATTAAAGGAGCAGAAACCGGATACTACATCTGCATGAACAAAAGAGGGAAACTGATTGGCAAGGTGAGTAAGGAAAGAATTCTGTGTTTCTGCTCCATTGTTAAAAAGCTCTACTTTTTACATCAATGAATTTGTTGTGATGCTTAAGCGTTGGCCTTAGTAAATTAATCAGGCAGAAATATGTATAACATGAAATTAAAACGGTAAATAGTGCTGTGCAGCTGATAGATGTACATATAAATGTATCTTCTTCTGCTGTCACTTTAATTGATTTTGTGCTCTGGTTGGATTTCACTTTGGAAAAATATAGCGTAAATGTATGGCTCAAATAAGAACAAATAGAAAATCCTGAATACTGACAAGTCAAATGATACATGTGTCAAGGTATCATTAAATTTGGGGTAAAAATAAATTATGAAACTTGGTATCTTTACCTCTGTTTGCACTTGTTTTGTTTAGGGTAGAATTTACTACTGAAAGAGACATCTGCACCAATTTCCAATATTCATATTTTGAAATAAATCCCTTGTATCGTTGACACAACAGTGAAGCTTATTCTTTCTTTGCTGACTGACCTTTTCAATTGAATTACAAGCTAGTTTTTTCAAAGCATGAGCTTTAATAACAATGTGGATGGGCTGAAGTGCTAGAATATTCCTGTGGGTCGGTATGTATATTATATATAAACAAATTTTAGTACAGTGTCAAACTTCCCTTACATGTATTCTAATAATATATGGCAACTATTTTAATGAATATAAATTTTTATTATCAGCTTCTATAAGCTTTTATCAGTTCAGTGGTGACTCTGCAGAGATTAATAAAGTTCTGCCGAGTCTGATATGTTCCTCTTTTTCTCAACTCCCAAATTGTGCTCTTCCAAAATTTAAATGTAATTTGAATGTGATTTAAATTTTTTTGTTTAAACAAGCGGATGTAGTGCTGTCTCCTTACAGGCAAATTCACATTAAAATAGTAGTTTGCAACCAAACAACCTCATGGTTGTAGCCAATGTCTAGCCACCTAATACCTGATTTTTAATCTTATTTATTATACAAAACAAAGGAGATTTCTGGAAAATTTTCTCAGTATTGACTACATAGTCCTGCATAGGACAGTTAAATGTGTACACAGTGCTGTATTTGTGTGCCTGCCTTGGTGTAACCTGTACACTGTGGATTCCATACTGAAGCCTATCACCTTTTATAGCTTTTGTAAGGTTGATGGAGTGTAAAAAAATTAGATCCTTCCTCACTTTTTTTAGCCAGCCATTCTTGTTCCAAGGGTAGATTTGCGCTTCCTTCTTGCTGTGCCGGGTAATAAACTGGGCTGCAAATATGGCCAGCATCTACTCAGCTTCCTGCCATGTGGACCATCTGTCCAGGACCCTGATCTTACTTCATGTGACATTTCTGATGACCAGTACAGTGTGTGTGTGTATGTGTGTGTGTGCGTGTGCGTGTGTGTGTGTGTGTGTGTGGGGATGTGTGTTTTGCACCAGTATAGATGGTTTATTTTTAACAGTTTGGTGTGTTAAGTGGTTGCAGATAAGTTTTCGCTCTTGGTGTGGCTTCTGCAGACCCTGACATGTGACAGAGTTGGCAGAGGGTGATGACAGGAATCAGCTGTCAGGTATTATGTGGCCACAGTGCAGACAAGGATTAAAAACAGAGCACCATTTTTTATATATATTTAAAAAAATGTGTGTGTGTGTGTGTGTGTGTGTGTGTGTGTGACAAAAAGTAAAATATAAATTATCTGACAGGATGTATGCAGAAGAAGTGAATCAGTGCAACAGTTCATTCTTTACCTTTCTTGTGCACATCCAGGCTGATTTATGTTCAGCGGACGAGCAGACATTTGGTGCAGGGACTTTTTCAGTGAGGTGGTGGCTATGCGGCAGTGTTGGTTTTTGCACAGTGTGAACACACCTGGTGTGAACGCCCGGTTGAAACTGACACCTTGTTCTCTGGCCCCTGTTCAACTCGGCTGGACAGGCAAACAGGAGACACAGCTTTGAATGGTCCGCACATGAGTGAAACCGGTCCAGTGGAACCCTTCTGATCTACCTACCACAATTAATGGAGGTTAACAAGGTCTTACAACTTATGCAATTGTCAAATTGTTGGGCCAAGATAATCAATTTGGCTGTTTGTTTAAGCCAACCAGAGTACTTGCAGTGTCACATGAACTGGGAAACGTGGTAATACGAAGTGTCGCACAGTATATTTCTCACTGGCAGCAGTTTTTCAGGAATCTGGCCTCCACAATTCTAGAAAATTCTGACATGCTGCCTTTGGTTGGAGAAATTGCACGTTCAAGCCTCGACATTAAAGAGTTTGTTTGCATTTGCGGTTTTCTTTCCAAACTATAAAACGCCATTTGAATGTTCCTGAATCGGCCGTTTCGATTCAAGGAGTGTTGTGACCCTTTTGAAGAAACTCAAAGAAACGCGTCTCTTTTCCCCAACAGATGAACGGGCAGGGGAAAGACTGCGTCTTCACAGAAATAGTCTTGGAGAACAACTACACAGCACTGCAGAATGCCAAATACGAAGGGTGGTACATGGCCTTCACACGGAAAGGCCGGCCCAGGAAGGGGTCCAAAACACGGCAGCACCAGCGAGAGGTTCACTTCATGAAGCGGCCGCCCAAGGGCCACCACTTGCCCGAGCATCGACCCTTTGACTTCATCAACTACCCCTTCAACCGGAGGACTAAACGCACCCATCGCTCAGGCCGAGCATGAAGAAGTGCCGTGGCGAAAACAGGACCACAGCTAAGAAAGCAACAGTGGCCTGTCCTTCTCTATAGACCTCTCGTATCGTTTTGTACTGGAAGCTAGTATGTCTATCTCTTAGATGTTTATAATTTTTCAACAAAGCAAACTGTAAAAACCGAGAATCTATTTTTGTACTTGAGACTGTAAGAACTGACTTTTTTTTTCAAATTTGACAGTCACTCTTATGACTCCGTATGTGGGGGGTTGCGGATGATGTGTCACATGCTCACCTCTTCTCGCGTTTCTGTTTTGCCGTCTTTCTGTGGTTTGCAACATTTCCTGCACCTCCTCTGCTGCTCAAGGACACTTGGAGAATCTTAGAGACTGCAAAGACAAATGGAGCGTTTCAACTGCGTACCGACCCTCGTCCTGAGAGATGAGGGTCTGTGTTTCTCTGCAGAAACCTCGATAGTGATGCAGACAGAACTTAGGTCACACATAAACATGGCAGCTATTTTTATTTGGTAACCATGGGTTGGGTTCCTACTGTTGTTTTAACTGTAACACTGAGGTGAAAGTGCATTGTTTGACATTTAGGAAGCCCAGTTTTGTTTTTTTCGTTGTGTTTTTGTTTGTTTGTTTTTTATGCATATATAAATATATATTTTTATGCCGGATGTGTAAAATAATTTTAATGATGGAAATATTTATTAAAAAGAAGCATTACATTTACATTACAATATTAAAAAAAAAACCTTTTACGTTCATTAACTGGTTGTTTTGTATAAGTCTGAACTAATCCTAAAAAAAAATTTGAGATGCTTCGCTACCAACACAGGGCTTAGCAAAATAAAACATTTGAAAATGTATTATTATTATTCCAGCATTTACAGTGTGGAATGTAAGGGAATTATTTTGGTTTTATTTGTTAGTTTAAAAGTGATAATGCTGCATGAGTCTATCAATTGGAGAATTAGTGTGAAAGATCTACAATGGTGGCAGAGTAGTATTCCTAGTGTTTTTTTAAGCTGCACAAAATAAATCGTTCACCTCTGCAGCGATGCAGTGTGTCACCACCAGATGAGCCATCACTGCCAAAGAGGCCTGGGGGACACAAAACTGACTAAAGGAGATGTCCACCGTTCTCTCTTCCTCATCACTTACATCAAAACGTACAGTGAGCCAGGTGCTCTGGTGGCTCTCGATATCGAGCAAATATCACTATTAATATGCGTTATGTCACTCAGTGAAGCCTGCAGTCTGTAGCAGGAATAGAAGTGCATACATACTGGAGAAGGGTGGGTGGTGGCACCGGTGTTGGCCTGTGTGTTGTGCTTTGAGGAAGAGACATAAGAACCAGACATTCGGCCTCCCTAGATTAAGAAAAATGTAAAAAACTAAAAAAAGGTATGTAGATCATCACTTTTGCTCACTGCATCACATAACGTGAAGAACCAATGCCAGTTTGCCCTAATAAAAACTTTAAATAAGACAATGCAAATGCTTTTCTGTTAAATATGCTGACTAAGCTGATACATTCAATGCTGCTAGAAAGATTTCATTTGGCTACTGAGCCTGCTTGCTGTGAACAGGGAAAAGAATCAAAGCTCAAACCCTGATCAATCCCTAGTCCAATATGTGCAAAGGACAGATCAGCCAGTTAATGCTACTTCAGCACTGCTAGAAAAACACTTACACATTTACATCATAAGATATTTTCATATTTACAATAGTGGGAACCACAGTAATTTTGGAACAAAATGCAATAAGAAGCCCTTTGACAAATGTATTTCTTGTCTGTTGAAAAAAAAACTGCTGACCTCGGCGCAGACCTGTACACAACCATTCTATTGTAAACAGACAAATTGTCTTTTGATCCTATGCAGTATGTCTGTCCTTAATTCTGAGTATCACAATAAACAAGTTTTGTTTTTTTGCTGTTGTCTTTACAATTATGTTTCATTGGGTGGGTGCAAAATAAATTATTACAGAATGATGTGAACAAAACAGGCTTTATTTATTCAAATTAGAATGAACGAGTCAGAATGGAACTGAATGTAGTAGCACACAACACAAAGTAACTGTTAGTTTATTTTCACTTCATTTCTGTTGCACAAATTGAAAAACATGATTTATCGAATAGAAACAATATCTATCGAACCTTAAGGGTCTTGGTATTTTCCCTGAAAATATACTACAATGCAGAAATTATGTAATAGGTAATTAGGTAATATGATCAAATTGTATTAAACACAATATTAAATCACAATTTTTAACTAATATGTTTATACTTGAAGGTTTTAAATTGCAATGAATAGAGAAGGAAAATCTGTTTTTAGGGTGGGATTAATCCAGATCTATCAAAAAAATCAGGTAACCTTCTCCTTTTTGATTAAGCAACAGGGACAACTCACTGAAAATGATCAACCAATCTTTCAAATAGAGTAAAATGTAGTGTTTTCCTTCATTATTCTGTACATATTCTGTAGATTCATTCCACATGATTTAATAAAAATACAATATATAGAGTAGATTTTAAAATTGTCCCCTTAATCTTTCAGATTTCTTTGTAAGAATATGGTATCAGTTGAGATTATGGCACTAAATACTGTATCAAATGTTGCCGATATGATGTGATTTTAAAGCATATTTGGCAATCTGTTTACATGCTACTTTAATGTTGTTTTTATATTTTCCTTTTTTCAGCCTGGTAAGCAGCCCCCTGCTGGGTTTCTTGTCAACCCAGGGTCAGTTTTAGGGAAAAGCTGGTCACTCAGCAGGGCTTTATGACAGCAGCCCTGTGTGTCGACCTGGCTTACTGCTTCCCAGAATTTGGCATCTGCCTTGTATATCATCTGATTCATTAGACCTTAGAGGTTTAACTCATTCCTCACCACCATTTTGTCTTCTGTATTGCTATTTCTTGGATTTCTCACTCTCTTTTTATCTTAACATAATGACCAGCAAACACAGTCAGCATAAATAAAACATGTTAATAAAAAGGAGTTTATGATGTAAAACAGAAATATTTGTGCATGAGATCTTATTTCTTAGTCCATGCTATCATTTTGTATTAATTTATCAATATATTGAAAATAATCATTAAAATTTGGCACTTTTTTAATTCTTCAATGCATTTTTTGTATTTTATATTTTTCCTCTTGCTTTATTGAATATGAGCATGAAATGTATTCAACTGGCACGATCATTATCCAGAGAGTATGTGCTTGCAGTTGTATTTTAAAACGCTCTTTGTTCACTGCCTGTAGAATCAGAAAATCTTTTATGGAGGAGTTTTATGATAAAGTCACAACTCTGTGAGACAAGTACAGCTACAGACACACCAATGCCCCCATTTGATTCACCCGCACCCTCAACATTTAAAAATAAATAAGATTCCCGTCTTCTTTAGCCGTGGATTTTTTTAAACTTTGGAATTTTAGCAGGATTTGGGGGAATTAAGAGCAGTACAAGCCCTCGAGGCAAAAAGTGACCAGAAAATAGCAATGAAAAGCTTCAAAAACAGGCAGAAACCACCGGATTTCAGGAGGTGGTAACTTGTAGTGGAGGGAGGATAAAACTGTCTGAGTTTTAATCTTCGGTTTATTTTTCAGGTTGTGTGTGGATAATGTATATGTCTGTAAGACCTTTTAGTCAAGGGTTAAGAAATTAAGAACCTGAGCAAATAAATAAATAAATACATAAAAATCGCCAGTAGCTTGTTTTGGTCAGAAATATAAAAACTGTGTAGTGGTTTATAGAGTAGATGAGGTATTTTTGGAAAATCTCTAAAGAAAAAGGAACCTGAAATGGTGGCAAAAAGGCACAAGAATTCCACATTATCGCTGCATTTTTATGTAAAAGATGCATTTTGGATTGAACAAATTGCATAGATATCAGTCAATGCTGTAAAACCTACTTTAAATTTTAAAATAATTTACTTGTATGTTCACACATTCAAAGCACAAACAAATATGTCATTAGGATGTCATTTCTACTCCCATCTCCCTCTCCAGCAAAATAAAAGCACTCGCAGTTTTTGCTGTAAATGATTTCGGACAAACAAAAAGTGGCTTAAACACTGTATTAGGAGAGCAGGCGCAAACACGTCTCCATTTATTCTGCAAGCCAGAGCTCCATTTGACAGCGTAACACACATGTTGTGTTCAGATATTGATTTTAAGGGTGGGATGCAAGGTCACTTCAATAAAGCTGTGGCAGAAGGCTGGTGATTGAGTTAAAATCAACGACAAAAGATCCTGTAAGGCCGTAATTTGCATAATCATCTTAATGGTTAGTTTTTTTCCACCCTTAGACAAATTGCTTTAGCTATTATGTTTGCAGAAAGTGCTCAATAAATCCATGCGCATGAAAATGGCAGCCAAAAAGAGGTACCACCACAGCTCTTGCAACGGGGAAGATCATAACCGACAGTTTCTTTGTTGTACGGACATGTTCTGGAGGACCTGCTGACATTTCCAATTGGGGTAGTAAACTTTTGTGTGTTCATGCATTTCTAACGCTGATTGTTCAAATGCGCTGAACAATTATTAGCTAAATGTCTTTGCCAGCTCGTACAGAAAGCCCCCGACTTCCTCCAAAAGATCAAACGCCACGATTCCCCCCTTTTTCACTTCCTTCCAGTCTGTGTCACTGCAGCTGGAAAAACCATCATAAATGTTCCGAACACTGACACTGATAGTACTGTCATTTTCAGCACCAGATATTTATATATATTTTTAAAAACAATATATATATATATATATATATATATATATATATACGGCTGATGAAAGTAACTGTTGCTCTGAAAGTGGAGTTAAATTATAATAGACTACAGTAGTGCTGAGAAACTACAGCAAAAATAGCCATGTTTAGCTTTAAGTCAGAGATGAAAACCTCAGCAGATAATGTCTTTCACTTTTATACAAAAATATTCTTTAACGGAATGGGCTATTTGACTAGAGAGGTACACATATGGAGTCCACGCTGAGACAGAGGGGAAGACACTTGCCACGGTGAAGAAGGCTGCAGAGTCACTTCAGCTGGGAATGTTAGAGAAGGAAAGTGTCTGAGACGGCTATGATGAAATATCTGTAGCAGAGCGCTGAAACCACATGGGGGGTGGGGGAGCGCGGGGGTTGCTGTGCCCTGAATAGCTTGGACTCTGCATTGAAATCGGTGAGGTCAGACCTCCACTTTGGGCCAAACAATGGCAACTACCAAGTAGTTGAATTACTTACAATAACACACCTTAACTCCCTAATTAAATGGTCTCCGAGAGGCACAAAGATTAAAAGGTGTTCCAGAATGGCTCTTGTGAATAATAAATAGAGGGGTCAGCCTTTGACAACAGCCGAGGAGGCACTTGAGGCATGGGGGGGGACGTTACAGGAGATTTGAAAAGCAGAGGTTACTGAATTGATTTAATATGGAAGTTTTGCATTTATTTTGGATGCTACATCATGGGCTCATGGTAGAACCTTCACATGCATACTGCTGCTGATCATCTCATTTTTTTTTCTCTTTACCATTTTATTTCATTTTTTAACCCTCGTGGCTTCAATCTATCGGGTCAATAGATAATTTGTGAATTCATTCCAAAATTTTAAGCTGAAAAAGACAGCAGAGCGGTAGGGGGAAAACTGGCTGTGGCTGAACGGCAAACATTTCCAAGTTGAAGAAAGGATGAGAAATCTGTGCAAGTTGCTGGAAGTCCGCGATAATTTCGCATCTTCTTATTAATACGTGTTTATACGCATGTGTGGTCATATCCCAGGGCCTCCATCTGCATCACAAATCAAAATGCTCTGGCTTTGCTTTTCTAGTAGGTGTTCCTGGAAGATCTTTGCATTCCTCAGCAGCTCTCTGCAGCCGTGGTGGAAGGGGTGCATTCCAGGACAACAATGCTACGGTCGGCCAGCGCAGCCGATGTCAGCAGGTGGCTGGAAGAACAAACACAAAGACAAGGTTGCTCGTCTTCCACAAGTCCCTCCCACCAGCTGCCAGGACCTAATTCTAGCAATGTGCCTAAAACCAAGATTACCACCTTGTCACCTCCACGTGAATTGGAGAACCTCCTCGTGGAAAGAATAGTGTTGGCTCTGCAGCTTGCCAGCACCCTACCAAGTAGCATTCTGTTGCATGGGTGGAGTGCAACCAGCTCAGGGTATAAAAAAATAGCCACAAATGTTTAAAGAGGTGAGGATGGCAACTTTAGCCAATGTTTTTCTTCTTAACAGAAAGGAAAGAGTGTAGAGGTCAGCAAGATGATCCAGGCTTGAGTCTCAAGAGAGACAATCCCATGACTGAAAAGAAGACGAGTTTGCCAGGTTTGTGGGCCAGGTAACTCAGCACTGTGACATTTCTGCTGAGCGAGGCCTGGAAGACAGGTGGCCTCTGCTCTGCCAACGGCAGTTCGAAAGCAGCCACATGTAGTCTGCTGAAAAACACCAATATTCTCAGCCACAATTCATGATGGATACTAGATCCTGCAACTTAGTTGTTGGTTTAACATCAAACTTCCATCCTCTCTTGACCCTCCCCAGGCTAGTTTAAATTTAGGCAAATTGTTTATAGGAGCAAGTTAGAGGATAAGAAACCAGTTTTTGGAAAGCCATGTAAGTGTTTAGGGACTGAACTGTCACACAGATCGTGACTTTATCACAGTGTCTTTGTTTCACATTTACTGCTCAGAGTGGTTGAAAACTCCATATTAAATCAATTCAGTAATTAGAGTTTTTCAAATTTCTGAAATGGTTTTTTCATGTTTCCCTACACTGACAACTGCCCCACACTCAAATCCATTTTTCACACAGCTCCACTTTTAATATCCCAATAAAGAATTATGAACAGCACACATAAGAGAAACTGTTTTTTTAAAAAAGAAAAAAAAAAAGCTCAGATTGGAAGCCTGGTAGTAATAGAAATCTTTTACGAAAGCAAAAGGCTTTACGCAGTAACACACTGGAAGACCAGAGAACCACGGCAACCACAAGACCCACATGGCTCCAAGCCTCATTGGTATTTTTATGGTTTCCCACATTATAGGAGTTGCGGCAGCAGTGAAAACAAAATCAATTAATATGTCGGTCCCTTAAAGAATTCACTGTGTATCTGTATGGGAGATTTATTTGATTTGATTTATAGCCAATTAATATTAATGGGTCGCCATGAAGTCAATGGCAAGAAATCTGTCAACAGGTTCTTTTCCTGCCCTTGTTCTGCAGTAGCATATCTTTACACACATTAATTCCTGAGAACATTTGTGCAGTTCCTGAGAAATGTACTTATGCTGAAGAATGGTACTCGATCAAAGTTTTGCACACAAAGATGTGTGTTTTATGAGTGTCCATCACTGGAAAAAGACACTTTAAGTTGTGCTCGTGTTGAGCTGTGCACGAGATCCACGGCCAGGTACAGGTTTGAGTGGAGCTCAGTGGATTTTGCATGTTCTCCCGATGTTCAAAACTGAATGACGTGCACAGAAGTGGCAGACGTCCAAAGACCATCAGCAGCACCTGGGGACAACTTTTTTACAGAATAACAATGCACGGGTGGAGCCAAAGACCCATCTGAAGACTGTCTGGACCCAGAAAGTTGCTCGAGTTGCACTTTGTTGCAGTCAGTGCTCAACAGATGTGTTTTGTACAACTGAGGAGAGACTCTTGACTTTGTATTTGGTTTGTTTTGTGATTTGAGTTTGGTCCAAATGGAGCTGGTGAATAAAAACTACAGGAAGTCACAAGCTCTTCATGCCTGGTCACTCCTCAACCTCAACGCACCCTGGCGGGCCACACCTCCTTTATCATGAAAGCCATGCACGTGGTTGCTGTGAGCTGAACTGAACTTGACAAACACTCACCTTACCCTACATGTCCTCGCTTCTGTTTTTCCGAACCACTATGGAATTTCAGAGTTTTTTTGGTTGTGTTATCGTCATATGACAATAACTGAAACTGCTGTTTTCCTGTACCAAGTTTAGGTAGACAGTGCAAACACTTCAGTGTCTTATATGAATACAAACTAAGGCAAAATCCAGGCCAACTCAATATTCATTTTTTGTTCCAAACTGACTGATAGTATTTCATTGGAAAAAGTTGCATGATTCAACCTGAATGTACAAGTGGAGAACTTTATCATTTTTAGCTTCACAAAACTGAATTTTTGAGAATGTACTTTTTCTTTGCACAATTATTTTTCTAAATAAATTTACAATACTTTTAGCATTACCCTTAAGGGCAGAACGGTGGTGCAGCTGATAAGGTTGGTGCCTCACAAGCCCTGGGCGTTACTTACATATTTACTTACATATATAGTACTTACGTTTCCAAATTATGCTAATCATTTCTTCTTTGAAACGAATTTTGTTGATCGCAAGAGCAAGTTCTCAGCTCAGGCATTCTGTTTGAAACATGTGATGCTTCTGATCAAAATTCCAGACGTGGCTGTGCAGCACAAAGTTGAAAAGGAACAAAAAAAGCAGCAAACATTGTCAGAACCTGTGAAGGATTGAAGGCCATTAAGCTGCATGTAGCTAAACAACACACTTTTGACAGGGACCTCTATAAGAAAGTGACTTCATATTATATTTGCCTGAACAATTTATATTTTCTTTAATCTCGGGTTTGAACTGTGCACAAAGTAAAGGTAAGACAGTAAATCAGAAGCACCTAAATTCAGGAACATCTGTTTTAAGAAGAGCCAAGTTGATATTCCAAAAAAACCCATTTCACCACATGCTAAAACTATATGATCTTGACAGAGATTTTCAGCTGCAGTAAACATAAATAGGGTCTTTAGAAAATGTGCAATTTAAATAATAATATAATATAATATGGCATTGTATCATATTTATATATAGTAGAAATATATATACAAGAAATATAAATGTATTTCTTCTTTAACATAAATCATCATAAAATAATATATATGCGTGTGTGAACATGAGATGCTTCTTCATATTGCTTGAGGAGCTGATGTGTTAAAACCAGTTTGAATATAATTGTATGAAGGCTAAACAATTTTTTAAATCTTTTTTGGGGATGCTGTTGATTGTGTTTTGTTTGAGAGTCCATTGTTTTCCCACTAGTGTGTCATCTTTAGATAGAGGAGCTCAGGACTGTGGAAGAATGGAAGAAAAAGTGATGGCGTGGTTAACATTAGTTTCCATTCTCCAGTTGCGTTACTCCGGTGTGTCGCCAGGGATACAGCTGGACGACGGTGTGTTGTATCACTTTCACGCTGCTCGCGCTGGAGCACATCGCTCTTTGGAACAGCCAAAGTAGCTGAGGCCGGAGACGTAGTTCTGGCCCTGAAGATGCCAAGCCAGAAGGATGATTCCATCTCTGCAGAACCATGCTTTATCATCGCTGTTGTTCCCAAATTGACTCATATTCCAAGTTATGCCAAAAAGTCTTGAAAATGAATTATATTAATAATTTAATTGCCTTCAATGTGCTATAACCCTCTTGTAACAGGGACCCTTTAACAACAAGAAACTTTAAATCTGTGAAATACTAAACATAATGTAACGCCTTCCCACAGCTAAATGATACTAAGTAATTTTAACATTAAAAGTATGGACTTAAAAATACTGACCTAAAGGATCAGATTGTACAGAAGCAAATTGTGAAGCGTCATTGAATATAGGGTCAAAAAAAAATCACCAATACAATCCTGAAAATGTAACAAGTGTTTGTTTTCATTCTTGCAGAAGTATGAGGTCTGAAGAAGAGACATTGTTTCCAGGTTAGTTTTATGTTTGTGATGCATTATTAAGACTCGTACTGTAAGAATGTTTTTCTTTTCGAGGAATGGAAAGACTGTGGTACATCCTGGGTGGGACCCTTTCCATGAGGACTGTTCCTGCTATTACCGGGAGAGGAATCGCTCGGACAGACAGCAGAGGGGTCTGCCATTGGCATTAAGGGCGGGAATTCCACTATATTTGGGAAAAGGAATTTTTCAAAGAATGTTGGTTGGCTACCTAAAGGAGCACATGTGATATAGGTTATACCTCTAGTGTTACCCTATATGCGCTCTATCATTTAAACATTATGGCTTTTGTTTCAGTTACCATGTTTCATCCACTTGTCATATCATTATATCGGACAAACACACTGCTGAGTCCAAAAGCCCATTTATACGTTTGATTGCTTGTTTGTGTTTATTTTTCTTGCCTGTTTATTGATTTTTTTTGGTAATCTAATCATTTTCTTTTATTTTTCAAGAATATAATCTCCATTCCACTTAGAACATTACCTGTTTCACGCAAGCTCAGTCAGTACAGACCACTTTTCCACACAAAGTTGGGGGCAGAAAACTCCATATTTTCAGTTGGAATTTACTGATTTTGACTCGAAGTTCTACTTTAGGGACGCAGTCAGAGAACGTTTCAGCTTCCTCCTCTTTTTTGGCAGCGAGAAACTTGTTACAGTACTGGCTCTCCTTTGTGACATGTAATGTGTAAAGAAAATTATATCGGAAGAGAGAAACTACTACTTCTGAGACATGTGCTATAGGATGGTTCATAGAATTTCATATTATTTATTTGAGGGTTGACTTTCCTGTGATTTTTTTTTCAAAATGCTGAAGCTCAAAATTAATTATTTTGAGGTGATATTGTTTAATATTAGAAAATATTTGAAGAAAATAAGGGAGTTAGACTCATTCTTCTAAGCAGATTTGCTCCAGGTTTCAGAAGTTGGTTAGATGACATTTGTGGGCTGCAGTTTTCAAAAAGCGCCACAGATTGTCAACTGAGCTGAGATTGGGACTTTGACTTGGCTGCTGTGTGACATTCAGCTTCTTGTTCTTGAGCCATTTCAGTGTTTATTTGATCTTATGCATGAGACCAAGGTGACATTTTTCCAAAGCTTAATTTATTTAGCAGTTTGTCCCTTCATTTTGCTGATGAAAGGCAGCCCCACAGCATGATGCTGCCACCACCATACTTCACTTTAGGTCTGGTGACTATTCAGGGCAAGTGAATAACACTGCACATAGGAAAGTGACACAAACAAAGGAAAAAAGAAGAAAAAACAAACTATTCTGGAGCATATCTGGAGTTTTCCAGAAAGAAGGGAGGTGATATGGGAAAAGGTCTTGTTGTTGAGACAAAGGTACAATTCAAAGTGTTTTGAAACAAAATATCACAGAGAATGAAATTTCAATGGATTATTTCTGCCTAACAGTAGAGTGGGAGAGTTGATTAAGAATCTGAATACTTTATGTATAAGTCATAATGAAAGTAGGTTTTATTTTGTACTAAATTTACAACACATCCACAGTTCTTCTGCATTTTTCACTAGTAAAAACAACAACAAATGCTTAATATTTCAATTTGATATGCATGTGCACAAGGTGATGAAGATGAAATTTAACCCTGACAAGATGTCCTCCCCAGCCTTTTGTTGTATTGCGTTAAAAAAATATCTTGGTCTGTTGCCATAATCATATTAAAATAGACTATTCAATTAGACTATTAAACTATTCATTGATTTAGCTGGCCAGACAACAGCTGACAAGTGTGTTTAGTCTGATGTGCAGAAACACAATGACATTTTGAGCATGAATTAATAATAGATTTATGTATAATTTACAAATTAGCCCTCACATCAGGAGCACACTTTCTCACCCCACATACATGGGGTTACATACACAGACATGTTAGAAAGAGAAGTTGTATTTTCAATTTTCAACTTGGCTGCTACTAGAAAAAATAGTAAAATGAAATGAACTGTGAGTCAGGTATGTTTTAAATTAACATTAGGCATCTGAGGCTGTATACATAGACAGGAGCTGAAAAATAAAAGATTATTAATTAGAAAATGGCACCACCCTTCTGGCCGCTATTGCTTTTGTTTACATAGGACCAGTAGACATGTAGAGTGGGGTTAATAAGTGGCAAACTGGTCATTGTGCCATGCAACCAATGAAGCAGGCGATTCTAAATACCTGGATGAGAAATAAAGTCCTGTTAAACAGTTGACTTGTTTTATGATGGGTGAAGGCTTGTCTCAACAATGCAAATATCTGGGTTTCCTTTTCCCATTTTAAATACCTGCCAGTTACTTTCCATCTTTCAAATTACCAAAAAAGGTACAATCACCACAACTTCTGAAAGTAACTTGAGAAAATAGTTTTAGTTGTGACCATTTGGAAAAATTCTAGTCCCGGTTATTAAGATACACCCACTGGCCAGTTTATTAGATACAGATGGCAGTTTGTATATACAGGTCACCCTGCACAGTGGCTCAGCATATAAAGCATGCAGACAAGGTCAGGAGCTTTAGTTACTGTTTGAATGAAAACTAGAACGGACAAGACATGGTGTCTAAGTGACTTTGAACACACCTTGATCCTTGGTGCCAGTCGCACTGTGTTTTTACCAACAGCCTGTCTTGTGGGTTTTTTGCACAGTGCATTCCCACAGATATGACCATGTCCCTGCTGTACTACAGCAGCCTGTGCTGTCCTACCTCTGAAGCTAATAAAGCATCTATACCATGGAACATGGATTGAAGACAAAGAACGCTGTAAAAATGAGTCTGGCACCTTGTTACTGAATCCCTGCTGTTCTGCAGTCAAAAGAGGTTACTGCTGAATGTGTGCACCTAATAAAGTGGCATGGTGAATGTGTATATATGTATTGCTTCTGCATCTGTATTTCTGTATTTAGGATGTGTGGTACACATCTATTTTAGATGGTCTGTCTTCATTCTACCTGTTACGTTTCATGTTCAGAGTGGGACATCCGACTGTGTTGATAGTTTCACTCTGTCAGTCAGTGTTTCTTGTTGAGCCCAGGGGGGAAACATTCAGAGTATTCTGGAGTTCTCAGCACTGTTTTCAAATTGCATTCTAAGGAAAAGGGTATTCTACACCATTGGGTGGTCTTACTGTGATTGGCAGTCGGTAGCATTAGAAAACTGTGGGGCAGGTATTAACCCCCCCATTGGCCAAACTCCACAGAAACACATCAGATGCCGGCGCCTCCCTACTCTGAAAATTCGGATTGCTGGTTTTGCACATAAACACAAAATCTCAACTCTTCTGTTCAAATGTGAGAAAACAGTGTCTGTACATTCCCCCATATTTTCCTCACAGACGTGCTGAGGTCTAACCAGGCTTGCATGGTGTCGGTGCCCAGCCGTCACTTCTGTGGTCACCAGTATCCTTGTTGGCATGATAGTTAGTTGGTTAGGGATCATCGCTTTCCAACAAATCGCTTGATTTGCATAATATACTTATATTGCACAGATTTAAAAAATTTCCCAGCTCTACTAACCTGTCCAACCTTTTTATACATACAAGCGTGCAGTGCATTTGAACTGAATAATCACTGGCTGATGATCATACCGCTTTCAGAGAAAATGCATACAATTATCTGTTTTCCAAGACTTAGTTTGTGTTATATCTGCAAATTAAATAATAACCCGGAGCCACTTCCACCCCAGTTCTGGAAATTATTATTATTTGGGGGCTTCTGAATGCTTGGCTTTGTCTTGGCATCAAATCTGTGCATCAGTGGTCAAACAGTAGCAGTTGCTATAGAGAGTATAAAACAATGCTTACAACATAAGTTTAATATTATTACATTTCTTGCAGGATGTTTGAAGAAGGATTCCTTGTGTTCTTCGCCTGCACTAAACACTGATCTGTGCTCTTTATTCTATTCTAATGGTTGTGTGTCTTACATCAGGTTTACTCCTCTACTTTCTGAATTTTATGCAGTTGTATAATATATCTATACACTACAGCTGTATCTGTTGTTCACAAAAACTGCAAAGGCGATGGGAAGCTTCAATCACTGATCTCTTGATCAATAACCTTCTTCTAACATCATTTTCCCAGAGGACTTGGTTCAATTTGCATGAAATCCATCCAGGTTTTTCATTGAAACAAAGGAACCGTGTAAATGATCTTGTTTGGTCCATTCGCCACGCTGACTCATTACCTTAATGGAACGCGATTCTGTAGGCGGTCAGTTCATGAACGGTCCGAGAAAACAAGCTGTCACATTGATCACTATAACCGCGCACCCTGGTTTTTAGGCCCTTCAGCTGATTTACAAGAGTACATGGTTATTCCTTCGACGAGTATTACAAATTTCAAATAAGAGACGATTATCCACTTCATTAATTCTCCGGTTCCAAAGGCTTAAAGTGTAGGTTGTGAAACAGACTAGTGCTTCCGGATAATGAAACCACTAGTTCTAACATACTCACGACTGCAGAAGTTAATTAAAATTCCCAGGGCTGGAGGTGTCAACTAACCTATAAACCCATCCCATCCCTTTCGAACAAATCACTTGTGAGGCCTGAGGCGACGGACAGGGTGGGAGAGGAAGTCGCCAATCTTGGGGTCGGAGCTTTGTGTCTGGCTTTCCTCGGCTGTTTAAGTAACCGTTACAAATGGAGCTTTTTGTTGTTGCTTGTTTCCATGTGTTCAGCTACACATGCCAGTAGTCCCTGTTAGCGGGATCAAACATGCTGTTGGGCTTCAGTCATTCATTTATGAGCTCCAGTTTGTGCTGTCGACACTTGTGTCGGTTATTGGTGATTAAACAAGTTCATGCTGGAGCTACGCTGGCGCTGGCCTTCACACTTCTGTAGTTCGTGGCTTACTGGCTAAATCTTACCTAAAATCCTTGTTCATGGATGAGCTGCTGGTATTTCAGCTCTTATGATGTCAGGGCCCCAAATTCCTTCATCAGTCTTGTCTCACAATCTCAAACAAATGTAAAAAAAAAAGTATTTTCTTTCACAACGTCATGCAAACATTATTTCTTGCAGACACATGGCCTGTCAGTTCTCCCGCGTTTGGTAATTGGTAAACATTCCTTAGAGCGGCCAATTTGCTAACGTGCGGCTATAAACAAATCTGACATGATGTTTTTTAAGTACAGCAGTTGTGCAAACATTTATTAGTAAAAGAAAAAGGTAAATATTCGGAATTTTTTCATGATTAATCAAAGAAGCCCCCCCCCCTTTTATGAGGGTCAGTTCACATAAAGGCTATAAAGGGGGAGAAGCAGGAGGGAGCGAAAAGCAGTGATTACCCAATGCAGGTTTTAATTAAGAAAGCCTGGACCAGGCGAAAGGGAACCCCTTGTGTTGCAAATGTAATTGTTCCAGCTTCACGCTCGACGTATCTAAAGGGCAGCAAGCGAGAGGTGGCGGCGGCAGCTGTGAGCGGGTGGCTAGGGAGGTGGGATGACAGGGACGCGCCCACATCAGCCTCTCTGCCTGGTCCCTCAGGTGCTGCATCGCCTTTGCCAAAGAGGCGAAGGAAGCCATTGTTTTCCCAGGTTCTCGACCGCACAGGTAATTGTCATAATGACAAAGTTAAGCATTTAAAAACCATACTTACCATGTCATAGAACTTCACTGTCATTGTTTACTCCTTTGCTACTTTACTTTTCTTTAGCCGGGTACATGTCAGTGATTTTACATTTAATTATCAATTCTGTGATATTTTAGTTCAGCCGTGTTGTGTTTTTTGCATGTTTTTTTTAAAATTTATCCAGCTTCACCTGCCATAGTTGTTCAGTACTGAACCTATTCACGCAGTCATTTCAAAGGGCCTTTTTTGCTCTTTTTTCAATTGTAGGCCCTATTCACAGAGGCAGTGGCCGTGCAAAACGGCAAGAGTGACCCAAATGATTTCTGATTCTAGGTCTGCTGAACAAGGACTTACCAGAAGCTTTGTCTATCATGACTTTGTGACAGTGCCTATTGGAGAGCCTGCTATCTTATGCAACCCCTTCACCAAATAATAATAATAATAATTTACAGCCCACTGGTGTTGGTGCTTTATAGGTGCACGAAACAAATTTGCACATTTTCCTTATCAAGTGTCAAAGGAAGGTCTTCAGATGGTTAATGATACCTTCTTTAACAGACTTTATAAATCACTTTTGAACACAGTTTGCTAAAAAAGCAAGAATTGAAGTCAAGGGTCTTAAACTGTGTCTTAGAAAGGTGATAATAGACATTTTCATATTAGATGTTAAGTATCTTAAAGAAAATTAACCAGTTTTGTTCAGCATCATTTTAGTAATATTAAACATATATTTGGTGTAATCCTTGATCTGCAGTCTCTAAGTTTCAGTGTATTTGGCAGCCAAGGTGATTTATTCTGCTCGCATTTGATATCAGAAGAGTCGCTAAAAAAATCTGTTCTTGGGGAAAATTGTGTAACCTATAATTATTTTTTACTGATACTGTATGTTATTGTCAGTGTTAAATTTTGTTAACTTGCTGGCAGCGTCCCCACATAAAAACCCCATTTTCCTGTCTGCAAAGACAGATGATGCTTTAACTTATCTACAGTTTAGCTGTGCTATTTTATTTTTGGAGTGTCGATCCAAAAAGATTTATATGCAACAAGAGTGCCCCCTAGCCATTCTGCTCTTTCAGCATAATTTGTTTTGGACCTGATCTTATAATTTGTCTTTATTGTATAAAGCATAACTGTCAGACATTTTCTCCCCAAGTTTCTCTCTTGTTAACTTTTTATTTATGTGAAAATGAGAACAAATCTGAAAAGTCCCTCCAAGCGCCTCCTTTTTTACCTCCGCGTTTAACGAGCCATTGAGTTGACTTTGGATGTTTCAATGGACGACAGTTTCTTTGTGCTCCCCCCACAGAACAATGGAACTGTAAAGAGTTTTATAAAGCATGCTGGGTGGTAGCTGCACAGGATTGTACTTGCTAGACCCAAACCGCGTTCTCCAGTCTTTTCGATCTTTGGGTTGCTTTTTGCTCTCATCCTTCAGAAAACTTCCCTGGGTGTCCCAATCACAGTGACACCATGGCCAGTGTCCCCTTTTGTTAATAAGCATTTTGTTTTTAGTGTTTAGCCACCCACCTCACCTCAATCCTCTCCTAATTGGTAGGTCAGAGGTCAAAAATATCAGCAAATTATTCAGATTATTTACAGACGTTCCTTAGAAAGGAACGGGTTTGCCATTGCATCTTTAGGTGTCTGTAAACCCGCTTTCCGTCCCGTTTTTTTCTCGTCGCATTGTTAAACGAGACTCTCTGAACATGTCCCATCGCTTCTGAAGGCCAGCTGAAAAAAATGTGTGCCAGATTGGTACTGGCAGGCCGTGCCGCTCGGAGACCCTAACTAAGCGTCAAAGGGCCTGACACACAAAGGCCAGCAGAGGGAGGAGGTCTGCACTGACCATTCCACAGCACGGGGGGTACTGGGCCACGGAGGGGAGAGGCAGTTACAAAGAGGAGGGCGGAGAGAAAGGGGGCCATTTCTCTTTTTTTTGTCCCAAACTCTTCATGCACAACTACAAAGTTGTTGCAGGGTAATGCCTTTGAAATGTTCAAAAGACAATGATTGTTGGATAAACCATCCAAAATCGCTGTTTCTCACAAAGGGGAGAGCATCACCTCTGACCTTTGTTCCAGAGTGCGCGGTGACTTGCTCTCCGTCACTCTCCTCCCCTTCACCCCACCATGTCTGCCCACCCCATTGCTCCACCGCATTGAGCCACAAAACTTTAATTCACATTTCTCTCTCTCTCGCTCCCCGTTTCTCCCCTGCTTTTTCGCCGCTCTCGCTCTCTCAGGCTTGGCAGAGAGCAATGCGTCCTTGGAGTCAAGAATTCAATTAGTTAAAAAAGGGAGGGGGGGGTTGAAGAGAAAGAAGCCCGGCAACAATGAAGCGATAACCGACAGAATGTGCGTTCCCACACACCAGACACAGGAACCCGTCGGCTGAAAGCGCAGCAAGGGCGAGCTACTGACAGCAGGTGCCCTTCCGCGCCATTCACACAGAAGGACCACAGTGCTTGCTGGAGGGAGACCTTGAGGCGCTCCCAGCAGGCCACAGAATGGACACGGCACCACCAGGCAGCCCAAACAAACAGCTCTCCTCTGTTCTGTGTGGGTTTAGGGTCTCTGCTGAAGAGTAGCACCTCTTGACTCTAATAAATGTCATCCCTTCAGAAGCATAAGCCAGCGAAATTTTGCAAATCATTTATGTTCTGCATCACAAAGTTTTATGCAATTAATATTCATTTATGGCCACTAATTTCTTGCCATGTTCCAACGAAATCTAGGAGCATTGTTTTGTAGCCCAAAATGTGCATATATTCTTTGGGTGGCAGAACATAACCAGGTAAAGCATGAATAACTGTATGGAATGCAAATGGTATATTTTCTTCAACGTGTGCAGCATAATAGAATTGGTTATAACAGTTGTCATGATGGGATGTGAGCGAATAACATTGCGTGACAAAGAGTGGTTTAGTTCTCAGGTTCAACTGGCTATGATGTCAGAATGATGGTTTTACAGGCCTGTTTCATTTTCCGGCTAAAACCATTTATCTTCTTCCTAGATGGGATCATAATGGAAGCACAAATTGCACTTATTGTCAGATCAGCTTTAAAATATTTAACTCTAAAGCCACTTGCAGCAGAAAGTGAAGGGACAGTAGAAACGGCTTCATCCGTACAGTTTAAGCCCATTAAAAACATCCTGAACTGCAGTAAAATTGCATGTTAATGGTACTTTTTTACATTGCTGATTTGCTCAAAACTAATTATCCTGTTATTTGAATTTCTGCTCTAAACGTTTCTCGGTTATGTAACAGCAGCTGGAAGAAGCTGGATTACAAAAACCACTTAAAAGCTAATCCAGCAGTAGCTTTGGATAGTGAGCGTCCCCTGGAAAGAGACCTAAGCGGAAGGGCAGCGTGTCGATTCCCTGCTCCTGAATTATTCATAGCATTTGTGTCAATAGCAATCGAATTTGGCAAGTTTATCGATTTAGACAAGTGAAAAGGAGATAGGTGAGTATTAGCATCATAGGGCTTGAGGGAGGCCATACAAAAAAATAGATGCTGAGGTCACGGTGCTGTCAGGTGTTTATGATCATAACAGCTCCATGTTTTCCATTTGTCACGTGTCACGGGGAGTTATTAAGTGGCACGAAGATGGATGCTCCCTCAGCCTGGGGCTGGGTAATATGGAGCTGTACGTATGAGACAATTGCTGCTATTCCAGCTTGGTGGTGCAGACCCTGTGCGTCTCTTTCCAGAGTCCCCTGAGACCTCAGACGACGGGGACACAAACAGAAAGCCTAAAGGTCTGTGAACCGCAGTGAACGCAGGAGGGAGGGCAAGAGACACTAAGTGAGGGCCACAAACACCCAGCGTGGCCATTGTCTTGCTCTGGGGTGATATAAATCCATCAGAACCCTTTCGGTTCAGACATGTGGGGGAAGCTGAGATGAAAGCGGTTTAACAAACTGGATACATCCAATCGACAAAGGCGGGGGTCAACCGAAACAAATCAACATGGCCAGTCTGGAGGCACTGCTCCCTGGAAGGTTCACTCTTGGTTGTGAGAGCAAATCTATATCTGCCTCTCAATGCTCAAGGCAGGCTTCTTTGCACATCCTACACGAAGACCTGACACTCAGATAAAAGTACTGGAACACTTTTTTTTACATTCATGCAGGTATCAGGTAATATGCTGAGAAACATAAAATCAATTTAATTATGCGTTTAAATTTCTATCTATAGTTGAAGTGAGAAAGGAAAGAACAGAAATAAAAAATATATATATTGTTCTTGGCATCGTAAGTAATCATAGTTTATGTTCAATTGCATTTTTGTCATGTTAAATGCTTCTTTACAGTTTAAAAATACATTAGTAAAAGAAAGACTTCCAATTATGTCAGCTAAAACCTCATTAGAGCTAAAAATCTAAATTTGGGTTCTTCAGTAGAAATATAGCAAAATCTGAAATGATTTGAGTTTTTTCATTAGGAGCAAATAAAGGTAGGTCAAATAAACACAATGCGTCATTGAATCTATAAAAACTGCTGTCTTGCATTTGCATATTAGCAAGGCCTTATACCTTGTTATTGCCCTGGCACAAGCCAACATCTATCCCCAGCAAAACAAGCTTTCTTTTACTTCAGCTGTTTTCTAACTGTGGCCTGCTCTAATTGTTTATCTGGGCGAGCAACTGTCGCTGACCACCCCCCATCCCTCCGGCAGAGCAGCGCACCCATATGAACACCTCATCTGCAGCACAGCGATCGCTGAATGTCACCTTTCCGATGGCAAATCCGTGATATTGATTTAGATACCAATGATTTTGAAGCTGATCCGCATAACATTTTACAGTGTGTGTAGAAAAGATACATGTGGCCAGGTTATTGACGCAAATGAGAAAAATCAGAGCCGCGAGAGGAAGTGTATCTCACAGGGAATGTGAGCTGGCAATATTTGTCTGTCCTGGGACCATTTGGGATACGTGACTAATGGAAATGTGACATTCACTGCAATTTGAAGGGCCGTGTTTAGTGACTAAGTCTTCCCTCAGAAGGGACAAAAGACTCTGTGCTTTCAGGAGAAAACTTGTCATATCCCAGCAGTTTGGGACCATGAGGTGAAAAGAAGGTTAAAGGCTGAGAGCTGAAAGTCAAAAAGGCAAAAACAGCATCCTGGTATTGAGGGGAACTCAATGTTTCTGGATGAATCTATGATTCTCTGAATCTCACATTAATATATATTGGATATTAATTACTGAAAAAGAAAAACTAAGTTAAAACAGCTCTTAGCTCAGTTTATCAAAGATGATTTTTCTGGATTTATTTATTCCCACTGATTTCATTGTACCAGCTGAAGTGATGTAAGATCAAATGATTTATGCAGTGCATGTTGTTATGTTGTCATTATACTCAGATATCCAACATTTACAGATATTTATTTAGATAAATGCAACTTCAACTATAGCCAAATTCTACATTTTTTTAAGTAATAAACATGAATGTCAAAAGATTACCCTGTATTCTGCCTATTTTGTGTGATGAAGTGCAACCAAAACTATAGACGAAAAGTATATATTTCTCTATCCAAAACACCAAACTAGATGATGTACACTTCTAATTCCCATGAGTTCCACCATTAAATACAGCAGGAAAACATAGTATTCATGAAGCACATTTAGTACCTTCAAAACACTGCCTGCACTAAGCCCCCTTTGCACAGGTACTCTCCTCTGCAGGTATCACTCCCCCCCAGCTCATCTCCTGCCCTTTATCTGTCTGACAGCCCCCCAATATGGGAATAATTGTTTCCCTTCAATCACCATTGATCCCCATTTGAAGTATCTCAAACAGAAAACAAGGATCCCTTTTCAATAAGCCGGCTTGTCCCACGGTTCACTTTAAAGTTTTCTCTTTCTTTGCTGAATGGACTTAATTTGCTTAATAGGAAAATCCCTCTGTTCTCTTTCCCAGATTCCCAATTGTACTTTTCACAGTGCCACACCTAATCACTAAAGGGGTCTCACCAAACACCCTCTGTTTTCTACTTTTTTTGGGTGCTCAGCATGAGGCGGGCGAGACCCCCCTGGGGAAGTCAGACGGAAGGGGCTGGACAGGGAACCCCAGCCACTCACAAGCTGTCACCCAGGTTTCCTGCAATGTCACACTTCTGTAGCTGTTCTTTGGTGGTAATATTTATCCTCTAAAACTTGTCTCATTAGCATAACTCACTGCCTTACACACTGTAAATGACACAGTATGAAACTAACCCACTGCTGTCTTTCAGTGGTCACACATTACTGACCGGTCATGTCTGTTTTGTATTTGTTTATTTATTTATTATTTATCTATACTTATTTTACAAATGTACTTTTTACCCTCTTGCCTTAATTTAACTATATTCTATTTTTGTTTCATTACCGTTCTTCAAATTTTTGTCATTCCTTGTGTACATGTTGTATCAGTGTGCTCAACAATAAGCAATTCTTAAATTGTAATAATTAATAAATCCTAGTTGTTTTATCTTCTGGAGGGTTGCGGTGGTCCAAAGCCCATCCCAGATCCAACAGTGCTAGGTGATGAAACTCACATCCAGGGGCAGTTTCATCGTCTAGCGCTGTTGGGGCAGCCTGAAACACCTGCCTTTGGAGTGTGGGAAACCCATGCAGACACTGGGAGAACATGTAGCTGGATTCAAACTCCCACCCATCTGAGGGAAAGAGAGGTAACAGCGACACCCACTGAGGTCGCACACAATTAACAAAAAAAGTTAATATTTGTATAATTTATGTGTGAAGTTTATAACTAAAGATGGGAATGAATCACATCTTTTTCACATCATTTTCTGAACAGGAGGAAAAAAGCCACTGGAAGGTACAGTAACACAGGTCAGTCCTGAAAAAATATGTGCCATCAAACTGCAACTCCTGCGGTTGTATTGAAGCTGCTTTTCTTGGAGCCTGAAGTGTATTGTAACTATGCCTCACAAACAAAAATTAAATGACCAGCTTGACTGGAATAAAAACAAACGCGTTTATCTCATGAAGGAGAGGGAGAGATGTTACTAAGCTAAGGTGACAGTACATCACTTTTACTAGTCCTGACAAAATTTTTAGCACTTGCACTATTTTCTTTAAAAGAAGGGTGTCTCTTTGATTTTGCGAAATCTCAGCTAATGTACATTTCTTTACAACCAACACTATTTTACCATAACAGCTGTTTTGCTGCAAAACGATGCGACACATTCAAAGGTTAAAGCGTCACAGCTAAGATGTTTCATTGCGGTTAGTGGAGATTTTTCCCATTTAGTCACTGCGAGGTCCAAAGGCAACTCTCAAAACCCGGGGAAAATCAGACGTACGTGACTGAACCCTGCTCCTTCCATCGAAAAAAATGCCCTGCACCTTATCTCTTCACGGGGGCCAGTGTGTCACGGGTTCTGCCCTCCACCTGTGTTTCGTAACGTTTACTTTAACAACAACCGTGTCCATCCGACACGGGTCCCTGTCAGCGTTGGGAAAACTGCGTTCCCCCTGGTAAGTGCGGTTGGCTGTTTTTGGCTGGGCCTAACAATGTTGTTACTGTTGCAGGCCCTTTCACAGCAGGGGCCGAAATAAAGTTTGTGTGACCCAGCCGCTAATTTCATGCTACACGGTGCCTTGAATAAAGATGTCAACTGATTAGGTTACCAAAACGATAGTGTTGGCAGTAAGCCCCGACATGTTCTAATTATCGTGAAGCATACGGCATTTTTGGGCCAGTGGGGTTGAAGAGGTTGGTGGGTCAGCGATGGGGACGCTCTGGCTCGGGCCTGGCTCTGGTGGGGTGGGGGTTCACCCGTGGGAGGCGAGAGAGGCTCTGACCTTTACAGCTATAATATCACTGCTTTGCAGGCTGCCGGCATGTTTTCGGATCGACGAAGGGCATCCTGTAAAAATGTATTTCATTATACTCCTCCGTTCTTCCCATACCCTTGTCTCACAATTCGACTTATTGAAGGATGAGTAATCGAAGTAATAGAGAGCAGTAATGGCCGAGAATGGGGGGGTGGTGGAGGACGGAGGGTGGCCCCCATTGTACGTTGTGTCATGGTGAGTCAGAGGTCAGAGAGCCCGCATATTCTATCAGGCCGCACTGCCTTCATTGGGGCAAATTAGTTTACCCAACAGTGATTAAAATACCGGTACAGGGCTGGGGTGCTGAATGGGTTTGATGGGCCACTTCTAACCAAGTTGACAGCTGCTTTGGCTGTCTCTGCCAATATGTGCGGGCCCTCAATCGGCCCTCAATGGGCAGCCGGTGGAGGCTACCAGGCTAAGCCTGACAGATTGTTCTTTCCGGCCCCGTCCTCCTTCATCTCACTGCCTTTTCCTCTTTGGCTGCCTGTCATTATGTTGGCTCTAATCTGTATGTACATAATCCATGTTGTTTTTTTGCCCAAATCCAGATCAGGGACACATTGTTGAAGGTTGTGAAACTCCGGCTCTCTTTTTGTTTATTTTTCCCCACTTATTCAGCCTAGTTAAAAACTGCAACACTGGCATAGAATGGACTCGCAGCAGCAGCAGCAGAAGCTTTGGAATAAGTGAAGGTGGAACCTGTTAATGGGTTTGGCTACCTGGAAGACAAGAAGGAGGGAACCCAGTGGCCACATCTAGAGTAACATGTGGATGGAAGACATTTAGGCATCTTCTTTCTGTACTCCCATCCAAGGCAACAGGGTGAAAACTTGAGGAAGCTAGAAAGGACTGAAAGTGGAATGATAAGGTGGATGTGTGATATGTCGAGAAAGGTTAAGGTCAAAAGCAAGGAACAGAGGGAAAGAGAAGTGTTGAATCTTGTCTGTCTTGTTCTGCCCGTCACTGGCGTGGCCAGGTCAGATGCAAAGAACAGCATCAAGAAATGCATGTATCCGACTGTTGATGGAAACCGACCAAGAGGCCAGACAAGAAAGAAATGGATTGAAGAATTGACAGTGGATGTGAAGCCTGTGAACTTGGCAGCTGAAAATGTGGAATATCGACAAAGTTTGACAGAGAAGTCCCACCCCAGACTCTCCTGGAAAAACACCATAAAACTGATGATGATGATATCCATTCTAGTTAGCTGGTCTCCATTTGTTACGTATGCACCAGTTTCTTACACGATGCATCTTCACACACAGTGTATTTACAGCAGTGTTTGAGGAGCTGGGAGTCTTTCAGCTCAGACTAACTCACGGGCCGCAGACATCTACCCGGCAAGTACTCACAAAGATATGGAACGTGTGCTAGCGGGGCCTATGTTTAGGCCTCCTTTTTATTCTGCTAGGGTCTAGCAATGTTACTTATTCATGCTTTTTGGTTTTTGGAAATATTTTTGTCTCTTCATTCACCTCCTGGCAACTTAATGTTCAAACACTGAAGGCCTCCTACTATGTCTGTCTTCTGCTGAGTTGCTCTTCTTGCAGCTCTCGCCCCAAACAGCCAGCTTGTGTTCTGGTGCTAAAACGTGGGACCGAAACCTCCTGTGGTTTTTGCAGTCTTTTTGCACACTTTTATTTGTGGTGCATAACCAAATAGCGGCTTGTACTGTCAGACCAGACACACAGTATAAATGGGTGTTGCCCGCGTCGTATACAGAAAGAAGCCACAGGTAGCATGGCGGGGAAACTGTGATTGCGGGTGGTTCTGTTTGTGTGAGTGACAGAGGTAGAAAAAGGCAAAGTGGCAGGCTGGACACATTTTTCACGTAGCAAGGTGTTTTTGGGTTTCCACCATGGTACACTTTACTAGTGTTCAGTGCAGATGGTGGTGACAGGGATGCCCTCCTTTGTGGGACATGGTCGATGCCAAAGCAGAAGAGAAAACAACAGGAGCCCCTGAACCCAAACCCACACCCGGCTTTCTTTTTCTGCACTGCTCCTCATTTCAGTTTGTCAAACAAATCAAAGGGAAAAGCAAGCGCTTCTTCCTCTTCCTGCTCCGTCTAGGAAAGTCTGTCAAAACCGAGTAAAAAAAATTATCCAATTAAATGAAACACTTTGCCTGTCACATAAAGGGAAAAGTAAAAAAGAAAATTACAGGTGTGTGTCACTAAAACTTTTGGGACGTGTCGCTATGCAGTGCTGCTGTGGTTATAGGCCATCAGCGTCACACAGAGGTCAGTCTTTGAACTTTTTGACCATTCTGCATTATACAGCCTTTTTAACTACGTCTTTTTTTTAAATGCGTCAGTGCAGTAAAACATACAAATCATAAAAGACTTAAATGCATACCTTTACATTTCTACATTTTACAATAAATTCACAGTTCAATCTTTGCTCACCTTGTCTGAAAGGAAGGCTGGAAATACAGTAGTTGCACCACACGACTTGCAGACAAGAACCGCACGCGAGTTCAAAGCAGGCACGAAAATGCCATTTGGATTTAAACTTGATATGGCATGACTAGTTGCTCTAATTCCCAAGCTTATCTTACAAAAATGAAACCTTTCCTGGGCTTTACCTGTGTGGAAAAGAATAGATAAAGGTGTTTCCAGTGCCCAATGACAGGGAAACTGGAGAAGATAAAGATTGCGGGGAGACCTCTAAGCACCTTTCACTTGGGATTCACGTTTTTTTTTCCCCTGCCGTGCACAAGGAAATAAAATGAAGTTTCAAACAGGATTAGGACAATGAACAGATGGGATTTAGTGTGATCTTTCAACCGTACGCTGAGTGCGGCAAGCCAATAGAGATGGAACTCAAGGGCGGCTACTCTGGCACATATACTTACAGTCATATTATTATCATTTGACACCCACTGAACATTACCACTATTGACGGGGACAGGGCTTCTTAATCTCACAGTTCGGCTGTAGCTCACCACTGATTCAGTTTTTAAATGTTCCTTTTTATCTTTCTGCCACAAAAGCCTCCACGCGCCCCAATCGCAGCAGCCATGTGTATTGACACTTTTCGATCGTTTTTAATGAACATGGGGCCACAACCCTTGCGCTGTTTTGCAAACATGTTTATATTCACTATTGATCAGCTGTTCTTGTGGGGCTTCTTGGAGTTGGAATGGTGACAGTGCCTGTATGATGCTGAGGGGTCATTTATGTGGTGCCTGTTTTACTTCAATCTCCCAGCTGGCCCCTTGCCGTAGCTACTTTTGATTTGTTGCTTTGTTTTGCATTTCGTTGTTTTTGTTCTGGTTTTCAGATGTGTTCAAATTTCCTGCTTCTGTTAAAACACCAGAAAGAATCAACCTGTCATGTGTTGTTGTTCTGCATCCTCCATTGAGTAATTTCATATGTTAGTACTCTTCACAATGCTTTGTTTTGGCTTAAATTCCAGCAGTTTTTTTCCCTACTCGTATCCAGCATGCTTCTTCGTCCTGTGACAGACAGCAGGAGTTGCATCAGCTAAGTCCAAACCAAATGATTTGAGTCTCAAAGAACAGCAGACAGCGCTGTGGTTAGAGACACAAGCCTGTTCAAGTGTCCTGAGAGGTATTCTGATACCCAGGTACTTAACATGAATTACTCCAGTAAGACAACCAGCAGCATCAGCCAGGAAAACTGTAATCTGCTTTGCATAAAAGTGTCAGAGCGGCAACTAAATAATAATTGTAATATCAGAGTTATTGATTAAAAGCCAATAAGAAAGAGCACAAAATGGATGATTTCATTCCAGCTCTATTGATTTTTCTGATGTGCTTTCTTATGGAACCATTTGTAGCTAGGTTATAGAAATCATGGCAGATCCTTTCCATTTCCTGGGCTGCGTGAGATGTGTGGGGTTCAAGTCCAGCGCAGGGTTTGTGCAGTTTGTGTGTTCTGCCTGTGTTTGCATCCCTCAAACATACATAGAAGAAGGCAATGCAAATCACTTCTGTTCCCTTGACTGCCTTGGAAACCAGACCAGTGGTCACTGTGAGGTGGATTTGACTCAATGGCACTTTGTCGACCACATTAAGAATACAGCCCACCAAACAGGGACACCTATATGTAGAAAGCAGGTCACAGTTGTAACCTAACACGTGTGAGATGGCTTGGCCTGTAGTTCAACACAGCTCAGATCATAGACCATGTCCCGGTGCTAACAAAGGCGCTGACCGCTATCACTGATGTCTTTGACACACTGAAGGGGTCAAGAAGCCACTGTCCTCCAAGTGAGGAGCTGCTGACAGCGCAGGTCTGTACAAAGCTGCATACATGTGCTGGTGTTGTGTTACTGTCAGTGCAGCTAGTTTGTCTGTCTGTGTTTGGGCCGTGTTGCCTGTTCCACTTCTTCTAGAATTTCAAAAACTGGGGCAGCATCATACCTCCTCTGCCTACCACTATCTAACAACTAGAATTATCTCATTTTCACTGATGGGATGCCAAGGCTTGTGGATCTGCTTTGCGGGCCTGTTACTCAACCCTCTGAGAAGATGGCAGAGATGCAAAAAGTAGCGCAAATGTAAATGTTCAAAATTTTATGACTGCTATTCCAGTGCCTCTTGACCCAAACTTATTTGGTATCACCTACATACAGAACTAATACTGTGCTACAAAAATTCTGCTCCGCTAGTTCACACCAGTCTTGCTAATAAAATCTTTTATTTAATTGACTTTGTTTTAGACAACAGTCACATCTATTATAAGTGTTTATAAAGCTGTAGAATTTATTTAAAAAACTGCAATATATATTTTACTTTCTACAGTGTATTTGTGTATTTTCATATTTCCTTGCCTTTTTATGCAGCTACATGCGTTTCATGAATGTAGTAGACAGTTATACTACTGCAGTGAAACAAAGTACCAGACTGTTTGGCTATTGCTGTTATTGACCAAAGTTTTTTTATTGAAAGTAGTACATAATATTACAAACCTTTATATAGCACCAGACAGCTTACATTCTAAAATAAACTGATTCTGAATTGTTTATTTATTTAGAGAGTAGGACACCATTACTAGAGCATTTAAAGGGAAAAACCATGGTCATGGTATTACATTTGATGCAGCAATTTTGTGGGTTGTAAAACAACAGCTCCGACAATTATGGTACCTGCTCTCCCTAAAAAAATGTATTTATTATTGTATTATTGTTAATATGCTGGCACAGCAGGTAGCACTGGAGCCTCACAGCATGGGGGTGTGTGTTTAGGTGTGGGTTTGAACCCAGCTCAGCCTGTGTGGATGAAAATTCGTATATAGAGTTCGGACATCGGGGCATTTCTGTATTAAATAATGCAGTAGAAAAAACACCATCAATAAGGTTAACGTTGTTTAGACTCTTCATCATGCTTGCGTAATGTTGCCACCCCTTTCATGGAAAAGACCCAGATACAATAGCGCTGTAGATTCACACCCTGTCTCAGCCCATCCAAGACATAATGGACGGTCACATGGTAAAGAAGAAAACAACATGCATTCAACTTGTGTCACACTTGTCGCCCTTTTTTCACGCGTCCATCGTGGCATCTCCTTAATGAAAGGTTTAGCTCCTGGACCCCATGTGCATAAGTCCAGCCATTCCCAAAATTATATGTCACCGGACTTGTGCTCTTTTCTATTTGTTTTAGTCATGTCATACATTTACAGACAAGTGTGACATTTTTCAAAATACATACCCTTTTTTCACAAAATATGTGCCATAAAGGAAAACATACATTTCCTGAGAGGGAGAGGCTGCACTGGGCATAGGCTGCTGCCGATTTATAATGGTGCTTATCTTGAGAGGGTCAGAAAAGGTTGGAAAGAGTTTCACTTACAAGCAAAAAAGGATTCCACCTGGGATTCAAACCAAACACCTTGCAGAATATTATCCAGTATTCTGATTGTTGCACCAAGATGCCCTTTAAGAGAGCTATCAAGACAAGTCACTACAAAAACATTGCTAATCTATTCAAAAATGTTTTTTATGCAAAGAAGCCCAGAATTCAATATGTTCTCCAGCTTATAAAATGAAAAACCTTTCATACATTTCGACGGATGAGTGTGTTTCATTTATTTCTAAATATAATTCTGTAATTACATTTCTGTAATTATATTTGTAATTCTAAGATGTCCATCAGTTAAAGGAGCTATTAAAAATTATCAGACTATTAAAGATTCAAAGGGTCAAAATGTTAAAGTGCTTCTGAAGAAATGCTAGGCAGTATCTTTGAATTCAGAAAACATCTCACTGCATTTAAACAGTGGATATATCTTAAATCACTGGTTTATTATCTGTTTAAGGAGAAATCTCCAAATGGGACCACCTTGAGGCTTGTGAAAAGAAAGCCTGACATTTTGTTTTTTTTTAATGTTAGTGAGAAAGACAATAGAGGGGACATGTGTGGCCCAAGTTCACCGGCATTTTGCGCCCCAGATGTCCAGCTGGTGGGAACATAATTGAAGACTTATGAGGAATAAAACAGTCAACTTGCAACGTGTCATTTTTCCTTTCCAGCTGGGTTTCCCTTGATTCTTATCAGCATTTTCAGATCAACTGTGCAAAGAGTGTAAAATGAAGATGAAGTGATTTATTATTATTATTATTATTATTATTATTATTGTTGTTGTTGTTGTTGTTGTTGTTGTTGTTGTAATTCCTACAGCATTTGTAACACATTTGTCTGCTATTCTAATCATTCTTAAATTAATCAAAGAGGAGCTTCAATGAAGTCTGTAACT
Organism: Arapaima gigas; assembly: GCA_900497675.1. Taxonomy (NCBI): domain Eukaryota; kingdom Metazoa; phylum Chordata; class Actinopteri; order Osteoglossiformes; family Osteoglossidae; genus Arapaima; species Arapaima gigas. The sequence goes on from UFQX01000104.1 coordinate 294,380, forward strand.
CAAACATAATAGTAGTTTTTCAGATTTTTCTTACTTATATAACAGGATAAGAAATATTTAATTTACAGCATAATGTCTTCTTTCATGGCAAACTCATATTTGCCTAACCAGCAAAAAGCATAAAGTAATTTTATCAGAAAATATGGCACTAACCTCTTGAGTTACCCTTATTTTTGTATTACAAAACCATCATATTTTAGTATTGTGTATGACTTCAGCCCTTCATTGTCTCTTATGACTCATCTTTACTCTTTTTTTTTTACCTTTTTTTCCAACTACCACCTGTAATAGTTTTCACCCTTAGACCCTTTACAAAGGCGCTTCAGAAAAAGCAGATACAAACTCCTAAAATATAGTTAAAGGGCTGTTTTTAAAAAGAAAAACAGAACTGTGTGTTTTAAAAAGTGTCACACAGTTGTGGCTGGCATTCTTGGCATTCCTCATTGAAATGGGCGGGGGGTGGTTAAACATCTGAATATGGGAGTCGCAATTTGCAGCCCCATTGTTTTAGCAAGGGAATGTGCAGCATCTACACAGCATGTGCTGCCTTTATGCGCTTCTGCTCATTCCGTCCTAAACAAGCCATCGGGGAAACGAACCAAAGGTCCAGAGCCATTTCTGTTTGTTTTGTGGTGTGAAAAACACAGCAGGCTCCTTTCTGTACCTGTCTGGTGCTCCTTTCTAGTTAAAGAACATTTCCCACAGTTCCTCTGTGCCAGTCTGCGCCCTTAACTTTCACCCCACAAGGGCTTCTACAGAAACTGACCTCTTTTCTCTCAATTCTAACACCCTAGAGGAAAAGGTCCTGGTTTAAAATCCATTGATTCATTAATCAAATCTTACAGAAAATGTGTGTGGCCCAAAAAAACGTGTAAGGTAAAGGACCCCCTGTACTTCCAGTTACTGACGGATTACCAATTACCAGTTCGGCAGGATGGAATTAAACATCTCCACTGTCAACAATCTTGGAAAAAATGATGTTTGCTATTTCTGCCATTTCTATTTTTTTTTTGTTTGTTTAATTTTAATCTTCTACAGTAGCCTGTACAGTAGGTTGTGTGTTCTGGAGTAATTTCCAGAATTTCATTTTAGAGTTAAACACAGTTGAATTCTGAACATTTTTTTAAAATAATAAGGTTATTTATTTGTCTCAAAGCTTCAAAAAGCCATTTCTTTCAGGGCAATTAAGAGAGTTACCGATCGCACCTATAATAATGTGTAATAAATAAGACACAATTAGTCAAATGAAAGATCATAAAAAGCAGTCTAATGTTTCAACATGCAATGTTCAATCAAACTGCTTTTAATTATTATGGGGTAACAGCACAGAACTGGCTGGCGTTGCAGTGGGAAATATCACACTGCTGTAACAATGAGGCGCTCTCAATTCAGAACAAATTAATGTTTTCATTTATAAAATCATTCATTATCTCTATAAGAGCTGGGTGTCTGATAGAGTATATGTTTTCTATTTTTTGGAGGACGCACAAAAGCTGGTGGGATGTGTGGTCCAGTGTCTGTTTTTAGTGAGTACACATTTGGTTTGGCTTGAAAGCCAAGTCAGAAGCACAGAGGCCCATGTAATCCCAAAATTGCTGAGCGCCAGATTTAAATTATACGTCTTTAGGCATCAGGCTGTGTTTGACAAAATTATTTTCTATGTCATGCATCATAAACAAAGGCTTTTACATACAGGCAACAGGTAGAACAGCGGTTAAGGACATGAACTTGTAACCTGAAGGGTGAAGGTGTTGGTTCCAGGAGGGGCCCATCTGTAGGAACATTGGTAAAGCACTTGGCCTCAATTTCTCCACTAAAATCATCTGCTGTACCAATAGTTACCTTCCAATGCGCCATACATTGAATTGGACAAGCGTATTAAGCGATGAACAAAATAATTAATGACGTCATAAAGATTTGTCAAACAATTTAGTTATTTACATATTGGCATAATCATTTTAAGTGCTTCAGCTTCAGTGCTCATGCGCAGGAGTGAGCATATTGTAAGGCACATTATGTGTGATGTCCTCCATGACAACAGTTCATTCTTATGTCATCTGTCTGGAAACAATCTGGAATCCTCCTGAGTGTTTCTGCTCTGCCAGTTTCTTGTTTCCATCTGAAGGCTGAGGTGAAGATGAAGACTGAGGTTAATGAGGATTACGGAGAGGGCAGCTGGTTCTGTAAGTGGACAGCCTGGGATTGTGCAGACGAGCTTACGGCGGTTCCTGTGTCAGTGCGACACTGCATGCCGTCTTTTCCATAAGCTGTGTCCAGGGTCCGAGTCCCCCGTGGTTCTTCTCCAGCCAGGAAAAGTCAGCTACTCCCACATATCTATCTAACAGACACTACTCGCACAATCAAGTGGGAACAATGCAGCAGAAACTGACACGGACTTTTCTGTGATGATCATGGAGGTTCTCAGCTCTGGGTTTCCTGCATTTATTGGGAATATTCACCAGGGTATTTAGGTTAACTGTTCTATGAATGCAAAGATCTTGGTGCACAAGACTGTTGGCACAGATGTGCACATTTAAGATCCATTAGTTGTTGCATCAGCTGTTGCTCTTGTCCAAAGCAATATGCAACAGAGTTATTCAAGAGCTGCTGTCTTTAAATCCACATACACAAAATTCATGCAATGAATGTTCTACTGTATGAAATGTAGTAACTGCAGTAAAATATTTCTCTAAACACTGGACCTAAAAGGTAGTTCCTCTTTCCCACTTGTGTTACAGGTGATGCTCACAAGCACATCTTTAGGGCCCTTAACAGGAACAGACAATACTACCCCACATGCCTTTAGATGTTAACACACAGTAAAATTCTTCATCTGGTAAAAGATTGAGAAAATTTGCAGTGTTAAGAGTGCACACTGAGAGGAGAAGGCAACCACAGTTTCAGATGCAGTAATTTGAAAGATTACATGTTTATCTGCGATCATCATAGGCCCGTCAAAAACCTCAGAACATATGACTACTGTGACCTTATCATTTCAGAATTTTATTTGTTTTCTTTTTGCTTTTATTTGCATTTATTTTCACTCCTGTAGATATGAAGTGGACCTCACATAAAAAGGAGGACAATGTGAATGGAAATTTTGGGAGAGAACTGTAAACCACCATACAATAACATTTTTATTAAGACAGTTTAAACTGACAAAAGGTTGTTACAGTAGGTACAGTTTGATATGACTGCATTAGTACCACTGTAAGTATTTACCACAAAGGATGATAGAGACGTAAACACAGAAGATTTCTAGCCTTCTGCAAAACATCGATAAAAACATAAATTAAATAATAACATTATTTTATTTTAATTTTGTAGATTTATTCAAGCTTGTCTTGGTTTACTCCTCAAAAAATGTTTAGCTTCATATAGTTATGAGCTTTAGTTAGCAAAAATATTGGCACTATTTTTTACTCCAACTATGACGTTAAATAAACAGGGAAAGGGGTGAGAGGAAAAGAGATAAAGTTAACAGGTTGAAATAAGCCTTCATTACTATTTCCTACAACGAATACTAAAATAATCTCTCAGTCTCACATAGAAAATGAATAATGTCAAAAAATTACTTTAAACTTGGGGCTAATATGTCCACTTTGCATACATGTAACAAAGGCCTTCAACAGAGAAAGAAACAAGAAATTTGAGAAATGTGGTGGGAGTTTTACCTTTTATTTCTCCTTCGCTAATACTTTGCTGGTTCACCTGTAAGAGCTTCTCAACGACTTTGCAGTAATTTAAGGTTTTTTTTGTGAGAAAGCCCATTGCTGAGAAATTCTACGTCCAGCAAGCTTTCCCGCCCTCTGGAGCAAAGGTTGTGGATTATTCGGGTGTCTTCCATGTTGAGGGCTCTAAGTAGTTGCTAGGGACCAGGTATCAAAGACCCACAGTCACGGTCATCGAGGGTATTAAACAGCGACAAAGAAATTGTTATTTGACATAATCTGCTCTTTGGAGGGCTGCCTGGGGTGCGAGCCGGGCCCCCGGCAGGCCTGGCCTGGCTGTGATCACGGAGGCATGCTGCTGACAGAGACGGCCCCAGTGAGAGCCTCCGCCCGCGGCCACTCTCGCCTTCCCCATTTTGTCAGTCCCTAATCTGCTTTCTCAACAATTTTGAGATGAAAAGGTGTTTGCTTTTAATCTCTCCTGGCTCTTGATTTATCTTTTGTGTGAGGTCTGTAGTTGTCCAGACAGGAGCAGAGTGGACATGAGGCAGGGTTGGGGGTAATGAGGGATTAACTTGGCAAATTAACACTAATGCGTAAACTGAGACGTAAAGATCTCAGACAAGGGTCTCTGGACAACAGGTGAAGGTATGCACGTCGATTAATCCCGAAAAGATACCTCCAGCTTATATTTACTTAAGAGAGATATGTGGTTTGTCAATAGCATCAAAGGCTATCCAGCTGCCATCTATAGTTGCTGTCCCAGTGCTCCAGCCTCTCCTTCCCAGGACCTTGAACCAACTTCCCGTACAGAGACAACTGGGAGGATGTGTGAGGATGCAAGAATAAATGACCAGTTCATCCATTGCCAGAAGGATCCCTTTTCTGCACCTTTGTTTTTCAAGATAAAGATACCAAGTGTTGCTCCCAACAGTAACCATGCTTCTTACCTGTACAGAAAAACAGTGGATATTGCCATACTACAGTATGTGCCACCGCAGTTGATTTGTTTTTGCCCTTCTCCCAATCAATTTGACCGTTTCAGCAGCAGTCAAAGCATTATGAACAGCAGCATCTTCAATCCATCTTGTGATTTCCACCTTCAGGAGATGGTACAAACTGGCACCCTGCCACTAGTCACAGGGAGTTGACTGAATGTTTAGACTAGAGGATCAGGGTTATTCATGTCAGTCAAATGTCTACCTTTTCCACTTGTATGACATTATAGGCACACAGATTTTCTAAAGAAAATGTTCCGTCAACATTGCTGTTAAAGTTTGGCTGGGGAGCAGAAGTACCAAAACACAATGGTTAGACATTAAACCGGTTAGTAATTGTCTATTTCAACATCTACCAATACAGTAGACAGGGAGAAGAACTGAGGGCCAAAACCTGAAGCCCCATCTACAACTGTCTTACCCAGCCACATCCCATAAACCCCTGGTCCCTTAAGTGTGTTCATGAATTCCACAATGAAGAACAAAGTTCACCTTCTCACAGCCCGTCTCTTACCTTGTCCTCTCCACAAACTGTAAAAAAACAATTCAAATATTACTGAGTTTATGAAACATGAACAAATAAACTATAAGGACATTGCATATACTTTGCCAGCTCTACCACATGTAACAGTTTTCACCCTTAGACCCTTTACAAAGGCACTTTAACAACCTACCTGCTTTGTGTTGTGACAAATTTCTCGTGACGACAGAGGAGAGCAATTTATACATTCTGCATCTAAACAGACAACTGAACTATGAATTAGCTTTTATTCTTATAATCCCCTGATGTATAGCACCATTTAGACAAAAACAGTAATGCACATTTCTTTGGTTATGTGTGAGCACAATTGTTATTCTGTTTGAGACAGATTGCGCTGTGGGATGCCTACTCCACCCACACTGGTCAGGGCCTGCATTGATGTGATACAGCTCGTCTCCGGGGCAACAGGCCCGGCTTGGGGGATCAGTGATCCCGTTGTGATGCCCACTGGTCCGCTGTGCTGCTTTCACAGCAACTTACGCCAGGCACACACAATCGCGTAAAGTCAGCCAGGCAGCACAAATGAAACGTGATTGAACCGGGGCCTGGGGAGGACCAGGGAGTAAGTGTTTGCTCTCTGAATGTCAGTCATTTTCACTAGCTCTGACCAGGGGGCAACACAGGTGATCGTCCATTTGGAATGATTTACCCTGAAAGTTTATGCAAATCTGAAAAGAGGGATTAAAGCTCCAACATCATTGGTTGGTGTCAACAAACCAAAATGTCTGCATGAGATTCCAGTATTTCTGCACAATCAGCTGCTTGCACTCTGTATTTGTCTTTATTAATATGACTTAGGAGACGACTGGGAGATGTGCCGCGTGCCTTGTTTTGTTCACTCACAAGTTGTTTGGAGCCCTGTTTGGAGTCGGGTCCAGATCATGTCTCGCATGTTCTCCTAGAGATCCTCTGCGGCTACAGGTTGGCTGCGTCAATGAAAAACTTTGGAAATGACAGGGTGCACATAGGGCTGCTGCAGTGTGTGAATGTATGTGACTCTGTGTGTGACTGTGTGTGGGGGGTGGCCTTCTCAACATCCAGCTGTTCCTGTTTTACACACTCCTATGGGGTGACCTCACATCTCCATGCTTTCCAGTGGCACCACCATATCCTGTGCTGTACTACTACATTCTTTCCATACACCTGGCCCAAAGACTCTTTTTTGGGAACTGATGACCTTAATGTTTGATACAACATTCAAATTGCATGGAAATGTTATAGGGGTTGTCTGGGTAACAAAAAAGTTGATTTAAAGGGTAATATATTCGTGTCCTACTGAATGACTTTTCAATCCAAATCATCAGTTACGAGTGTGAGTAACACACAGCCACACAAACACACCCCTCCAGAGGGAGGAAGCCCAGACTGCTTTTGCTCCATCCCCCTACAGCCCCAGCGTCTGGCAAACACATCTGTTGTGGTCCCACTCCATTAGTTATTAATAAAGGCTTTAATGGCCAAATTGATCTGTATTGGCTCTGCACCCGCACACTTCCTTTAACCTTTACTCTCCTTCACCTGCCAGCCTGAAAACAAGAGAGGCCCTTTCTGTAAACAAGGGATGAGGTTACAATGCACTGACTGGCAATTAAGAACCTCTCACTTAAAACTGACACCAGTGTCTCAAATTGACCTCTACGCAGAAACAGTTCTAAGCATCAATTTAAATATAAAATATCTTGCAGCATGAGAAAACGTCAGCGAAGAAAAGGCACAATGCAACTAAGCAGTAGATAAATAATAATAACACACCAATATTAATCATGCAGCACAAAACTTTTTAGCAATGAACAGCGCTGAATTTGTATACTAAGCTACTTACCATGATTTAGCCCCATTAACAGTAGAGCAATTCTTACTGGAGCAATTCATCGGAAGCACCTCACAAAGGTATTACAGCAGGAACCCTGGACCCTTCAAATAACAGTTCTGACCACAGCATCACCTGTCGCCGCTGCAGCTGATGTATGTTCAAATTTCCAGCACACTAATGTTTTTGATAATAAATTCACTGCCTTGGATAATCAGGCCAAAAAGGTAGATTTGGTTTGAACTGCAGGTCATCATTTGACAGACAATCTATTTGACCCACATTCCCAGACATTACAGATGAGTTAAACAAAGATTTTAAAAAAAGGCTTTACTGCAAAACACTAATTTCCTGCATATTCCACAAAAACACTACACTGTACAACGTCTGTGTATAGTCATTCTGTCACTTTGCTGTACAGTGATAAATCAATAATCTAAATGAAATGCTGCCATTGCACTCACTCTCTAAACTTACACACTGGATGCTAATCCATTTTCATCGTGCCAAACAGCCATCGCAGTAGTAATCTGCAATGTAAAGTTGCACTATGTAAAATAACACAGTGAGCTTCAAAGGTGATGCTTATTAAATGTTCATCTGTTTTTATAACATCCAGGTAGCAGAATTGAAGACTGGAGTTAAAATGACACGCAACTAAGAAATAAAAACAAATTAATCTAGCCAAAAAAGCATCTCCATTTCAGCCATATTTACTTAACACTCAATCTGAAAGTGAGTTGAAGTATTACACCAGGACAATGTTACCAAAGTTAAAAACAGCACCAAACAATACCACCTCTTGCTATTATGATTAAATCGAACACACCCAAGTCTTCTGGAAAAATATGCAATCTGGCTATAATGAAAACTATTTGAGTGTGAGCAAGACTGTGTGAAAAGATTGGGGGCAAGGTGAAGCGTTCGTATTCTTGAAAACACACTAAAGCCTTGAGCTTTGAAGTCCATGGGGTAAGGGCCACACACAATAAAGCAAAGGCCCTCGGGGGGGAAAGGTCATTGTTCTTTAAAAGTACGGGTGGCCAGAATCCATGGAACAAACTACACATACGGCGCTTGTAGAGCTTGCAAGTGGAATACCACCATAAAAAGGTTGTTCTGCATTTCAGTGGGCCATTTTTACAGCACTTTAGGGGTACTTAACAGGGGTTACACATCACTGTTAGTCCGCAGGCCTGTCAAAACACGCCCCGACATTGTTAATGCTGAGCAAATGAAAACATCTTTTTTTATTCTATTGTTGTTAAAGTTCCAGGATTTTCTGTGTTTGAAGATCAAATAGGATGGCATTATCAGGTTACATTTTGCTCGATTTAACCCAGTCACTTATACATTGTCTCAACTGGAACCAGGTTTTTTTGTATTCAAGTCAGATCGGATAAAGAAAATCTGTTTAACAGTTAAAATTTTCACGTTTAGAAATATTTTCTCCATAAACATTTTCACAGAAGAAAAAAAGAGAAAATTAACACAGCCAATGAAAATTTACAAGAAACTTAATTTCTCAAAAGGCAGAAGCTGGACATTAGTTGCGAAGCACTTCAAGACAATGTCTAATATGTGTGTCCATCTCTGACGTCCTTTATTGGGTTTTGCAGTCGGAATCCCCGTCGCTAACGCTCTTTAACTTCTTCAGATTTCTGATCAGTTCCTGCTCCAAAGTTAAAATCTCCTTGGGTTTCTTGTACTGTATGTGGAATCAAAGAAAAAAACAACAATTTCATAAGCCTTGGTAGTGTATCAGACAAAGACACAGGGTGAGGTTTGCAATTATAATCGGCTGAATTTATCATATATCCCACCATGTATTTCCCTCTGCATCCTTACTGGAGCAGATACCCAACCACATGATTATTTATAAATTCCCATTCTACACATATATCTGCAATCAAAAGCAGAAAACATGTAGGAAATATCAGTGAAATATAGTGACAAACTGTATTTTCCCCACACTGTTCTTAGTTGACAAATTGTCCTGGTCATAGTATTCTGAGGTCAATGCAGCAAGTTAACTGTCTCCCATATACCACACTGTAGTAACTCATTTACTTCCACCCAGAAAGAACAATATTAATTGTAACACACATAGAAAAGATAATATAAATATGGTTAAACTAGTAATCTAAACCAAATTATACATAAATTTCTGCACACAATGTGACAGAAAACAAGATTACTGAAGATAAATATTTTGTTTTCTGAAACTCCCATTGACCCTGGGTTTATTAAAGGGCCTCCTGTACAGGAACTGGGAGGACAGAGGACTCATTTCTTAGTGGAACTCCATTTCAAATTGAAGGCAGTTATTTTGTGTTATTTTATTTTTTCCCTGAGACTTAAAACAGAAGAAAGTTACAAATTACCCATATAATCTTTCAGAGCAAGAGACACTGAATAATGCTATCCTTACAGTAGTCTATGCAAACAGCAGAGAATATAAGGTGAGCCAGTATTTTCACATTGCAGTTATGAGGCTGGGCAGGAACATTAAAGAAACACATTTTTTTAGGATGCAGATGCTGGACTCCTCATGCTTAGGAAAAAACCATAAAACCAGTGACCTCAGACGTGGAAACCTTAGCTATTCTCAGGTGTCCCTAAGCTCGCCTGTAGATTCGCTACTTACACTGATGATTAAAGTGTTGTTTGCATGGGTGAAGGTGAGTGCGGAGCATTCCAGTGGCAAATGGCACCTGTCCATATCCGGAATGGAGAACTTCTTATAATACCTGAAAAACATAACCCAGTTACCCCCGAAATTTAAATTACTGGCTAAATATTACAAACGCTGGTATGTCACACAACTCAAAGTTAAAAAAATGGAAATTACATCAGTCATTCCACAAAAAGTAATGGAATACATTAGATAATGAGGGACAAAAATTCCTATAAAACAACAATATAGTTTAATGGGATTAACATCATCTCCTAAAGGAGACGCTGCTATTTGTAGGCCACTCCCCTAAGTAGTGTGCAGCTCAGTATGCACTGTGATCTCTTAACCCCCATAGACATTGGTAGTCCTTCTATGTCACTGTTGACCTTTGTAGTAAAAAAAAAACAAGATCGGCAGAGGTCAGTGGAAGTTATTGAGCAAAACTCTGCAGACTTTGAAACATATATCCAGAGGAATGCCACGATGATCCCTTTGCTTTCAGGGCCGGGAATAAAATTTTTCATTGCTGTTGAAAGAAAAACATATATATATATATATATATATATATATATATATATATATAAAAAATTGGACAATAGAGATTAAACTGAAATTTGAATTCACATTTGTTTTCTTGCTAACTGACCAAGCCTGCTTCGGTGTTGTGTTAAGCACCATTGGAAGAACCTGGCTGATGATATACAGTGTTTAGCAGTGCCGAAAGAATAAGTGTTGCAGGCAGTGGAGGTCCAAAATGAGGTGCGATCGTGAATGTCCTGCATTGAAGTGAAAAGTTGCTGGTGAGTCACCCCAATAGGAAGAGCAGCTGAGCCCCTTGCTTCCAGTACCAACTTGAGGAAGAGTAGAGAAATGAAGTCCTCTGAGGGAAAGGGGCAACCCTGGGGCAAAACACAGTGATCTGCTGTTTCTCTTAAAAATAAAAGCTTTGCAGAGTGAGTTCTATTGTAGGCAGAAGGGGGATTTGCAGGATTAACTAGTACACCTGAGAAACATGAAGGACAGGAAAGATAAACATTTTTTTCTCCCGACTATATTATCATTTATTTCTCTTTGCCCAGCCAAGGTGTTCTTGAAGTGGTCTCTGTGATGGGCATGGCACAGGTCTGTACGTGTACCCAACACTCTGTAATTAAAGGACAGCCTTGGGATAAAGGATGTTTCACAGGCCTCCTTTGCACCTGTATAAATCACAACAAATCAGAGAGACAATTTAAGCTATGGGTGACAGGTTATGGGTGAAGCAATAGTTTAAATTCCTTTTTGGATTCCAAACATTGCTAAAACTCACACTTTTATTAAATCTCTGTCACACACTGTTTGAGATCAATAACACCACTAATACCTCACTTTATTGCCTATATGATAGTTTGTCAATATTGTGTTCAGAAGTGGTCAACTCTGTATTAGATTATCCATACAAATATCACAAATAATTTAGCAGAAACCCTTACGATACTCAAACGTGAATAACCACACGTACAGTATGACAAAAACCTGACAAGATGAGCCATCATATAAAACAGAAATAGACATGTGACTCCTTTAAGGTCACCAACAGCATACTTAAAAGTAAAAATATATCAACAAATCCGGTGTGATAGCAAGTGAAACAACCAATGTTTCAAGGTGACACACGAACCGCTGATGTGGTCATGGTTTTTATTCCTCTAGATCTGCAACCGTATTCCCAAGACAAACACTGGGCAAGCTGGGGAAACCACGTATCATACTGTGCAAGCCAACAGCTAAACAAGTTTAAGAAAATCCCAAAATCCACGTTTGTAAGAGCACAGGAAGCCAGTCGTTCTGCCCAGAAAAGGTACCGCAAATTTCATTCTGATTGATCTACAGGTCACCTCAGACCATCAATCAAACAGAATAGGATGCAGCTGTCTAATAATTAATGACAACAATTGATATAAACAATTTGCAGGGAGGTGTTTATTACAATGACTTATTTATAACAAAATAACTTTCTTAGAGGTGTGTTTAAATGTTACCATCATTCTGTTGGACACCTAAATTTGCACAGTTCTGTGAGAACGATCATATTCCTGAAAGCATCATGGAAACACTTGTGCTTTTGGGAAGGTGGAGGTTGTTCATAAAGGAAAAAGGCTTGCTGAACACATGTACATGCAGGTGTCCATGTTTGTGTGTGTTTTGTTATTTTCACACATGACCTTAAAGAAACAATTTATTGACAGATCTTTGAAAGATATTAAAAGGGTAGTGCCTAGCTACCCACCTATTCTGGGCATTATAATGTGCAGATTAATGATCCATATCTTTTAGCAACAAATACACTTAAAAAGAAAGTGCAAAGAATCAATAAATGCTGCTTGCAGACAGCCTACAGAAACCCAGGTGGAGCATACAGCCAGGCACACGTTGGTAGCTTAATTACACAAGGGTATTATATACAAACATTAAGTTTATTATATAAGCTTAATATAAATCTAATCACAGGTACAAAATGATGTCAAAATCTTCAGCTTGTGTTACTTATGATGTTATAATTTCAAATATTTACATCATTATAACATAACATGCCTGAAAAATTAACTGGGAAACCAAACTAATTTGTTTAGCAATTTAAACTCTTCACCTTTTCCACAGAATATCAGGTGACAAAACACTTTTAAGCTGACAAAACACTGCTGACTGCAGAACAGTGACCCTGGTCCTTCCTGTCCTGTCATGAGTCACACAGTGATATTTGGTGAAATAGTGCCACCTATGGGGTGAGCTGGTGGCAGTGTTTGTGCTGCTTGTACTTGCGAAGAGGAATTGGTCACCATCTCTTTAATTCCATGAGGGGATGTAGGCCAAGACAAAAAGCTGATGTGCAGGGAGTAGTAATTGATCTTGGTGGATTTTACACTTAAGGTTACATTTTAGACCGTGTGGGTGTCTAAGTGTATTCTCCACTCACATGTGGTCATATTGTGCAGATGAATTAACAGACCTGGCCAAGTTAATCTCCCAGGTCTCTTGGCACAGAAAGTAGTACAGGTAGTACAGTATATCACCTTGTAATTTCAAGAAATCGCCTTCAAATTCCTCTCCTGCTGTAGCACCCGTTATCAAAGTATTCACCCTAACTACTGCAGTACAAAGACACTATTGTTTAAACGGGCAGGTAAATCACTATAAAGTCACTTTGTCTTGGACAAAGGGTTAATGTCACTAAAAGTTAAAAATAACAATAGTAATAATAATAATTCACCCATCAAGTCATTCAGTAATTTGTTGACATATGTAAGAGACTTACTTTTTGTTTGTTGTTCTGATAATACAGCACCGTTCCTTTGGCTCAACGAAAACTATGTAGACATCTTTGGGATAGGGAAGGTTCCGGATTCTCCACTGAAAATTCATTTTGGTGTCTTTACGCATGAACAGGGGCTAAAAAGCAAAATTATGAATGTTCAAAGTTACAATTAACCTAAAAAGCATTTTTATCCATTGAAATGACACCATAAAATGATTTCTTATGTAAAAAGGGAGGCTTACATTTGAACAGTTCTCCTTGATTACATTAGGCTCCAATACAGACTCTATTGAAGGAGTAGGTTCTCCAACCTCTACTTCCCACGGACCCTGTCCTCCCATGGTGTTCTTTTTACGCCATTTTCGCACTTCAAGAAAAAAATATTCAAGCATGATTTTTGGTAAACAAGACAACTATGGCAATGGCAAGTCTGAATCTATCTGATTTTATTCTGAAGTAAGAGATTACAGTTTAGTGCCCTAAACTTACCAAGGAGCTCATCAGTGGCCATATCATACTCTTCTGCCAGTTCCTTCCCATCAGAAAACAGATAGTGTACTTTCCTTTTTCCTGAAACAGTCTGAAGTTATTTTAAAATAATCTGACGGTGGATGTTCAAAACAGATAAGCTAAGTCAAAAATCCAAGTGAGATCATCATATACCCAGAGAACAAGAATGCAGTGGTAAAGAACTGTATCTGTGATTCAGAAAAGGCAGTAGAAGTTCAGCAGTGAATCGCATCGTTTCATAATAAAGCAAAGTGCAATTCAGAAAATAACTGCACTTAGCATGGACAGCTACCTATTGGGCTTTTATCATTCAGAAGCACAAGAAATGAAACTAATCTAACAGAACTTTCACTCGCATCATACAAATTTATCCGCTCATTTGGTTAAACACTTCATTTACTGACCATCGTGAATTAAAGCAGTTTTTCTCGACGCTTTCAGAAGGTCCGGCCAGCACTGCGTCGCCATGTTGACAAACACACGTTCTATAACAGGAAACAAAACTTGTAACCTAGGCAACAAGATATTGTTAGCAATAACCACACAAGCACATAATTATTAAAGTTAATTAAACTGTAGTTAACGTTTTGACTGAATATTTTGAATATATCAACTACATTTTAATAAGAAGTTTTAAAAGCAATAGAAGAGGCCTTTTTGCATCAAAGTAATGTTTCCGGTTTTTTGACCCGGAAGTTATTTTTCTTTTATAAAAATCACATTCATGGGTTGTTTTGCTGCTCTTCAGGAACAAGGTGTCAAATACGTCTTTTAACTCGTGTTATGTTTCGGTTAACTATAAGAATAAATTAAATGGGGGGGGATAAATAAAGCGATGAAAACGTATGTAATGTAAGCGTAAAGGGCGCTTTAAATGTTATTGCTGAATATTAATGTGTATAACTCTTTTTAAATTTTTGGGCATTTTATACTAAAGAGGTTGAATTTGAAAAAAGTAGGTTTCGGGTCCTTATCCCGTTTAATACGAATTGTCTAAATGAACACTATAAATATCTTTCAGAAGGAAAAGAGGAGTGCATCCGGATGAACTAACATTTTAATGTGATAAATGTAACATTTATTTTTTCATTTTATCAGTGTTTTAGCCTCATTTGATGCAAATGGAACTGCATGGTATCGTAAAAGCCTTTGTAAAAGTGAAGAGACAGAGTGGAGCGGAAGGGAAAGGAGCGCCCCCCAGCAAAAAGAAAGGCGAGGATATAGTGACAGGTAAATCCTCATTTGCCAGTCGTATTAAAATGCCAAGCAATTGAGCAGGTATATACATTGAGATCAGAAAAATGCTGCATATTGCTGTATCTCTGACATTTTGGGTTTTATTTTAGGAGATTTATTTAAGGGTGTTTCAGTATACATACTCCCGGCTGGTATTGGGAACGCACGCTGTAAAATATTTGACAAACAGATCACTCAAAATGGGGGAGTGATCAAGGATACCTTTTGTCCCGGAGTTACTTATGTCATTGTGGATGATTCCATGGAGTATGATCGTGCCTTGCGCCTACTGAAGGTGGACACGCTTCCCTTGTCAGTGCCGCTGGTGAAGAGTTCCTGGCTTAGTCTGTGCATCACAGAGAATACATTGCTCAGCACTTCAAATTACAGCCTTCCCATACCTAATAGGTACAAAAAGACTTTTAAACTACTTGGTTTTTCATTTGATATTATTTTTAAGCTCTGTTTCCAGTTTATTATACTAAAATGACATTACAGTAGTTGCAAGCTGTTCTTATATCTCAAGGACTAAATGATCATATTATTAACCTCAGCAGAATTGTGTTTTAAAAGTAAAACTATCAAACAAGCTTTAATTTTTACACAAGACTTCAAATTTTAGAATTACACTAGTTAAAAATGAAATGTTAATATTACTATCTCATTACTGTCTGTGGCACAATTCTATGTAAAATTAATAAAGTTTTAGTGTAATAAATAGTTCTGTGTTTTTTGTAATTTATTTGCCAATATGTTTCTTAAATGATGTCCTTAGCTTTCATCAAATTCTTAACAGGTCCATTTCCTAGAAGAATCCTTCCTCTAAAAATTGGTTTTCAATTCATATTCCGTTGTTGTAATCATTTTTCTTCTTTGTTTTTTATTTTTAAGTCTTCTGGAAAATTTTAAAGAAAAAGCAACGGAATATTCATGTGGTGTAGAGCCAAGTTGCTCTCTTGCAAAAGAAGTGCCACCACTGCCTGAAGCAACTGGGAATGATGTGTCACAGCAGGTAGGTCAAATGCAATGGTTTTTTGAATTTCTTATCTTTCTTATCTTTGATTCAGTGATTTGCATCGTGATCAAAGGTCACACATCTTTGTTTAATATTTTTACGCTCACATTTTAGAAAAAGAATGTCTTTTGAAGGGAAGGTCATTCATTAACATAACATAGTACCTTTTTTCAGAACGTTTCAGAGGTAACAGATGACCACAGGAACGTTTCAGAGGTAACAGATGACCACAGAGAGGAACATGACATCTCACAAAACGATCTTGATGCCCTCATCAGTGGGCTCAATCCCAGGGCTGAGATGTCTCCTTTGGAAGCAAAACCCATTTTGGATAAGTGGGTTTGTGCTCAGTCTTCTCTCACCAAGACTGACAACCATAACAAGCACATTACAGACAAGCTGGAAGTCATGGCTAAGGCTTACACACACCAGGGCGATAAGTGGAGGGCACTTGGTTATTCAAAAGCTGTCAATGCACTTAAAAGCTACCACAAACCCATTACTTCATTTGAGGTGAGTCGGTATTTTGCCCTTGATTTTTTTTTTTTTTTTCCCCTCCTTCAAAATGTCCATATGCTGAGTTGTCAGTGTGAATGGGGAAGGAGGCATCAGAACTACTATTTATTGTACAGTGGTGTTCACCTGGTGTTATCGGCATGCTTCGACAATAGTAGGGGAGATTGTATAGGTCTGTTTGCTTAGAGGAGCTGTACAAGTAGTGGATAAAAGCTTTTAGCTTTTCTTTTTGTATTACTGTCAGCCTAGGGTCTGTTCTGTGTTTTACAGTAAGTAAGCACTGCTCCACCTAAGGAATGATATCTTTTCTTAATCTCCCTTTAATTTGTTCGAGATAGTCGCTATACTAAATGTGAAGCAGGTTCGAAATACAGCCTAGCTGTTACACCTTGTTCAAAGTCTAAGATCTTTTGACAGCTGTGGTGACTCATTGTTCTGATCCAAGTAAAGAAATCTGATACAAACCTACAACAGCTGGGAAGCTACTTGTCAAATTGTATATGCACAGGTGTAAGCAAATGTATTTAATCCTTTCCCATTTCTGTATTCATTAAAACTATTTACTAAGAATGCATGTGTTTGTTTTAGTGCCATTTGAAGCATGATTCTTTAATTAAATAATTCATTTTGCTATTGTTTGCTTAATGGTAAAGTATAACAATTCAAGGCTCACATTTTTTGCTTGTTTTTGATTACTGCTTGAAAGGAGGCTTGTAAAATCCAGGGTATTGGAAAACGAATGGCAGAAAAAATCATGGAGATCATGGAGAGCGGCCACCTTCACAAGTTAGACCACATAGGAGAGGACGTTCCTGTACTAGAACTCTTCAGCAATATCTGGGGTGCTGGAGTCAAGACTGCAAAAATGTGGTATCAGCAGGTTTGACATACTGTGTTACAGTTGTTATGCATTGGTTGAAATGATTTTTAGGAAGTCTTTTTAACATTGAGTGTAACTTAGAAAAGGGACAACAGGTAGAGTGGTGGTTACAGCTGCCAAGTTGCACTCAAAGGACACAGATTTAAATCTGTCATCCTGCTGTGTTACCACACTGCCAGCTAATCACATTAAATTCTGTTTCACTGACTGTCGATAGCCATCTTGTTCTATGCAGGGTCCCAACAGTCTGGAGTCCATTGCTAGGCTAAGCAAGGTACACCCTTAATTGCTCCATTATAAAGCACCCAACTGGTATGTGATTTTAAGTAGCTTAGTGTACAAAGGTACTATTGCAGTAAAGTAATACATTTAAAAGAATTAAGAAATTATACATTATGGTTTTAACACTTGGACCAGTGGGTGCTCAAACTCAGACCCCCCCCACATGCTGAGTGGCACTCAACTGGGCAGCACACAAGACTTCGGCTATGGGTTCAAATGTGGGTTTGAATTTAGCTCAGACTGTGTTTGTGTTTTCTTGCCATATCTGAGTTGATTTTCATCTGGTGAATGAGCACGTAAATTTGCTGTGCAGTACACTAATGTCTCATTTTGTTCCCAATACTTGTAGCATAGGCTTTGGTTCATTGTGACCCTGCACTTGACAAGTGGCTATTGGTTTGAATAAATGAATGGTGTTTTTATCCGTTGATTTTAAAAATGTTTTTTTTCTCCCCACCAATTATAATGACAGGGCTTTCGCACTTTGGATGATGTGCGAAATAAAGCTCAGCTGACCTCCCAACAGAAAATAGGACTGAAGCATTATGATGACTTTCTAGAGCAGATGCCAAGAGAAGAAGCTGCTGCTATTGAAAAAACAGTAATGTGTATTTACTTGTAGGGTTTTTTTTGCTATGAAGAATCTCCATGACCATTTTTATTACTGCAAAATATGTCTGTTTTAAATCTACAGGCATTATTGTCCAAAGGAGAGAAAAACTAGGAATAAACTAGATAACTTTGTTTTTTTTCTCCTTGAGATGCCTGTTCATTTTTATACTTAAGGATTAGTTGTCAGGAGTCTGAGCCTCTCTTTGGGGCTATGAGGATTAAGAGGATTATTTGTATTGTGACTTTTCATATGGGAAAACATGGATCTAAAGAGCTGTTGACTTCTTTATAAGAATAAGGGATGGGGCAACATACAAATAGTGACCATCAAGTGCCATAAAGATCAGTGCAATGTGTATGCTTTTACTACTTTGTAATTAGATTTTTACTTTTCTTCTGTGCACAACACCTAACAGTTGGAAATATTTTCACCTTTAATGTCTCAGATTATTTTGTGAAACTTGGGAGCTGGGGTGCAAGCCCTGAGGGTGTCTCATTAATTAGTATGTTATGCTGATAAATATTCTGATAGAACAATCTCATATATATAGGTATGTGTATGTATTTGTAGGTGAATCCACATATAATATACTTTCAGTGTTTGACAAGTCAGTATTTCGTTCTGTGTATAGGTGAGGAATGCTGCTCAGTCCCTGAACCCAGGTCTGCTGGCCATGGCATGTGGCTCATACCGCAGGGGGAAGGCTACCTGTGGTGATGTGGATGTTCTCATCACCCACCCAGATGGAAAATCCCACAGGAATGTTTTTAGTAAATTACTGCAGAACCTCCACCAGAGTGGTATGAAGCATTTGCATTATAATATAATTTTTCAAGGCAGCCGGGTATTGTGAATGAGTCAAAGATTTAATGATGGTGGGTGTGTATGTTGTCAATACAGGCTTTCTGACTGATGATCTGGTGAGCCATGAGCAGAACGGAGAACAAAAGAAGTATTTGGGTGTGTGCCGTCTACCTGGTCCTGGGCAGCAGCACCGGAGGCTTGACATCATTGTTGTGCCGTATAGTGAGTTTGCCTGTGCACTGCTTTACTTCACTGGATCTGCCCATTTCAATCGTTCCATGAGGGCCCTGGCCAAAACCAAGAGGATGAGCCTCTCAGAACACTCCCTGAACAAAGATGTGATGCGCCAAGGCAGCCTGAAAGTCTGGCCTGGAAACCCACTACCCACACTCACAGAGAGGGATGTCTTCACTTATCTCGGTATACCCTACAGGGAGCCTCACGAAAGGGATTGGTAATGACTGGCTATACTCTTAGAGCTGAGTAACAAAATGCCATCAATGCTGCATAAAAATGGGGATATGTCAGAGGATTGTGATGTACAGTACCAGTCAAACATTTGAGTACAGTTGGGCAATCTAGGTAGTATTTGTATGGGAAGAACTGAACAAAAGAGTGAAAGCAAAACAACCCATAAGTGTCTTACGTCTCTAGGATTTGCTGAAGAGCTGCAAAGACATGGTGGCTCATTTCCTGAGGAAACTTTTAAACAAACAGTGCTCAACATTTTCAGTGGTACTGTATATCCTTGAAGTTATCTACTGCTAAAATTGTCAATTAATGTTACATTAAAGTTTTAACTAAACTATGTTGATTATAAACCAGTGGTGAAAGCCTTTTTAAAATGTCACATTTTAATGTCTGCCATGAGTGAATATCAATTTTACAGAACTCGAAGGAAAGGATGTTTGTGGAGCAGCTGAATATACAATACCATGTCTCAAAAGATTAAATTGAATGTATTTCCCAATGATTACATACTCAGTAATTAATAAACACTATACAATGAAATAAACTTTTTTGAATTTTTGATTGATTTTGTCCATAGATGGTACACATATACTGGCTGTCTGTCACATGTACCTGGTAACTGTTCATTATGAAGTGGTGAATATGTTCATTAGAAATGATTATGACAGAACACTATACTAACAACGCACACAAAACAGAACATCAATATCTGCCATTGCAAGGCTAAACTTAAAACTTGTTCACAATATACTGTATGTACCTTCAGAATGTATTTTTTACTTTGGATAAGCTTATAATATCGACTCAAAAGGTAAAACCTGAAAATTTTAAAATAAACTTCCACTACAAATGACTGTATTAGCCGTTTTTCGCGTTGTTTGTGAAAGTGAATCTTAAGTGTATTCAATACATTATGCACACAGTATAATACAAATCTATAAACGTATTCAGTTTATTAAGTAAATTAAAGCGCAACCTGCACACCGTAGCCTCACACCTGTTGATTTCCTGTTACGTCACTGCTGTTGAACCGCGGTTCCACCACGACGTCACGAAGACTATAAAGCCACACCCAGTAAGCTTGGGCTTCTAATAACAGTGTCCGCGTCTTGCAGCTGAGTGATAGCTTACATAGCCAATTAAAATGCGTTTCTTGGCAACACCAAGGAAGTGCCCTCCCAAGAAGTAACAAGAGGGCGGTGCCGTGTAAAGGTCCTTTCTTAATTAGTTATGTAGTTCGGGGCTCTGTTGAGATTTTGGCCACGATTTGAGATACGTTTAGCTATTTTTCTGACCCCTATATGTGTTGACATCGAGAAGAATACGCGGGGAATGAAAGGGGCCGTGTTGCTAGCTCAGAAAATGGGCTTCTTTCTGTTCTACGTCGGCTCCGTCAGTCCCAGCGCGACAGCGGCTGAGGAGGTGAGAAGTTGTGGAGCGAGCGCGCCGTAGCTAGGCGGCTAACAACAAGCCGGCTGCCCACGAGCCCGGTGCCGTGCGAGCCGACACTTTTCAACTAGAGCTGCCGAAATTCGGTTCCGGGATGTTCTCCCAGCTGTGGGCGACTGCTGACACACTTCTAACACTGCTGTTTGATGTGGTACTCGTGTCAGTTACTGGCGACTAGCTGTATGACGACTAACCGACCTTTTAATTAGTGTCTTTACAAGTTGTGTTATTTTAGTGCGACTGTGCGAAAGTTTTGGCCTTTGTAAACATCATTTCACGTATCTAAAAACAACAGTTAACGTGCTCTGTATATACTGAAAATACGGAAGAACGGAGAAAACGTTTATTGTTCAGCGAAATCACTAGTTAGTTAAGAAACTGATGTATTTGTCGAATAGCTTTATCGGAGCGCGACTCCTCGCTTGTCTGCTTTTTCTCCACCGGCCGTGTCGGTAACAGGCCTGAAGTGTTGGATCGTGTTAGACAATGTTCGGTAAACAACTTTACAATGTTTTGTCCATTTATTCAGCTGGGTTGTTTTTACTGCATTAATTCAGGGTAAGTACCTTGATCAAGGGCACTATATCAGGTGTGGGATTCGAACCAATAGGCTTCAGATTAGAAAGCAGCAATTCTAAATAATATAATACAATACCTGCTGTTTATCGTACTTTCTTTGACCAGAGCAGCTTTAAGATGTATTATCTATTTAATACTATCAGGTCTATTGTTAGAAACCATTAGAGTGTTAGTAGCTGTGTATAAAGTTGGTCACAGTGAGATACCGGGTTTCTTTATAAAGACCTGAATGGGAAGGTTTGATTCAATTCTGTTTACTTTTATAGAGCTCTCTTCTCATACAGTGGCACAGTGCTGAACAAAATATCAAGACATAGCAGAAGCAGAGCCAATCGATATGAAGTAAGCCTGTAGATAAGTTTAGTTGCACATTTAATGATTATGCCTGTTAGAATAGCAATAAAGTAAGCCAATTAACACCTGAAGAGAGGGGGAGAAAAATAAACCTCTGGGGGTCCAAATGCCCTTCCCTCCTGGGAATTTTTGGTAGAAAAAGAAAGCCAGTAGATGCAGCTAAGAGAAGAATTACTGTTTATGGATTTTAGTTGCCAAAAGCTAATAACTTCTCTTATGTCATAAGGTGATGGTATGCGAGGTACTAGGCACTCTCACCCTGTACATGGATGTGCCTGTCCCACTGGTACAGCCCAGTTTCAGCTCCATCATGTCTTATTCTTACTTTCATTTTAATGTAAGCTTTTACTTTATACTGCACACTTTTCTGAATCAGATAACTGGCTTGTGTAAAACTGGTGCTCAAGGTCCATAGAAGGTTCCTCATTTTGTAACAGTTGAGCCAGTATTGTAAGTCAAGAAATTCTCCGTTTTTAAGCATTGTTTTCGAATGAATGGTGTACCTAAGTCATATGGAGGAGTATAAGGTCAAATGGTAGCATATTTGACCATATTGTCATCTGTTTCTTGTCAGGGCTGCAAACCATGTTGTTGAAAGAAATTACTGTACTGCAAGTGCAAAGTATGACCTGTTTTTCAAACAGTTTTTCTTGTGTGGAGCTGATTTGTCTGCCATGTTTTCATTTGCTATCATTAGAGTTGATGGTGTGAGTGGAAGTTCAGCTCTGAAACTTTCCTAATGCAGATTAAAGTGTATATAAAAAAAAAAAAGGGTAAGCACAAATGTGTACATAAAGGTCTTGTTCCATTCTTATGAAAATGAAGATAGGCCAGTAGCACTTTGTAGTGCTTAGTTAAATGCTTTTCTATTCTAAACTGTTATTCTAAGCCTTCCACACTGCAAATGTTAAGTCACTATGTTAAAGCATTTCATGTGTCAGGATGAAATGAAATTCCCTTACAGCTCTCAGGCAATGGGGGACGTTACTGTAGACTGGTACAAAGTATAAGTATTATTTCATTATAAGAGCATTATTGACTTATAATGGTTTGAACATTCCTTCTTAAGAATGATCAAAGAAGTTCAATCCCATGGGTGGAGTCATATTATTCCTCTTTGAAGATTCCAGTACATGAGGTTTTTTTTTTAATGTATGTTTCACTTTGTTTAGCAAAACTTGGCCCCTGGCTTAATTCTGTCAGATGCAGGAATGTGGTTTTTTTTGTCTTTTCCATGATGTGGGTCCCATGTACTCCACTCAGTGATTTATTCATTTACTTGTTGCTTTACTCTAAAGCAACTTAAAGCGTTGTCTTGGTAAACCAAGTTACTAAAATATTACATTGCTGTGTATTTTTTACTGAAGCAGTTCTGGGTAAAAGGGGGTACAGTAGCAGGTGGTGTATCCTTTGAGTGCGAGACAAACTCTTTAGTCACTTTAATACCTGTTGCCCCATATAAACAAATCACAGCCTGTCTTAATCATTTATCTATCATCTACTAATCTGTTTTTGTGCTTGAGGGTCACAGTACTACATGAACTGTTTAGTGTGATATGTTGTGTTGATCATTTATGGTCGCTTATTTGAATATGCACTGGCTGCACTTCTAAAAATAAACTTTGTTAATCACAGTACAAATCAATAAATATTCCAATAGGTCTAAATCCAGTTGAAAACAGGCGGTTGTGTGAGCAATGTCATATACAATATTTTATTTTTGGCTGTGAGTAGTAATTTTGCAAATGTTAAATTATTGCTGAAAAAGCATCCTGAACATTTTGTAATGGAGTTAAAAATGAAAACATGGGACTTGACCAGATCAGCTTTTAATTTATGGATGCTGAATGCTGTGGACACTAGTAACACCCTGTTGCCCTGTTGTATAAATCCTTTTGGTAGAGTTGGATGCATGAACAAATGAATATTTTACTTTCATTTCTTATTTTGATACACATTATGCTCTGTAAAAGTGACCTGAAGTAATGATTTAAACAGTAAGTTGTTACAGTATCTGCATATTCTGTTCATTGTCATCAGTACTGTACTTCCAGTACCTTAGTATTGTTTTTTGTTAATGTTACATATTGCACATTACCCCCAGGCTAACTGGGGAAAAAAAAGTGAAATGTTGCACTTTTGTGTGCATTTTTGAAGTAACTTTTCTACCTGTTTCAGACTACGCTGTACTGTCATGGAGTGAACAATCAGAGCTACACATGTGAGTCAGGCCACTGCTGTGGACAGTCACAGTGCTGCAGTTATTACTATGAACTCTGGTGTAAGTAACCTTTAGTTTTGTTTATCATGTGTTTAGTTCTGTATCCTTTTTGGCACCCCTGGACACACAGGAAAAAGTAGACCACACATTTCACTGATACCTTCCCGATTAAAGAGGTAGCTGTCTTTACACACACTACATGCCTCAACCTATCCTGTACTAGTATCACAACTCTGTAGGGGGCACTGGACAGGTCTTTAAGATATGTTGAAACTGTAATCAGGAAAACAAATGTTCTACCACTGGGTAGTACACATACAATGTATTTAGGTTAAATTTGTTTCATTTTTGAGGTGCTCATTTCTGAAATGATTTTTTGCAAAGGCAGCATGTTGCAGCACGTGCAACAAAACTGCTGCTGCAGAGCACCTGGGCTGTTCAGGTGAGGGTTTGAGTCCAGCTGAGTTTGTGTTAAGTATCCATCTTCTCCCTGTGGCCTCATGGATTTTCTCCCACAGTCCAAAGACATGCATTTCAGATTGTGGTGTCATTGTTTAGTGCCAGGATGGGCTCCAAACCTCTGTGGGGCAAGATAATAAATGGATGGGTTGGTTACAATGAAAATTAAGATTGCTTAAATGTGCCATATTCAAATTAATTCATAATTGTTTGCATTGTTTAAAAAGTGTGTCCCATTCAGGATAGTTTTACATTAAATATTTAGCTTGACCTCAAGAATTTAGACTGTTACAGCTAAAATGTAAAAATTAAATTTTTCCATTAACTCAGGTGAACTGTTATGCTTTGAAGTAATGTTTCAGATTAACTGAAGTTAACTACAGAACTGTGAAGACTTAAGGATATATATTTTTTGTATTTAGCTTGCAACATTTAATATAACAAAAAAGGTAAAATGTTCAGTCAGCACTATGAAAAATGTGTAGAAACAAGGTAGCACTATACTGTCAGAATTTTCACATTGATTTACTGTATGTGGAGGGGATAATTGTAGTAATCTGCTTTTTTTAAAAAAAAAATATCTATTGAAATTAGTAATTTTTCACACTAAACCTGAGTGGATTGCATCCATCTGTTCATTATCAATAGCTTATCAGTACAGGGTTGCAGTGGTCTGAAGTCTGTCCTGCAAGTAGTGGAAGGCAGTACGTGCCAGATAGGGTTGCCAGTCACACCACAATTATTTAGTCACATATGCCCACCAAGCTTAGCCAGCTGTTTATCTGAAGTGCATGTCTTGGGGCTATGGGGAAAAACCAGAGCATCTAGAGGAAACCCATGTAAACACAAAGCATAATAAAGCAGTTCTATGTATTCTGTTACAGCCTGATTCTATAGGGAGAACATGCCATCTTTAGCAAGATGGACCTTGGGCCAGATGCAAACTCTAATGCCTGGAGTCATGCTTATATATGTTTTATAGTGCAAAAACATGAATTGGTAACTTTATGGCATATGCCATGTGTTGCATAACGCTTGTGACTAAACTTTGGAGTTCTGGTTGTCTGAGTGATAACAT
This sequence comes from Arapaima gigas, assembly GCA_900497675.1. Taxonomy (NCBI): domain Eukaryota; kingdom Metazoa; phylum Chordata; class Actinopteri; order Osteoglossiformes; family Osteoglossidae; genus Arapaima; species Arapaima gigas. The sequence goes on from UFQX01000104.1 coordinate 319,839, forward strand.
TGCAATGTTTATTTTGCTGAAAATGTCTGCAAAAGTAGATGTTTCGTGGTAGCAGAATATCATTGTGCTGCCTTCCACTGGAGTGAGAGCAATTGTTGGTGTGCCAGGGTTCTGGTTGGTGTGGGCCATCATCTTCATCCTGAGCTGTTTCTGTGTTTGCCACCACCGGCGTACAAAGCATCGGCTTCAGCAGCAGCAACGGCAGCACGAAATCAACCTCATCGCCTACCGGGAGGCGCACAACTACACATCTCTGCCCTTCTACTTCAGTGAGTTATTGGATTTCCTCAGCATACCATTCCAGACCTGTTCCTTCAAGCCCTCACAAATTTTATCTCAAGCCTATTCGCCCCCACTTTGTTCAATGTAAAGCCTTACTTATGGAGGACAGCTAGCTGGGTCCATGCCAGTGCTGTAACACCAAGTCACATGTTCACAGCCAGAGGGAATGGCCAAGTGACCCCTTCTTTGTATTCCTAGAGCTCATTCCTCCACTACATTTAGGCATGATAAGATCAGCCACATGGCTTTAGCCACCTGCCAGCTACATTTCTGGCCACAGATGCTGTTTGCTGTACAATTTATGGACCTCTTCACCTTGCCAAGTGACCGGGTGCTCTCTGCTTTCTCTCCGAGTAAGACATGGCAAGGACTTGTAGTAACAAGTATGGGAAGGAAGTGTTTGCCCTGTTGCTGTAGCAAAAACTTTAGCTACTTGTTTCTTTTGGTCTTTTTACTGTGCAGTATTTACTACCATTTAAAAACATTGTAGATGGATTAGGCCAGTTCATTCCATGAGTTTCCTCACTTGCCATTTGCAGGTGATGTTTAAAATGTTTCACTGTAAATTTTTTTTCTTTATTCTTCAATAGATGTTTTCTTATCTTTTTTACATTTTTTGTGTTTTAACATTTTTATTCCTTATGGGCTTAGGGGAATCTCAGAAGTAATAAGGCTAAAGACTGATTTTGCTTTGCACATCAGTTAATAGAGAAAGATGAAAATTTATTTTATTTTGAGATTTGGATCATTATATAAATACATCAATTTAGAAACAATAAATTGTATTAACAGTTTTGTTCTTATTCTAGGGTTTCTGCCAAATTACCTCCTGCCTGACTATGAGGAAGTTGTCAACCGACCCCCAACACCACCTCCCCCTTACAGTGCCTTGAATTCCAGCCCACCAGCTGCATCCAGTCCCATGACCACTGAACAGTCAGACGGCCTTCAGCCACCTATGCAGACTGCGCCGGCACCTGCAGTCTGTGACACACTGTCCTCTAGACACAGTCTTGAGGACCACAGCTTACCAGCAGAATATATCCAGAAGGAAGACAGCAAAGCACAGTTGGACCCAGAGCAGTGTGGCCCTGAGCTTGCAGCCTCTGCCCTAGAGAAAGAGCCACTGAGGGACCTTGGCCCTGAGGGCTACCAGGAGGACAAGGAGAGGAGCACTGGGAGGCACCGGCGCTTTACTGGTGACTCGGGCATCGAGGTATGTTTGTGCAACCAAGTGCAAGACGGCGAGGGCCTACAGGAGCTGGACGAGCTGTTGGGTGATGGCCTGGCAGACTTCTGTGACGGCTGTGCTTCCTGCAGCCTCCGTGGCTCGGGGGATGAAGAGCTGGGTCAGGCTGAGCTCGAGGGCCGAGTGGAGCGGCCTGCCGTCTGTCTGCTCTTGCACACCATCAACGAGCAGGACGGGCCAAACCAGGCAGGTAGCATAGACTCCCAGAGCTGAGCGCAAAGCACACCACTGAAGAAACAGGACAGAGCAATGAACTTGGATTTCTCTTTTCGCACTTTCTTACAGTATGTTCAATGATGCCACACTTGGTTGTTTGATGTACTACACTCTCAGAAGTCCAGTTAAGCCTTCAGCAGATGTACAGTAGCACTTTGTGGGTCTGTGGCTGCCTGTTGCTTCTAGAGAAGCAGCTCTAGAGACCAAAGGACAGGCTCTCCAGTGCCTGCTTTCCTGACAATCCAAATGCAATGATGGAACCGAGAGCCCGTCTTAAAACAGAATGTGTCCCGCTTGTGGTGCTGCACTACTGTTGGTATTTATTGACTGAACCTGGGGCCACCTGCCTGGACTGGCAAAGTGGCGATGATGCAAATTAAGCTCATTTTGTGACAAGTGTGCAGCACAAGCGATGGCCACGTGACACTCCATGCCATCGCTGGTTCCCCTGAACTTGACTGTACACTTCAACACACATTGTCAGTGGAGGAATGCTGGATGTGTGCCTTGCTAACAGAAGACTAATGGGGTTGCACAAACCCACATGCTTTTTAACATCATGAAAATCTTGTTAATAAGCACTAGCAGTAAGAACACCATGTTGTCATGGGTTTTATACCCCCATTATATGAAAACCAAATTGTCTGCTTTGTTACTACTGTAAAGGGGGAAATGAATTGTATTTAGCAGTGGATGTATGCTTAGCAGTTAACATTTTGCACATGATGTATTTATGGATAATTGATCTAAACTTTTCTGGAAGATATTAGGTAGCAGTTCAGTATCTGTAAACAGTGTCTTTTTTTTTTTTTTGCAGAGAAAGAAAAAAATGCTTGATAAATATTTTCACTTGTATTATGACAAAACACTGCATATCAATACACTTGTGCATCTTTTTGGTTTGAAAGACAATAACTGATTAGTTTAATTGATATTAATGAATATGTGATAACAAAAATGAAATTTCTAGCTGCAGTGTGCCTTTGATCTCCACATACAGCACATGCTTATTGGCTTCGATATTAAAAGTTAAAATCTGAAATCTAGACAGATACAGGTCTTTCTTTTGGAAGTGATTCTTTTTATTTAAACAATTGAAAGATCTGTGTAACCTTTACTTGTGACAGAAGTTGATCTGAGTTTGAGACTTGTTCTCTGTTCCAGCCATTTTGTTTCTGTGGGTTTGCTTGTGGAGCCTTTATCTGGTCTTCGATTATATGCCGTGCTGATGAGGAGCACTGTAGTTCATCTGTTAAGCCTTACGAGGATGGAGCCCTCAGTGCAGGTAAGCTGCTGATGATCACGTAAATACAAGTTTAAAACATTATATTGGTCATCAACTCCCACTTGTACTTTTATAGAGCTCGCAAAGTGCTGTTCCCAAAGCAGGATTTTCATTTTCTCTACTCTGTTTCAAGGCAAACATACTAATTTGTAACTAACATTTCAGATCTATTTAGATAAGAGGAAAGGTGGATGAGTGCATAGTTACAAATGAGTTTTACTGGACGTACTTTGATCTGCAGCCTGTTATGAAAAATGGGGACCTGCGATTGTTGCTAGATACTGAATTGTAAAAGCACATCTGACTTTTAAAGATAATGCCAAGGACTACTGCTACCGTGTCTCAGTGGCCATAGACATCATTTTCATTTAGCCAGTGCTCTGAGCCAGTGTGAGATGCAGTGGCAAATGTTGCTGAGATTCAGTCCTGAGTGGCATCTGTACTGCAGCATCAGTTGTTCACTGGGTGTAACTTCTATAATGTTTTAGTTTTAAAAAAAAAAAAAAGACTGCTGAGAACCTAAAATCAGACATTTCACCATGTTGGACAATATGGAGGTATTACTATATTAGGTTTTTTTTTTTCCATGTTTTCTTTTTAAATGGTCTAAGAAAGGTGCAAAAAAGTTGAAATATATCCATCCCTTGCTCTGGTTTTGCTTTTTCACTGACATTTGTTTTTAACCACTTAGTGTTGGCAACTGTGCAATGTTGTGTTCACAAACCAAAGTTATATGAAAAGGTTTCTCTCTGCAGATTTCTGAACAAATTTACACATTTCTTTTCTGTTATAGGGTTTCTGAGATTTTCTTAGTTGGAAGCTGAATCACCTTTTTGGATAAATATCTTGGAAAGTGTTTAATGAAAGTGACTTGTCTCTGTACTATTTTTCCTACTTGTACAGTGGATTACAAGTTTAATCATTGATCAGTAAATTTATATTAAAGCCTTCCCTTTCCTGCATAAAATTATATGATGGTTTTACTAAATGAGTTTTGTATCACTATATGCATTTTGTATATAATTCATATACCATTTATGGTAGCATTCTACTTAGTGTCAGAATATGAATATTGGGAATGTTATATGTTCAATAAAAAATACTCTGGAGACAAATTATTTTGTATTTTACGTCACTAAAATAACGTAAAACCTAAATTTATTAGATCAAGTACTATATTCTAATGACAATTCAGTGACCTGCTGTGAAGGAAAACAATTCATGTTTCCAGATATTGACTCATGAAGATGCTTTATATCTGTATTAAGTATGTTTAAAATAAAAACTAATAGAATAAACTAAAGTTAAAAAAAAACAGTAAAATGAAGTTGAAATGAAGACCATTAACCTTCTTCCAGCATTTATATAATAGACTTTAAGACGACAACAAACAACCATTTGAATATTGTGAGAAAGGTAATGGTTTGTAATATTGCTTTTACAAATACATGTAATAACACACTTTGTTAAAATCAGACTGGTCTTAGATTTGCTTCCATCCAGCCCTGAGCCTGGCGTTAACCTTGTACCTCTGAGGTTGCAGGACCACGCCAAACTTCCCCTGCAGATCGGGCAAGGGCTCCCCTGGTGACACCTCCACTGTAAAGCGCTGCAGGATCCAAGACAGAAAGAGGAAGAGCTCCATCTTTGCCAGAGCCTCTCCAAGACACACACGGATCCCTGCCCCAAACGGCAAGTAGCTGGCAGATGGGGAACTCAGGCTGTTGCCGTCTTCATCTAGAAAACGCTCTGTACAAGTGGCAAACGTGAAAGACCATGTTAGAGAGTGCTTAGGTGTTTAGGGCCACCACTTTGCACACTTAAGACCTGGGTTTGACTCCCATCTTCTCCTGCAGGCCCCTTGGGCAAGGTACTTGCCCTGAGTTTCACCATGTATAAATGGGCAAATTATAGTAAGCTGCTTAGTTTTGTAAGACCCTTGAACAAAAGTGTCAACTGTATTAATGTCAAAAATAAGTGCCCTTAACCAGCCAAACCCCCCTTACAACGAAATTGTGGCTTTTCTGAAACAGCTGCAGAATATCAATTCATGAATAAATTCCAAATAAAACCCTGTCTTACCTGGATCAAACTTCTCTGGATTTTTCCACTCTTTTTCATCATGATGCAAAGACCAGAGATTAATGATGACTCGAGCCCCTTTGTGAACCATGTAATTCCCAATACTGTAGAAGAGGGGAACTTAATACCAGTACAACAGCAGTACAACTAATGTATAATAATTTGTCTGCATAGACCATCCTAGTTTAGCTGTAGTTGACAAACTAGTCTTGCTAATTTAAAAACTATTTCAAAAGCTACTTTGCCAAGTTTGTTTTTTAAAACCTAAGAAAATTAATGTTTTTATGACTGAGCAAGAATTTCATTACTGCAGTGTAACGTGACCGTACCTTGTGTTTGTAAGGGCAACGTGAGGTATGAGAAGGGGCGACACGGGCCGTATTCGGAGCACTTCTCTGATGGTGGCCTCCAGGTATGGCAGCTTTCCTCTGTCACTGAGCTGGGGGTGCCTCTGCATGCCGATCTTAGAGTCCAATTCATCCTGGATCTTCTTTTGAACCTGGCACACAGCAAAAAGAAAAACTCAGACTTGACCAGCACGATCAGACTTTATCTGGCCTTCATGGACAGTAAGTTTCCCAACACTGTACAGCAAGGTAATCATGGTGTCTAAAGAGTGTTATGGATATAACTATGCTAATATTCCCTTGTATAATTTCAAAAAATAGGGTCCTTAAACTTTGTGGATGCGAAAGCTGACAACTGTTGAAGTAGATCAGCACCAAAAACTAAATGGCACTGACCTCTGGGTGATGTATGAGGTAGGCGATGGACCATTTCAGAACAGTGGTTGTGGTTTCTACTCCGGCACCGAAGATGTCCCCGACGGTCATGAGTAGGTGGTCGTCAGTCAGGCCCACGTCTTGTGTCATGGTGTTGTTGTTTTCCAAGCTGCTCTTGGCTCTCAGCAGTGCATCCAGGAGGTCCCGCTGCACATCCTTATTGTACTCTGCCTGGAGTTGGAGCCACAAGAGTGCTAAAAACCATTAGACTCTTTCATAGTAAGTTCTCCCATGATGGTATGCTGCACAGCCAAAGATGAGGAACAATGAAGGTTCTACATTAAAACCATCAAACAAATTTTACCTAAAATATCTTATGCTGCATCAGTCTAACACAGACTTGGAGTGTTGTACCTTGTGCTCATCGTACTTCTTCTGGAGAAGTTTGTCTCGAACTGACACGCACTGCTTCAGGATTCTGAGATCTTCGTTGGGAAATATCTGGAAAGCATGGTGTACAGTTAGATGAACTGATTTGATACAAGTCAAAAGATCTAATTCCAAGTTAAGTTTGATACTGCACAATCTTTACTAATAAAAAATTTATGTAACCTACTCTAGTAACAAAGTGTGCTGAACAAATGTCTCCTAATTTGTCTACTGTGCAGATTTTTTTCCATGCCTAATTCATGTGCACAATACCTCCATACATTAAAACTTTAAGACTTCAAAATTCCAACATGAAGCTTGTTTATCTTCCCATAATACAGCTACTGTTAAAAACAATTTAATTTCATTCAGCCAATCCAACGTACAACCAGAGCACATTAATCAACACATTCAAGCAGACAGTAAAACTCTAAGGTTTAAATTCTTAATTTAAAGCTTTTTCAGTCTTTGAATAGATTTATTTTAATTTTACATGGAAAAACATCCATGCATTCATCTATTATATTCAAGCACTTGTCCTGGTCTGGGTGGCAGGGCCCTGAAGCCCATCCTTGAGTAAGTGGTCACGAGGCTAGGAAACTATCCTGGATGGGACTGAAATCCACTACAGCATAGCCAAACACAGCAATGAAAAGAAATTAATTGCAGAGCAGCAAACTGCAGTCCAATGATTCCAGTTTCTCTGTGGTTTATTCACTATACCTGTAACCATGGGAAGATGTCCACCAGGCTGTCTTTGGCCACTGTGTCCACGATGCCTTGGCTGTACTTCAACATGGCCTCAAACTCAGGATCTCCACGTTGGTAGGATGAACTGAAGCACAAGGAACAGATGACGTTGGTGACGGCTCGGGTTAGCTCTGGTGCCAGGTCGATGGCGGTGCTCTGCAGCTCCTCCAGAGTCCTGCACATAGAGCTGGCTTCTCTGCAGACTGTTGTGAAAAGAGCAAGACGGGTACAAGAAGCTTCTGATGCCCACAAAGGACAGTTTGGTGTTTCAGAGGAAGCCCCCACCCTTTGAATAGTGAAAAATGCAATTGACTACAAAATTCTAAGACTAACCATTAGATTTAAGTACTGTATTCTGTTTGTATACAAAATAAATCTGAGAAATTCATGCAAATGTCACACTGATACCATCAGTTGCAAACCTACACAAGTGACTTACTGATTTTTTCAATTGAAGAAGATCCTTCTCCGAACATGCACAGTGCAGCATGGACCATCTTTCTGTGAAATTTCCACGTGGCACTGTAGTCTCCAAAGGCGATGTCTTTACCATCTCTTGTTAAGATGTCAGTAGTTACCTTGAAATAAGTCACAAAGTCATCATGTTAGGAAACCACTGAAACAAACTTTCTATGGATCATACTACCTATGTGACCAAATCAATTCTTCAGTTTAAAAACAAAATTAAGTGGGACATATTGAACTCACAGTTCTGGGTCTTCCAGCGAATGTTTTGCCCTTTTTCAGAAGCACTTCTTTAGCGTGCTGATGGTCATTGACGACGATGACATTGTGAGGGCCCATCATGAGAGAGTAGATGGGACCATATGTCTTCTGCAGCTCCTGGAAATGAATATGTGGAAGATGGTGACTCTGAATACTCAGAAGGCTCCCTATCACAGGGAAAGAGGGAAGACTTGGGAGGGCATTCTTCTTCCAAGGCATCTGCTTTCTCTCCTTCACGAAGAGCACTGTGAACCAAACTACAATAATAAGCAGTACACATATTAGCCACACCATTCTTAGCAATTACTATTATTATTGTTGTTTTCTACAGCCTCCAACTAGACACAGCCTGAATTTATTGCCACACAGCTGTGGATATTTCTCTGCAGGAGTGTCCATGCAAACGCTTTTATAGGCTTCCTTCAATGTCACTGCCTTGGCCACAGCTGACATCGGAACTTCAGCTATCTTCAAAGACTCTTTCCAGGTCAAAAAAAAAAAGATAATGTTTTTCATTGAAAGCCTGCCAAATAATAAAAAAATGACTTCAGTACATTCTCAGTCAAACATTTAAATTTGAAATAAACATGAACACTGTAGAAAGTTATTCATGCACAGTGTGGATCTATTATTCATGTAGATATGTGGTGTAAATTTATGCAGTTTTAAAATTTCTTTCAAGTATATAGTTTCAAACTCTAGCTGAAAATGTGCTCCTGCCATTTAATGTTATTTACTTGTGAATATTTTTTAAATAGGTGACTTGTGCACAAGTTAAAGATCAATTCATGTTAATTATATTACAGTACTTTATATACCTGTAATGTATTTCACTGTATCTACTTATATCAAAGACAAGATTAAGAAATGTATATATTGGCAACTGTGTTTCTAATAACTGTTGACATATATCTTGTTCTTCCCATTTAGGAATCTTATTCTAAAAGGTATTTTTCTCTTTGGAAATCCCATCCCTTACCAGCCTCATTCAACTCACCACTATCATGTTAAAGTTCCCCTCTTCTAGACATCTCTAGTTCTTCATGTATGTGACCCATTATTAGACTTCTAATGGTTCTGTTCTCAGGTTTTTTTTTAAATCCACAATGCATTGGTGATGATGGTTCTATATGTTCTTCTTCCAGGTATTTCTAGCATTGCGTACATCTTACTTAGTCTCTCTTTTGAGTTCCAGTCTTACTTTCTTGTACTTTCTGTTATGGGTCCTCTGAGTCTTATATTACCAATGTCTAAACTCTTTTCTCTTCACCTTGTTAATCCCACCCTGACTCTTTTCTCTAGTCACTCTCATTATGAGATATAGTATTTTGGATTAAACCCCTGCTTCCCACATGCAAAGCAAAGGTGTTATCTGCTATACTATTCAATCAACTTCCTTCCTAATTCAATTCAATTCAATTCAATTCAATTCAATTCAAATCAATTCAAATCACTTCCAATGGTCTGGTATCGGTTGTGAAAACTGTGGCTGCTGCTTTGTAGTTTTTATTCAACCCACTACATAGAAGGGACAGAGGAAAAAAGTTACCCTCCCTCCAGCAGGGGAAAAACAGGGTGAGAAAAATGTTTATATCTGCTTCAGAATTCATTTAGATATACAGAATACAGCGTGTAAATATTAAGCCATCAGCGTATGAAACAAACCGCGTTTCTGAAATGCAGTAAACGCAGTTTGTCCTGCGCGGGGCTCCGTATTCTACCTTGCCTTATTCGCTTTGCGTGTTCTCTGTTTGGGCTTGTTTTTTTTTTTTTTTACTGTGTTTAAAGGATTGAGCACAGTTAAAAAGTGACTGTGTTTAAAGGGTTTATCAAAGAATGGCCGCTCCAGAAGCTCAGCCGCGCTTCGGCCAGTCCGTCAAAGGGTTGTTGTCGGAGAAAGTGGGCTCCTGCAGCGGGGACGTAATCGCGCTCACCCGGCAGGTCCTCAAAGGCTCCCGCAGCCAGGAGGTACACGAGCACCATGCTTTTACTGCCTTTATTGCTTTTACAGCCTTTACAACCCTGTGGTCTTAGTTTCTGTCACGTAGCCATCATATATGATTTAAGACAAGTGTGTTTTCCAGCTGCTGGGCCAGGCCGCTCGGAACATGGTGCTACAGGAAGACGCCATCCTGCATTCAGAGGATGTAAGACAACAACGAACCCTGAATATTTACATCTGGCTTTAACGGGTCATTTTAGACGATACGATTGAACTTTAATGTTGTCAGATTATAAACAGTAAATACTGTATTGTGGGAAGATGAAGCAGTATGTTCACGTTTTTGACATGATGTAGAAAGTAGTTATTTACAGTTTGCAACATTTTGCCGGATTGTTCAGCAGAATAAGGACTTTGGGACTTGTAGCACCACATGAATTGTTTTTTAAGAGCTTTGTTTAGATTGCAACACGTTGAAATACATGACCACTTTGGGTTAATAAGAGGTTAATAAAATTCACATTCTGCCATCTTCTGTCTACCACATCACACTCCTGTGGGTTGTTCACTTACAACATTGAGATTTGCAGATATGGTATAATAACTGTAAACCCAGACCAAAAGAAAAACAGTTCAAAACCTCATACATCTGAATAAAAATAAATATCATTACATGTCACTTGCTACAAGTCATTCAGACACTTACATTCTGCATCCCACCAACTGCAAAAGACCAGGGATATCTAGTGTAAATCTGCTGAAAAAGTAGGTTCTGCTGATTATATAACCATGTTCTTATTGTATTTCAGAGTTTAAGAAAAATGTCAATTATTACAACACACCTACAGTATCAGTAAGTATTTCTGGAAGTTTCTTACATTTAGAAAAAGCACATAAATGTATAGATACAAGCAAAGAGATGGAAGTCCTTTGTAATTCACAAAGGCCAACATCATTTGTAAAAACTATGGCTGCTGCTTTGTAGGTTTTACTCTATAACTTGCATGGAAGGGATTCAAACCCAACTCCCCACCTTAATGTCCATGACAAACTCTTTTGTGCAAGCTCTAGAGTCTACATTTCATGATCATTTCTCTTTCTTTTATTAATCAGACAAGAAGCTATACAGAAAAAGTAAGTCAAAATGCCTTCATGATTGCTAGTAGTTTTTTTGCACGACCGACTAAAATTCCGGGCAAAAACAGGTGCAGTACCTAATATAATATCTGTGAACATGAACTTCTCCAATTTAATTTCAGCGTTGAACACTCAAGGAATCTTCAAGACCAACTACGGCACTCGCTGAAATAAGTGGGAGAATAAAGTGCATTTGCTGTGGATGCAAAGAGTCAAACACACTGGCAGTCACTGCCACTGCCCAGGTCTCACCAGTTAAAATGACACTTTTTGCCATGTTCCTCACTGCTGGATGTCACACAGTCCTTGTGAGACAAGAGTATTATGATTCACTGGTACAGACATGTAAAAATGATTAGTTGATTCCTTTAGAAAATTTAAACTGGTTCTGTGAAATAATATATTTTGTCTATTTGTCAGTTTGCCGGTCCAGATGTTGTAAGACTGTCTGACCTTCTCTGTTGGTTTATTTTTAAAGAACTGTTTACTTGTGTATATATAAATGTTAAACAAAGGATCGCCTGGAAGATGTAAATGTAATAAAAGGGGTAAAACCTTGGTTGGGTTTGTGTTCTTGCATAACTACTTCACTGCCTAACTGCTTAATTTTCTTTCTGTCAAGAGAAAAGGCCAAAGAGCAGATCCTGAGGTCAGTTGTTGAGAAGTGGCAGACTTTGCTTAAATATTTACTGAATTAGAATCCGTAGTATTTACTCAGTCCAGCTTTGGATAAAAGGGGAGCTGAAAAGATTAAAAATTATTAACTTTCTAGGTCTGCACCTGCAATGCTAGCTAGTTTCTTTGATTTTCAGGCCCATCTGTTAAACTTCACCAGTTTCACCTAAACGTGGTCGAAAATTATGATACCAGAGTTAAAATATGTTTAATCGAATTGGACCCCAGCTAAATGAATCTGCTGTTTTTATGTGAAACGTTGCTTTAAAAACGTGAATGATTTCTTTGTTATGTAACAGCATATGCACACAATGAGGCAACACGTGGTAGAAAAAAACATTTCGTGATGAGGTAAATATCAAGGCGAAAATAAGTCGTCTGTCCTTGAATGTAGACCGTGAACTGTGTGCGTTTTGGAAACAGCCTGGACAACAGCATGAGGCTGAACGTTTGCATAAGTCCTGTAAGCCGCTGTTCTTCAGTGCTTTTTACGATGCTGGGACGCGCCGTGGGTGGGTGAAACGCACTTTCGGTTATTTAATTCATACCCAAAAAAGAAAACTTCATTTCCTTCTCACTTCGCATGTTCGTGTGTGAAAATGTCCTTTGCGTGTCTGGGACGTTAATTCTTGACACAACTTCCGTCTGTCCGCCCTTTCGCCGGGGCCACGTGAGACAGCACTGCGTTGATTCTTCCCGCGGGCGCCATGGAGCGGAGTGTGGCGAGGTAAAACCGAACAACAACAAACAGCAGCAACAGTTCGACACGATTTATACATTAAACGTCTTACTGTGCGAGAGCTCTAATTTTAATAACGTCAAATGAGAGTTATATCCTTTTTCACAGTGGCTGCGTCGCAAGGCAGAGACAGCTTCTCTACCTGTGTTTTACTGTGCACTGATACACGTATTGTGGTAAATTATGGCTGTAAAATTGGCTTTCACACTATTACAGTATTAAACATTGACATTTTGGCCGTAAATTGGGTTTTCACAGGTGTATCGCTGCAGTAAGCAGCTACATTATGGCTACGAGTCCTGTGTCTTCTACTTCTTTTTTTCAAATGACAAGGGATGTCATGAGGGCCTCCGCGTTCTTACTTGTTTGTATATATAATCTGCAAAAATATGCACTATGTACACTAATCTTTTATGACACATCAGGGATAATTGTCATAATAATGGTAACATTAATGATACTGATAACATGGCTAGTAATAATATAGTGGGGGTGTCTTCATATTCGGTTATTTGGTTTTTCAGGGATTCTGAAATCATAGTGTGTGCGCGCACGTGGATGCTGAGAGTTGACATATGATAATATATATTATTGAGCATCAATAAGTTTTGCCAATGATACGCTGACACGTTCACACTTTAACCTGGATCTGCTTTCCCTGTTTCAGCCACCCTGTTGATGTTCTTATGCCTGAATTGGAGATTCATGAGGCTGTGAAGGTACCTTTTTAAATTCATTTTCATATACAGTTCTGTGAAAGATTGATGGACTGGAGTCCCATCTGGGGTGTATTTTCATGGCATAGTGACCAGTTATTCTAGGATAGACTCTAGAGGGCTGTTACCCTGCTTGGGTTAAAGTGGTTAATGATGATAAACAGATGGATGGGGGGGGGGGGGTACTGTGAAACAATTCATTGTTCATTCATTAACAACTGTGTTCAATGCAGGATCACATTGTCTATTCAGGATCAGCAGCCTATTGAAGGACAGTCCCTCACACACACTAATTGAGTCACACTTACACACACTACAGACAATTTAGAGTCGTCAAAACATGTAAAACCTGTCTTTACACTTTGAGAAGAAACCATACTATCTCTTGGAAACCATAAAACATGGAGAGAACATCCAAACTGCACACAGACTGAGCCATGCTGGAATCTACATCCAAACACAGTGCAGTAGCTGAGAAACACCAGTGTTAGTATGAAATATAACAAATGGGTAACTGTGCATTTAGTCACCCCCCTCTTATGTACAGGACTACTATGGAAGGGTACTGAAGGGCACCTCTGACCTAAAGAGCAATGCTTGCCTGAGTCCTACGACACCCATGGCACCTGCCGTCTGCAGAGCCCTGAAGGAGGTGCACCCTGAGGTCACCAGCAGGTACAGCTGCACAGCATTGCACACACTCTTGCATGTTTATATGGGTGCCCGAATAGTAGCAGAAATACATTTTTGTAAGTGCTGTTTTTTCTTGTGCCCTTCAAATATAATTTCATGAAGTGTTCACAAAAGTATAGTATTAATTTAATAACAGTAATAATATTTGCTCAAATATGTATAGTTTCATGAGGATTATTAATTTTCTGTAAGATGCCTTTGTTCAAAATGACAGTGTTAGACGTGAAGTGTCTCTTTTACCTGACCTCAGCTTACTTATATTATCAGGTAGTCAAATTTACAATGATTTACCCATTTATACAACAGGGTTTTCTTATTGGGTCTATTCTGAGTAAATACCTTGATGAAGGACCCTGCAGCATGAGAGGGATTTAAATCAGGAACCTTCAGATTGCAAGAGAACCTACAGAATTTGTTGTAGATTTTTGTTAGCTAAATCTCATGCCTTTTATGCTTTCTGCTATAATTTAAGTACAGATTACTGATTGGCATCATCTGGAGTTTATTCATCTGAACAGTCTTTGCTGCATTTTTTGTTAAAAGGTCTGAATACACTTTGTTGTTTTCCTTTTTTCCAACTGTTTTGGAGTCCACAATTCCACTAAAAAGACTTCAGTTGTCCTGTTTTGAATTGCTGTACCTGAGTGCTTGTTCCTTGGCCCAGGTACTATGGGTGTGGGCTTGTGGTCCCAGAATGCCTGGAGGGCTGCAGAATCCTGGACCTGGGCTGCGGTGCCGGAAGGGACTGCTACATGCTGAGCTGCCTTGTCGGGGAGAGGGGTCTCGTAACAGGCATTGAGATGACTGAGGCACAGGTGCACAAGGGGCAGCCTATTCACATGGAATGCAGTGTCGCATTATTTGTCTCTGGGAGAATTTATTTAACTTATGTCTTTTGTGTAGCTGGATGTGGCCAGAAAGCATGTCGATTACCATACAAAGAAGTTCGGCTACAAGAAGCCAAATACTGAATTCGTTCAAGGATACATTGAGGCTCTCCAGAGGGCAAAAATTAAGGAAAACTTCTACGATATTATAATGTGAGACATTTTTGCTATATTCTATAAGTGACTTTACTTAATATGATTTATTAACTATAGCTGATTAGTAATTTATTACATGTTTTCAGCTAAAAGACATTTTTTCATGGTTCACACAGTTTTTAAATTGCTTTTCCATTAGCTTATTTAATTTAATCCAGAAACCTGCAGTAATGACTAAATTTGTTATGTCTAACTATGAAAACATTTACATTAAAGGCCAAGCAGAATACCAGCAAGCAGACCTTGTAGCCCCCAAGGACAGTTTTTTCAGTTGCATGGACATCTGAGTCTAAGATTAGACTCTTTTAAGTATAGCCTTATCAATAACCTTATCATTAACAGGGATGTGCATGTACTGCATGCCATTCTTTATTAAATTTTTTATTTTGTGCAGATCAAACTGTGTGGTGAATTTGTCTCCAGACAAGTTGCGGGTACTGAAGGAGGCTCATCATGTGCTTAAGGTATTATATATTGGGCTAAATCATACAAAACACTTAAACTCACGTGTATGCTGGATATCAGGTGAGCATTGGAAATAAAATGATAATGACCTGGTTTGTATGATGAGTCTGTGTGGTGTTCTATACAGTGGGTGTGAATAATAACCTTTAAGGAGTTGGCATGTTTTATTTGCAGGATGGCGGGGAGCTGTACTTCAGTGATATTTACTGCAACCACAGGCTTCCGGCAGAGATCAGAACTCACAAAGTCTTATGGGGTAGAAATAGCAAGAATTAAAATTGTGACAAAAAGAAAAAATATTTAGCTTTTCATTGATAAGATTGATAGCCTGTTCGACTCTATCTTGGAGTCTTTAGGAATTTTAAGTGAAGCGTGGCATGTAACTTTCTTTGGAATTAACATTAAAATAACTTTTATTAAAGATGTGTCACAATTTAGTGTAGTTCTGTCTAAGACAGTCATGGATTTTGTCTCCTGTAATGTAAAATGCAGTGAGGTTTATTCTGTGAATTGCTAGGTGAGTGCCTTGGAGGTGCTCTGTGGTGGGAGGACCTGCTGCGACTGGCTCAAGAAGTGGGCTTCTGCACCCCCAGACTGGTTGCTGCCACTGCTGTCACTATTGGCAACAAGGAATTTCAAACCATTCTTGGTGAGTTGGATGTAGGATGAATGTTTCTCTAACAGCGTGCAGAATAAAATGTTACCCGTTTTCTCATTTTCTTATATTTACACTCATTCATTTAGCAGAAGATTTTCTCCAAAACAACATAAAATGATTCCTGAGTAGTGTTCAAGTGACCCCTATGTCCAGGGTGACTTACAGTGTCCCTGCACTCTTGCATTCATTTACCATAGCGCAACACCACACACATCCCCACACTCCCGGCAGCATAGATTCACCTGAAACACATCTTTGGACTGTGGGAGAAAATTCCAGAGAACACAGGGAAAGCATGCAAACTTCACACAGAGTGAATCAGATTTGAATCCCATGTCCAGTCATAAAGCTTTTGATTCATATTCACTATTTCTCAAACCTCAGATACTGTGTAGCCCAGTTTAGATATTGTTTATCTACCAATTAACTTTGCTGCTATGACAATGAAGCATATCTAGGCCCAGTGCATTAGGGATGCTTTTAAAATAAGGGTGAGATGGGGGACCAAGTAGCACAGTATTCAGAGCTGCTGCCTTTGGACCAAGGTTTGAATGTGGCCTCCTGCTGCATTGCCCTTAATCAAGGTACTTGCCTTAAGCTGCTCTAGTAAAAAAAAAATCACCCTGATGTATGAATACAATAATAATTATAAGCAGCTTAACAACTTGTTTTGGAGAAAAGTGTCAGATAATTGAGTAAATGTAAGACATCAGGACTAATTTTTGTCTTACAGTAAATTAATACATTTACAATCCTACATAATTAACATTTACTCATTGAGCAAACCCTTCTAAAGTGAAATAGAAATCAAACAAAAATGAATTTCAAAACAGAGAAAGACGCTGTGATACACATTTATGGAGCTGGTAGATCAGAAGAGAAGTGGGACTGAAGGAGACACAAGTTCTGAGGGATAGAAGGAGTTCATTTCACATGCTGGAGCCAGAAGAAATTGAGATCCTACTGATTGATTTTGGACCACCTGTGAGGTGGAGGAGCATAGCGAGGGAGTGGTCTGTCACTGGGTACAGGGGTGCAAATCCATCATCAGTTGTTTTTCCACTTCATCATTGCAGGAGACTATGAATTTGTGTCAGCAACATACCGTCTCTTCAAGATTCCAAGAAGTTTGTCCCAAAGCAGCTGCCAGGTCATATACGACGGGAATATTACAGGACACGAAAATTTCCTCAAATTTGATGCCTACCACACGTTTAAGGTATGCATTTAAAGTATATAATGGTGGATTTATGAAGAATGTACTGAATAAAAAATATAAAGGCAAATAACTTCAAACATGAAATAATTATGTGTATTCTGCAGAAAAATGAGATGGTAACTATTGATGGAGAATTGGCTGGCATCCTGAAGATGTCCAGGTTTGCTGAGGAGTTCACTTTCCAGGTTCATGTGGAGAACGAGATTGGAATCAATTGTGTGACACCCAAGGTTAGTATTGGAGGATCTGGAAAGCTGTTTTGATAATTTTTCGGTCTCTTGATGAACACTAATGTCGTATGTAAATTTTCAGTAAGTTTCCAAAAAGAATGTTTTGCCACAGGACAAACTGTACTGTGTACTGTTTTACTGTACTGTGATGTACAGTAAAACCCCACTCCAAAGCAATGGAGATGAAAAAATATCAGTCATGTAAAATGTAGGGTTGCTTTATTGCATGATTAATAAGAAACAATATTTTTTGGTCAGTTTTCCACTTACTGCCTGAAAAGAAAAAAGTTTTCATTCATTAGATATGCTGGAAATGTCCAAAATTGTCAGCTTGTGAGGCGAATATATAATGGACCAAAAACAACTCTAAGTAAAGTTGACAACATTCAGACCTTTTGAATTTTTCGGACATATTCCTTTGTAAGCTGTTTTGGTGGCAGTGAATAACATACTTTATAAAAAGCTCAACCAGTCAAGTTCACTGCAAGTGTACATTGTTAAGCGGTTTAAAGCCCTAGAACAATTCACTTTCTGTGAGAAGAAATTATAAGAGTTCACATTCAAACTCATTTTCAATAGACATTCCCAAGGCCAAAAGTGAAGACCTTCCAAAATGGATTCAGAAAGAATAGAGGCTTAAGGTTATAAAATTAGTCTATTGCAGAGACAAAAATACTGAGATCTTGAGAGAAACTGTTCAAAAAAGTGATATCACACACTATAAATGAACACTAGTCAGTGACTTCCCTTATGGGTAATAAAAGAGGGGAGGTGGCAGTTCATACTGCAGAGAAGGGGAATTAATCTGATTAGCCATTTTCTGAAAAAGGATTAACATTTGTCAAATCCTCACACCAGTTGTAGTGATATGAGTGTTTCCTTTTTGCATTTAAATAATCTTTGGCATTTTTTCAGAGGTGAATGCATTTAGAAAACCGCTGTATACTGATTTAGTTTTCACTAATGAAACCTTCCTTCAACTAGTAAAACCTAAAAACGCATTTATTTTGGTATGTATACGCATCAAATATATGACATTTTTTCTAAGAGCAAAAGTATTCTTCAAACATAAAGGAGTATTGAAGTGGAGAGGTCATAAATTACATGAAATTAATTTGCCTTAACTGGGTATTTTACCCAGAAGTGCTTGTGAGCAGCATTGACAGCCTGAGAGGCGAGGACAGGCAGATGTCTGGCCCAGAGTTACAAAAAGGCGAGCAGAAGCGAGAACCTTGAGCAAGAGGAGAAAATGTTCTCTGTTGAGCCTGAGGAATGCTCACTTATCAGGCATCAAGGCCTTGAAGGCCATACAGTCTAAAAAGGAGGTAAATCTGTGTGGCCTGCTGGGTGTATCATGGTAATTAGTTAGTGTGCATTTAAAAAAAAATATTTAAAAAGTTCTGTCTGAAAACCATTTCAATTGTTTGACAGTGCAGTGCCATACAGTATGTTAGGAACTGCTTTGCAAATTAAATTAATTTTTCAATTTTTGATTTGATGTAGCAATATTCACGATAAATACATACATGGCAGTTTTCACTGCTCATTAAACACCTCAGTTAATTTTAGGGCTGTAGATGTAGTGCAGATTTATTCATTTATTCCAATGTACAGTCCTGTGCAAAAGTGTTAGGCACCTGTGGGAAAAATGCTATAAAGCGAGGATAGTTCCAAAAATAATGCCATGAATACTTATTAATCAATAAACCTTCTAAAAAGTGCAGTAGACAAAAAAAAACCTCAGTCAAATCAGTATTTGGTGGGACCACCCTTTGCCTTTAAAACAGCATCAATTCTCTTATGCAAACTTGCATGCAGTTTAAGGTAGAAGTTGGTAGGTTCTTCCAATCATTTTGAGGAACTGGCCACAGTTCTTCTGCAGACTTTGACTGTCTCTGCATGTCCTCCCAGACTGACTTGATCATGCTGAGATCAGGGCTCTGTGGGGACCATACCATCTGTTGCAGGATTCCTTCTTTTTGCTGAAGATTGGGTGTTTGAGGTCATTCTCAGGCTGCAGAATGAATTTGGGACCAATGAGAAACCTCCCTGATGGTAGATAAGAATCTACCTGTACTTCTCAACAGTCACTGAAGTTGCACGCCTAAGACTTTTGCACAATACTGTACCTCTACTTTATATAATTGTATAAATGAAGGAATGTGCAGTACATTATTTATTTATATATCATACTAAACGGTATAATTCCACCACCTGTTTCAGCTCCCCTGAGCACAAGTTAAAAAAAACTGATCTATGGCTAAAATTAGGAAAAAATCTGTTATTTTGCACAAAACTGTATGTTTTAGCTTGACGAGATATAGTTCCCTCTTGTGGCCGAATTGTGGAGGTGCATTGTGTTTATACACCATACATTACACACCGTCTCCTTGATATTACACACTGACTCCTTGAGTTACACACCGACTCCTTGAGTTATACACATTCCTTTGAATTACACAACGTCTGGTTGAGTTACAAACCAAGTCCTTGATTTAGAAATACAACTGGGAACAGAACTCTGGGTCACTTAATTTGTCCATAAATCTAACCAGTATGTCACAGTCAAAGATTACAAATGTTCTTTGGTTTATTTAGAGATAAGGTTATGTAAAAATCAAGCTGTAAATTAACTGAAGGTCCTTTAAGATGACTATTTATTTAATCTCTTTCTTATGAAATATTGCTGTATTCCAGAGCCTAGTCTGGAAACACCCTAGTTACTCAGTGGATGAGATGCCAGTTTATCACTGGCCTTTGATTAAGTTTTATTAACCTGAAAAACAGTAAATTTAAAATAAACTCTTGGAAATAAAAAATCATCTCCACAAACTCCTGTTAAATGCCGACCAGTACATCATGTAAAGGTTCAACATTTATTGTCATCATCTTTCTACTCATATAAGGCCTAAAAATGTGCTGTCTTATGAGTGCTTAAGTTGCAAAAATATGGCAAAATAGATATTTGGAGTTTAAATTGTGTTTAAAGATATGTTTGCATTTTTATTTAAATTTGTACAGCTATTGGATTTTAGAAAAGTGACCACATTTTCAAATTGAAAGAAATGTTAAAAATTAAGAGCAATTGGGAAAAAGGATTTCACACATTGACTACTGGAATGAATAAAGATGAGTCAGTGTTCCTGAGGATAAACAATTATGTACATTTCCATATTTTTCTCCGAAATAACACTCTTAACTATACTGACAGGGCTTGAAATGCACAGACACAGTACTGCGACTGCACAGATTTCACACTTATTTATTTCTCTTTGTTTCTACTTCCATGTCATTAATAATATTTAATGTTTATTTGTGATTTTAGCCAAATCTTTACTTTTTTATTATTGTAAACATTGGTTTGGTGTTAGATCAGCTCAGGTAAGTCTAGATTCTGCACGTTTGTGTTTAAGATTGTAATATTGTTATGGTTATTGTTATGTCTATTATATTTAATATGTTTTCATTTAAAAGGCATATACAAAAAGTTATAACTAAATGTCTTAATCTTGCTTTTAAATGAAATGTTTTAATCTTAAGGGTGCATGCATTTCACAGTCAGCTATAAATGTAGAACAAAATAAAATTAAACATACTTATCAGAAAATAAATCGTTGCAAGAAACACTTATCATAACTACAAGTTCAGTTTTATTTGGGGTCAGTGAATCCTTTCTAAACGAATAAACGATTGAATTTTGTGTGGTCATACAGTAACAACATAGAACCACAATTATCCATCCTCTCAATGTGTATTTTTATAATCACTTTCCCTCTCCTCTTAGTTACGTATTTTTACCCTTATATGATTTTGTTTGAATGATTGCATGTTTCAGACAGTGAACTGGAACCCCTTTGAGTTCACACATACGCAGGAGGGCAGCGTGGACGTGGCCACTGGGGGCTGCTGTGGATCACCAACACCTTGCTGCTGACAGAGGTCGGCCATGCAGTGGAGACTCATCCTGACCCCCCCCCCCCCCCCCCCCCCCCCCCCCCCCCCCCCCCCCCCCCCCCCCCCCCCCCCCCCCCCCCCCCCCCCCCCCCCCCCCNGTATTCTGTATGAGATCCCGTGTTAATAAGTTCTCACACAAAAAAGTAAGCAACAATGTGTGAGCAAAAATAATTCCTTGAAAAAATTATATTAATTGGTGCTAAATCTGTTGTGCTGCTTCTTTACATTGTGAGAAGACTACAATTTTATAATAGGTAAATGAATCATTTTCTTTAATTGCTACTAAAATGTTACTTTAATATAAATGTTATACTTAATGCTGTGATACATGTTAAACCAAGCTTAAATAAAAAGTAAGCAGAAGAAAAATGTTAACATTGCTTCATTTTAAATCATACTTTTTGTCATGCTTTTTAAAAAATGTGTTCCATTCAGTTTGGTTTATTTCTGTTCACAGACCTTCCAAACAGGTTATGCTAAAACACTTAAAGAATAATAAACACAGGGCAGAGAAAGTGGAATTAAACTAGCAATAGGGACACGTTGTTAACAAGTGTTGAAAAAGCCTGAAGGCAGCAAAGAGAAGTGGTGAAGGAGGAAGAAGCCTGTTGGGCTCCCATCTCAATAGGCTACAAATCCATCCTGGGCACACTAACACTACAGTCAGGAAATTGTGGTCACTGAGCTCATTCTAGAATGCTCTGTTGGTCATCCTGACACCTGGTTACATGCAACAGATGATTTATCTGTTACTGTTCCTCTCTGAAGTATTTGTGAGGTTTTTACTTTACTTTTTAACATTCTGTTAACCATAGACTGGCGAGAGTGAGTGACATCTTAGATTAGTTTTGCCTGTTGGGTTCAATACGTGTTAGTGTAATTTGGTCCTCACTGGGTGCACATGTGTATTTGTCTGTAAGCAACGGTATGAGAGTTCAATAAATGTTTTGGGAATGTACAGTACTGTGCAAAAGTCTTAGGCATGCAACTTCAATGACTGTTGAGAAGTACAGGTAGGTTCTTATCTACCATCAGGGAGGTTTCTCATTGGTCCCAAATTCATTCTGCAGCCTGAGAATGACCTCAAACACCCAATCTCAGTCATACACAACTATGTTGAGCAAAAAGAAGGAATCCTGCAACAGATGGTATGGTTCCCACAGAGCCCTGATCTCAACATGATCAAGTCAGTCTGGGAGGACATGCAGAGACAGTCAAAGTCTGCAGAAGAACTTTGGTCAGTTCCTCAAAATGTTTGGAAGAACCTACCAACCTCTACCTTAAACTGCATGCAAGTTTGCATAAGAGAATTGATGCTGTTTTAAAGGCAAAGGGTGGTCCCACCAAATACTGATTTGATTGAGGTTTTTTTGTCTACTGCACTTTTTAGAAGGTTTATTGATTAATAAGTATTCATGGCATTATTTTTGGAACTATCCTCGCTTTATAGCATTTTTTGCACAGACTTTTGCACAGTACTGTACATCCTGACTCCCCCAAGGACACAACAGCTACACCTAGTTTGGCGCTGTTCTTTTCCACAGTCCCTATCTTCGCACCTTCATCTCAAGTGCTCCATGATTTTTGTGTGCCATCTTCTGATCTCACCTCAATTTATGTAGTGCATCTATATTATTACAGTGCTGCGTATTACTGTTAACTTATCTTTTTTAATAAAAATGTTATTATTTATCTCCATTTTGATGGGTAAGGATACTATATGAGTAAATATGGGGTGACTTTGTGGGATCACACAGATTACACCTTCAGCTTACAAGATTTCACCTTACAAGTGAATTTCCAGGAACGTATTATACGTGCAGGTAGAGGGATACCTCTATCTTGATGTTTGCCCAGGAAAGAGAGTAGAGTTACTTGCATGGAAAGTGCTTCTGGTTCTACTGGAATGCAGTTTTCCAAAAAGGCCTCAGAACTGTACAGCACGAAAGAATAGCAAACAGCACTGGCTCCTCGCACCACTTGGGCTCTATGTCCCGACATCAGCCCTAGTCTGAGACTGTGTGCGGTCTCTGGGTTTCCTCTGTGCCCAGTCTCCTTTTACACTCCAAAGACGTGTTTCAGGTGAATTGTTTGCTCTAAATGATCCTTTGTGTGAGTGTGAGTGAACAACTGAGCATGCATTCGTCCGTCCTGCGATGCACTGGTGTCCTGTCCAGAGCTTGACCTTATCTCACGTTCTGTTTTTCCAAGACAGGCTGTGGACCACAGTGGCACTGCATTGAAAAAGTCACTGTTGACAATGGATGGATTTTAGGTTCTGCAGAAACTTGAATCATCACCACCCTTATAGGTCTTAAGAATTATGGTTCGTGTCCTCCCCATGTATGTAACTGTTTTAAAATTTGTAATCAGAACTAATTGAGATTACCCTGCGCTGGACTGTCCTCCCATACAGGGTGTAGTCCTAACCTAGAGCCCAGTGATTCAGGGATGGGATCTGGACAGTGGTGACCCTCACCAGGTTAATGATGTTTGGATGGAACTCCCCAAGATTTACAAACAGGTAGAATGACCGTTTTCCCAGTGCAGACCACTTTTCTTTGTAAATCTTTAAAAACATTCCTCGAAGACCTAATTGAAATGGGCGAAGAGCAGTAAGTGTGGGTCTTGTTGACACATATATAAATGTAACACACTAGGGAACCATCCAAAGATGGCTCCTTCTTTTCATTCCTTGCCAAAAGGATGGAGAATCTCAGTCACTCGTATATTGTGTTGCCTACAGCTCCCTCATGTTGAACGCTCAAATAGAGGCCCCTGCTTCCTAGTGCTCTCCATCTTGTCCCAAGCCACCTGTGGCCTCCCCTGGGTTCCTGCCTCTTAACCCACTAAATCCTCTTGATGAGTTTCTTTGCTTTATGTAGGTCTACTCAGGAGGTCCCAATTAATTCTCTGATCCCAAGTGTACACATCTGCTATATTTAAACTGTGCACCAAGTGAACTGCTATTCGAATTAGTTTTGTGTTCAGAAAGAAAGGTTTACACTTTAATAGGTTTTGCAAACATCACGTCTGCATTTGCTCCACACATCTAATACTAATAGTCTTTTTGCTTACTGTGATCAAAACCAGTGATTGATCATCGAGGGATGGATGTGTTATATTCATCATATAAATGTATTTGTATTATTTGATAACATCAATAAGATCACAGATATGCTGTTCTGCTTTTTACTTGGAACAGGTGTGGAGATTTTGTTTAAACTTGTGTATCTGATGGTCAATGATGCTGAATGGAAGCGTGACATACTTAGCTGTTGTACAGTTTACTTATAATACATGCACTAAAAATATTCGTTTCTGATTATCTGCGGCCATCAGATGTGTAAAGGGTTTATAGCACGAGGACAGTGACAACCGTTTTTTGTTGTTCTTATATTGTGAATAACCTTTGATGTTTGCCCGTCTGCAATATGTAGCATGTCTGTATTGTCGTGTGATTTATATCAGCCTTTTCACTTTAAAATGGAAAGACACGCTTTGGAAAACCATAGGGAAGCTCGTCTTTGCGCAATACGAAAATATTGTGAACAATTCGTGCAAAGTTTAGGTCGCTGTAAGCATCACGTTATCTTACGCTTTTAAGACGGATGCATGTAAGAATACCGCAATAATACATACAAGAGGGGAAAAATGACAAACTTTGACGCTTCGCCAACGGAACTAAGTAAAAACAACAGTAACAACTATTTTAAACACGAATTGTAAAGTTTTTTAAATGCCTTCGAAACCCCCCGTCTTAAGTCGTCAAAGTGCTGCTACATTTGAGGACAGCCATTCAGCTCCAGTCAGGTCATTTACAATCGAATTTTGCCCATGTTTCCGAGATGGTCAATATTTATCGCCGAACCGGACACCCCCCGGACCCATCCAAACAAGTCACGAGGTGATCTCGGCTTTCGGTCGCACTGGAGCGATCAGATTAGTTTTTTTCCAGTTTGAGGAAATGTCATTGGCTGTAGCCGCCGCAAGTATCCCGCCCATGTCTGGCTCTCCCGTCGGATTGGGCAGCTCCGCCGTCCGTTTGCGGGACGGCCGCGATTGCACGAGCTCTTTACTGAGCGCCGCGGCCGCGAGGCGAGCGCAGTGTGTCTCGCGCGCGCGCGCGCTGGGGAGTCGAGGCGGCGCACGGCGGGCATGAAGGCGACTTCCGATTGGCTCTGACGTTTAAAAGTCCTTTCTCATTCAAAAAGAGGGGGGTTCGCCCGCGATCAACATGGCAGAGCCGTCGGCCGCGGGACCCGCTGCAAAAATGGCGGCGCGTAGCCGGGTCCGAACCCTGACTCTGGCTTTTTTGGCCGTCGTCGCGAGCTGCGCGGGGTCAGTGAGCGCGAGGGACGGCGCGGAGGAGACGGTCATCATCGGCCTGAGGCTGGAGGATACGGACGACATCTCGTTCATGGACCGGGGCTACCTGCGGGTCAGCGAGAGGTCCCGCGTCCGGCTGCGGGTCTACGGGCAGAACATCAACAACGAGACGTGGTCCAAGATCGCGTTCACGGAGCACGAACGCTCGCGGTCGCTCGCGAGCGTCCGCAGCTCGTCCCGCGACAATGGGAGCCGCGAGGAGGCGTCCGCCTTCCACCCGTGCGGCATCAGGACCTCGGACATCATCATCCTGCCCAACATCGTGCTCAACAGGAAGACGTCGGGCATCGTGGAGATCGAGGTGAAGCCGCTGCGCAAGACGGAGCGCAGCAAGGAGTACTACCTGTGCATCGCCACTTCCACGCCGGCGCCGGGGCTGCACGACCCGTGGAGCGAGAGCACATGGATCTACCACGACGGCGAGGACACCAAAGTGGTGGTGGTGGAGGAAAAGAAGTTCCTGCTGCCCTTCTGGCTCCAGGTGATTTTCATCTCCATGCTGCTGTGCCTGTCTGGCATGTTTAGTGGGCTGAACCTTGGGCTCATGGCGCTGGACCCCATGGAGCTGCAGATCGTGCAGAACTGTGGCACGGAGAAGGAGAAGAGTTACGCCAAGAAGATCGAGCCCGTGCGCAGCCAGGGAAACTACCTGCTGTGCTCGCTGCTGCTGGGCAATGTGCTAGTGAACACCACGCTGACCATCCTGCTGGACGACATTGCGGGCTCAGGGCTCATCGCTGTCGTCATGTCCACCATCGGCATTGTCATCTTCGGCGAAATCGTCCCTCAGGCCATCTGCTCCAGACATGGTCTGGCGGTCGGCGCAAACACCATATTCTTGACCAAATTCTTCATGCTGCTCACGTTCCCAGCCTCATACCCCGTGAGCAAACTTTTGGACTACCTCCTGGGCCAGGAGATCGGCACCGTGTACAACAGGGAGAAGCTGCTGGAGATGCTGAGGGTCACGGATCCCTACAACGACCTTGTCAAAGAGGAGCTCAACATCATCCAGGGAGCGCTGGAGCTGCGGACCAAGACCGTGGAGGACGTGATGACCCCGCTGCGGGACTGCTTCATGATCACAGCTGATGCCATCCTGGACTTCAGCACCATGTCGGAGATCATGGAGAGCGGCTACACACGCATCCCTGTGTTCGAAGGTGAGCGCTCTAACATAGTGGACCTGCTCTTCGTCAAGGACCTGGCCTTCGTGGACCCGGACGACTGCACGCCTCTCAAAACCATCACCAAGTTCTACAGCCACCCACTGCACTTTGTGTTCAACGACACCAAGCTGGACGCCATGTTGGAGGAGTTCAAAAAAGGTGAGCGCATGACGCTGCGCGGGAGGTCGGTTCCGGTACTGGTTCTGGTGCTGGTCGGGTTCAAGGTGATCCTGATGCCTGGTTCGTCACCCCCTCTGTGTGTGTGAGCCTAATCCGTTAGAGCAGAGGTCTTCACATCTTCTCCAAGCCACTGAGTTCTTCGAAGATGTGAGGACAGCTCAGGACCCCCATAAATAATGCTGACAAATAAATATTCCTGCCAAACCTGTTTTCTTAAAATTGGTTACCTTCACATAGAATTACGTTGTACGTAGCAACAGTAAATAATATTTGAAAAAAATGTTATTTCTGTTTGAGAATTTATTTTTATGAATATAAGGATCTGGTGAAAGCTGAACATCCCCCATAAATCCAAAGAAAGTCCTGCAGTCTGTTTATTACTTTGAAAATTGCACAAAGAAATAGTAATAGGGTAAGCATAGCATTTCCAGTTTTTAGTATTATTTTAAATTCAAGCCTGTCCTTCGCGGACCCCAAGGAGGGCTTGTGGACCCCAACTTAGGAACCCCAGTCTTAGACAAAACTTGGAGACCATGTAGAACCTCACCCCACTAACATCTAAATATACCAGAAATCCTTAGTTCTCATTCTGGTAGCCTTTACAGTGTACTATGTGGAAGATAGTCTGTCTGTTTGCATTTGAAATAAAACTTTCTCTCTTTACATAAATAAGCATGTGGAGTCAGTGGTAATGACAAAATTGGTGCACCTCTCTGAAAAGCACCCGTAAGGTATGCAATTCTCAGCCTGCTTGTGATCATGAACTCCCTGTAAAGTTTTCTTTTTTTTCCTCACCATCCTTGCACTTCTTTATGATGTAACTAAGTCATACAGTGTTTAGTTGTCCCTTTACCGTCTGAAGGTTGTTGGTTCACACCCCACTCTTGCTGTAGTTCCCTCGATCAAACTGCTAACCCTGCTGTATAAATGCTTTAAGTGTTTGTAAAGTTGATTATCTGACACAGTAAGTCGCCTTGCTGGTGTCAGGTAAAGTTTAACAGTGAAATGGACATTAGAAGGTGACACTTCCAAAATGAGAAAAACTCCCATCACCTGACATGTGGCATATTGTGGTACAGTTCAGCTTTATAGCATTTCTGGAACACCATAGAGCAATTGTGCAAGATTTTCCGACAGAATTTTTTTTTTTTTTTTTTTTTTAAACGTCCGTCCCCAGGGGGTGTTCGGGCTGATATGTCCTTAGGTCCTTACAGCGCCACCTTTCTCCTGCTGTGACGTGTAAACGGTGCCTTTTCACCTGTGGAGTTGTAGACCTGGAGAGATGCGGGGTGGAAACTTTAGCGCCCTGCTGTTCAGGTGTTGTTTTCAGTCAAATCTGATCCCAGTTATCTTTGGCAATCGGATTCTTATCTTTATTCGGTCTAAGTTGTGCAAATTTTAGGTCTGTAATAAAGATAAGGGCGGGATTATTTTGTCTGTTTGCCAGATATGTAATAAAATTGAGAAGCTGAGATGAACTTAATAGAGGACGACATAAATTTTTGAAACTATTGGATTTGTGTGTTCCAGGAATTTGTTGAGATAAAGGCATGATTTTCATGGCTCATTCAGTTCAATGTGCATATATGTGAAAGCAATGAGCATATATAAATCTTTGTGATGTTTATTAAATATTGGTAAGTGAGAAGTAGAAGCTTAATAATATTGGTGTTTATGGTGAATTAAAATTTATTTGATCTCAAACAAGGGGATATAGGTGTAGCCGCTCTCCACGATCTCCCGTATGGTACTGAAGTCCTGGATGGCATCAGCTGTGATCATCAAGTAAGCATAATAGTATTGGTGTTTTCAGTGAAATAAGAACATTACTTGTATGTATGTCAATATATCGATCTCCAGGCTGTGCCAGACTTGTACCAGCAATGGTGCTAGTGCCTCGCAGTTCCTGGGCTGTGCGTTTGGATGTGTGCTCGAACGGAGCTCGGTTGGTGTGTAGTTTTCGTGCTGTCCCTGTCTTCATGTGGCTTTTATTTTGAGCACTCTGGTTTTCTCCCACAGTCCAAAGAGGTGTTTTCATCGTATTTGTGGCTCTTAAATGCCCTGTGTGTGTGTGTGTGTGTGTGTGTGTGTGTGTTACAGTGCTCTTTTGCATAAATTTGTGAGTGTGTAGTGTTGCATGTCCAACATTGTAAGTCACCTTAGAGAAAACATCACCTAAATTCTAGTTAATAATAGTAACAATTACAATAATACCTGTTGTTCCATTAACTAATGGAATTCAATGATTTTTCATGTGAAACACCTTGTGACATTAGTCACTGACACGAATCGGAGGGTGTTTAATGAATTATAACAATGTTCATATACTTGCCAAACTCTGATTATCTTTAGAGGTGTAAAATGCTTTTTTCCCCCTCTAAATTTAGCCCCAAGGGGTTACCAAAAAGCCCTGCCAAACTGTACATCAGACACGGCAGGGGCCTGGCTCTGCTTCCGACCAAACATTTACTTCAGGGCATTTGTTATCTTATGTGATCTTGTCTGTTTCATGTCACCGTGCATGACGCCCTTGTCCCGTCCCTCGTGTTTTTGAATGTGCCGAACCGTGTGAGAATTGTGTGGCAGCCGGCAGTGGCAACACCCGGGTTATCGGGCTGGGGCATCGCGTTTGTGAACCTGCCTAATCACGCTGCCTTTGGCCATCGTGTCAGAGCGACGGAGGCGATAATTTCTGATTCCCTGGAATGCCCGGCCTTGGATAATAAGTAACAGGTTTGCCACCAAAAGCGGGTGTGTTTACGATGCACTTACCCTACCTTTTTGTTTACAGCGTTTGGAAGTGGTGTAACTGACTAACGGGAAACGTTTTTTTTGTGGGGGGGGGTTTGCAGCCAACATGCAAAACCTCAAAACTTACAGTGGTGTTTTTTTTTTTTTTAATTGGTTTCATGAAACACAATGCAGGTGTTGTTTGCATACATTTTTCAGAATAACATGAAATTCCATTTGCAGACGGCTGTGTCATAATAACAGTGTGTGCAGGACACTGGTGTGTGACACTTTAATTTGAAAGGTCATTAAGTTACAGTTTTGTTTATCTGCAGCAAATGTGCAGGTGAGACTTGGACCTGCCTGAAATGGGGCTCAGGTTCAGTTTCACTCTTGTTTTGCATTGTCAGATCTGACCCACCTTTGTACAGGTTCTACTGCAGAGGCACAGTGGTCAGTCAGCTAGTGTAAGCAGTAAATATGGTTCACTACCATTTATTGCCCTTTCTGCCCCTTCTTCGTAAAAATCAAGTTTTTTTCTCTGCTCCTTCCACGTTACATTTAGTAAGCCAGCTTGGTGGAGTTATATATATTAATATGATATTTTAAAATAGAGCTGGTTACAGTATTTAAAAAAAAGCAGACTTTACAAATTTACAGCATTTTTACTCCCAGGATTTTTACTGTCAGTCTGTCAGTTTTATTTATGATAAGTGATGTATTTTAGATAGACTGTAAGAGTAAGCACATGCAAAGCACTATTCCAGTTTATGTTTTGACTTTTGTTGCCATTACTGTACAGTAGTGCATCACTGTTATTTGGTATTAAATGTCACTTTAGCCTTGCACTTTCCCCACACATTGTGGCACCTGTGTAAATGAGCACACGGGTTGTTCAGGTCATTGCGCTTCCAGAATATGTGATCACATCTCATACCGTGTGCACTCATACATGATAATGTTATTGTCATTAAGTAATTTATGGGTTACAGTTCTCGAAAGTTGTCTTTTTCTTTTTCCCGTGAACTTCTCAGCTTCTAATCTAATGTTGAAGTCATAAGTGTTAATTCAGGTGTATTTCTGTTGTAATTTTGATCTTTAAGGTAGATGAGCAATGACTAGATTTGATAGGATCTGAAAATTTTCTTTCAGTTTCACTAGAAATTACTGGAGCATATTTTTAAGCAATATATTTTAAGTGTGGTTTAATTTTTGGCATTTTTTTTCAGACAGTATAGTGGAATTAACACAAAGCTGAGCTCCCTGTACTTTGTCCAGATTGTGTTCAAATAGGTGCAGTTTTTTTTTCTCCAGTGTCCATGTAATGACAATAATATGGGTACCTTGGAGATACGAGTGAAATGGTTTAATACCCTTTACCGATTTATGGCCAAATATGAGGCAAATATGTTATCGTAATGATAACTACATCTCTGATTTGCGAGAGTTCACCTTACAAGCCGATTTCCAGGAACGCATTACACTCATAAGTACGGGTTCACCTGTCTGTGTAATTAAGAAATATTGTTCCAAAAAGCAAAAGTGGGCAAAACTGCCATATTACAGAAGAGCTTTCATGTACAACTCTCCTTTTGAACAATGTACAGTTGCAGCCAGTAATGCGAGTGCATCTGGGCAATACCTGTGCGGGACAAACTGGACAGTAGAGTGAAAGGACAGCAAACTGTCCTCCTTCTCCAGGATCTACTCCAGGGGGGCTGGGAAAGCACAGCACCTCGCTTTCTGATCAACCCCATTAACCCAAAAAAAAAAACAAA
Organism: Arapaima gigas; assembly: GCA_900497675.1. Classification (NCBI taxonomy): domain Eukaryota; kingdom Metazoa; phylum Chordata; class Actinopteri; order Osteoglossiformes; family Osteoglossidae; genus Arapaima; species Arapaima gigas. Next base: position 351,297 of record UFQX01000104.1, read on the forward strand.
AACAAACAAACACTGTACTCAAACTTTTGACTGGCACTGTATCATACATGAATATGAAAGACCAGTCTAATAAATATGGCTAGATTCAAAGGGAAAAATTTTACTGCCGTTTAGTGGCATATTCTATAAATTTTAGTTTCTCCCGCATGGTTAGCTGTGTGCTGGTGCTGACAGGTCAGCTGGCTGTGACCCCCACCATCCCTAGGAAAAAAAAAAAGATTATGGCTGGCTCAGCCTCCCTCCGTTCCTGCCCCAGTCCCACCTTGTGAGATGTACGTACTACAAAGCAACCCCCCCCCACCTCCCGTGTGCCTTGGCCGCTCTCCATGGGGAACCCTCCGTCAGCCCTGGATTGTAATTAGTGATTATGAGCAGGGGGTGGGGGGCACTTGGACTTTCTGGTCAGTCTGGCCCCAGCCGTGGAGCATACCCAGCTCAAAGTGCTTTGTATTGTAAGTCAATGTTAATTAATCTGACGGAACTTGTGAAGTTGCAGAGCCCCCAGAAGGGGGGAGAAAAACCACAAATTAACTTTGGCAAAGAACACATGGAAAGAGTTACTTGTTTAATTTTCAGTCCCATTTTCTCATTTTTAAACAACAAAAAGAACTTCTCAGCATGTCAGCTTAGATGGTCTTTATTGTTGAAAGAGGTCTTTTGACAGATACTTAGGTACGTAGACGAAAAGTTGACGGATCCCGCAGGAAGTCTTCAGGAGGCTGGAGCGTCATGCATAACTGGAGACAGAAGACACTGAAATAAGACAGAAATAGATAAATAGTGCTAAAAATAGACAGCAATGCAAGGATAGAAATTGGACTGTTTGCTGGTTTTTTCGAAAAACTAGATAAGCTGCATTTGTGCCGCACGTGATCCGAACTCCGAGGAGAGGTGGTGTGCCCGTATTGTCTAACATCAGGCTCCAGGGTTGACTGGCCAAGATGGGCAACTGTATGGAAACTGAACGGAAACTTTGAATGACGCACTAACTGCTGTGTCTGCTGAACTGAGACAATTGCTGCGTTTGGTTTGAGAAACACTGAGCGTGCACCAAGTCTCCTCATTAATTGGTGCATCAAAGTTGATGTGTGGTGGGAATCCACATCTCTGCGTGTGAAGCGCGTCAAGCATCTTCCACTGCAAGGCCTCACTGGCTCAATGTGCCGTCATGCTAATGTGTAGAAGTGCTTCACACCACATCTAGTTTTTCAATATGCACACTTATGCTTAAAGCAGTTGGACAGCCAGTTTTTTTTTTTTTTAAAGAAACAAAGTATGGCAGCAATTGTTATGTGTGTCACAAGGTCAGTTTTTATGTGAATTCTGCATGTCAGCCTCTGTTATGTGATGGAAACGGGTTGTTTGTTTATTCACAGTGCAGAAGAGTACTGCGTCCGCAAGCTGTAACTTAACCTCCCCAAACTGTTTTTTTTTAAAAATTTTTTTTTTTTTTAAATCTCTGAACCCAGTGGCCCCACAGGAGAACCTGGTAGTGTTTTCAGGGACACTCGCCGGCCGATGGACACTCAGCGGCAGGCGGGGAGTGATGCTGTTTGGCGCAGAGGCAGAGAGTTGAGCGAGCTGTCTGAAAGGTGTTTGTCCCTTCCTTCCTCATACATTTATTCAAAGTCCACAATCCTCATGGGCATTTTCTGCCTGGAAGGCCTGCGACACCTCAGTTGGCTGAGCGCTTGAAGAGTTGCATTGTTTATGGGAAAACATGCTCTGGATAGATGGATGTTAGTTTGCAAACTGGTATATTCTCACTTTCATAATTTAGTGGTATGGTCTGTGACACTGGACTTACACTCTTGCATATAGAATGAAACCAGGGGAAATGTTGATTCAGCAACAAAGGTCACGTAACTGACAAGATGTGTTATACAAATATGACAAGTACTAAATACTGTATATTGACTGTTTGAGGTTAGCTGACATTTTCAAATATTGAATCGCTTCAGAAATGCATATTTAAAATGGATGGATGATGGATGGATAGATTGATGGTTAGAAACTATTGATCCTGAAGGAAATCTCAAAAGGCTATGCCAGCATACATACAACACTATAGTAGCAGATGTTGCTGCATTTATAAGACTAAATAAACAGTGCAAAAATAAGTGGATGGAAATAAGTAAATTAAGTAAAGCAGTAGTACTGATGGGCTCAGTGCAAAAAGCAACACTGGGTTGGTTTGCAGGCACCTGCAATTTTACAGACGTGCTTTCCCTCTTAGTGTTTCGTTAGTCATCTTTTAAATTAGAGTTTATTTTACAGTGCAGTAATTTACCAAAATCTCATTTTATTTACACTTTTTGAGTACATGAAGTTAAATTGGTACATCCATAGAAAAGTCAATGTTCACAAAGTGGGCTGTGTGGCTGTAACACTAATGTTAGGCAGGCTGTTGTCATTGCTGCTCGCTTTTTCTACAGGTGATAATCTCCTTTTTCACTTGTGTTGCCAGCGTCCGGAGTTGCACGGGGGCCTGCTGGCTTTGCTGTTGGCTGCACTTAACCCACACTTTCCTGCTCTTCCCTGCATCTGCTTCACACTAAGGGTCACCCCTCTCATTTTGAGGAGGCACAGCATACGAGTTAACACCTGGTTTTGACTGAGTTAGCGAGGCATCATTAAATGGCCGCTACCTGTTATACATTATCCGTTAAATATAGCCTACAGGAGTGGGCAGTAGGTGACGAGGAGGTTGGAGATGCTGTGTTGAATTCCAAAGTAGGATCCAGTCCCACTTCTTGCTGTTGTACCTTTGGTCAAGGCACAGTACTATGGCTGAATTGATACAGCAAACATGACTTATTTTTATAAATAGGTAAATTGCCGTAAATAGCTTAACATTTTAAGTCGCTTTGGAGAAAATCTCTGCTAAAAAATAATTGAGAATGTAAGAGCGTTAGTATATGTAACAGGACAGTTGTAATATATAAAAAATATGATAATACAGTCTGGCTTTGATTTTAGTAGACCACGATTTTACAGATTTTGGGTTTTAGACTGTCACAAAAATTTTCCGTAAAAAAGGTAGAAAAATTATAGATATTGAAAAATTATTTTTAACCATAATACAAGGGATCATATAAATATTTTATCAGAGTACTGACTTTAATTTTATGAGGTACATTATATGTTCATTATACATTATATTAGGTTATAAAAGTGTTACTGTAATGTATAATGTAGTATGACACATTGGCACAGTTAAAAATATTACTCTTGAAATATGCTTTTGATTTTCGTCATATCTGGACCCCGCTCATAAAAAGTCCAAAAAATCAAGGACAGACTGTATTGTATAATTAAAGGTCAGTTGTTTGACTTGTAGTACAGAATTTTTCAGTGAAGAAGACATCTGAGTGTCATCTGACAAGTTACCGCGGTTCTTAGATCCTCCCCTTCCTTCATCACTAGCTGTGCTCGGCGCTCCCATGCTGTTGTTTCTGTGTGAAGCTGCCCCTGGAACGCGAGCGTCCACTGTGTTGATGTTGACCTTGTTGTACATCCTGCCAGCGTGTACATGGCTCTGTCTGTGTGTGCAACGCAGATGTGTTTATATGTTTTGCCACCCAGTTCATTTGTGTGTTCTATCTAGAGTTGCAAAATTCTAGGAACTTCAGAAAAGGAATCATTCCACTGTAGATTTTGAAATCTATGCAAAATTTTGAAATTTTATAATTTCTGTTTCCCCCCCCCCGTATGTGCCTGTCCATGTTTTTGATAAGACAGAGGATTAGGAAATTTCACTGTTATGAAAGACACAGTAAAGATAAAAGGGGGTGAAACATGGGCCGGTTGGTCGAACTGGGACAATGGTTACTAATTCAGTGCTAAATCCCTTATACTACACAACTTAAATCAGTAGTGCAGTCAGTTATTTTGAAGATGGGCTGCTTTGTTTGCCAGCCTTCGGTATGGTGTAGTTGCTTAGCATTTGCATGGCGGACACTTAGAATTCACTGACTGTCCCACATATATTGTCAACTGGTAATGCCTGCTCTGATAACATGTTCAGAGCTTCATGAAAGTACTTCCTGGAAAGCCACATTATAGCACTGTTTTTACATGTAAATGAAAATTAAATTACTGACATTTAGTGGTTTAACAAAGATTTAGAACAGAATTTAGAATTTTACCATGAAGATTTAAAATTTTACCATCAATCCTTTCTGTTACCTCATCCTGTGCCTCTATTACTGTGGAATTTTAGACTGGTGGGGGGTGTTAAGGTTCCTGGAAACCCCTGTGTGTGTGTGTGTGTGTGTGTGTGTGTGTGTGTGTGTGTGAGAGAGAGAGAGAGAAAGAGGGAGAGAGAGGTCTGTCCTTCTCTGTCTTGGTCTAGACCCAGGTGGGAAAGGTGGCCTCTGGCTGCTTCTTGGTCTGTGAGGGTCTGTGGTGTGATGTACTTTTACCCTCTTTCAGCTTTTTAAACCTTTTCCCACATACTGGTGTTTATTGTGAAATAAATGAATGTACTATTTAATTGTTTCATGTTCTGTTAATTCATTCATTGGACTGAAGGGCAGTAGGAAGTTTAGTGTTTAGTGCTGTCACTTTGCAAGCTGAACGTTATTGGTTTGAATCCCACTTCCTATTGGAGTATGCTTGATCAAAGTTCTTACTCTGATCTAACACAATAATACCCTCCTGTACACTCAGGCACCAAAAGTTGGAAAGTAATGATTTTATACACTGATTCCTTCCTTCATCATGACCTTAATATGAACAGTAGTTGTTGAAACTGAATGGAGTCTTTTTAGGCAGTTTGTTGCTCCCTCTGAGAAGACAGTTGTCATCCTATAAATTAACCATCAATAAAAAGGTTCTGATATGGTAATATCCCTCTGTTAATATAGTCTGGACAGACAGTCTAAACAATATTTGTTCCACTAAACATTTCAGCATGTATTAATTTATAAACATTTCCATTCCATGAGCTCTTATCTCAGTCTCCAAGAATATAAGATTCATGACTCTCTGACTAGTTTGTCTTATTTGAAGTTCACTTAACAAAAATAATGTGTGTGTCTGTACATCTAGCAAGGACACAAAAACCAGCAGCCAGCTGCAGTTTTACAGGTGATTTAGTAAACTAGCAGACATTGAACACTGTAGAAATGTTTTTTAGTATGTTGCATATGGAAACAGATCCACAAACACACACAGTCAAAAACCCTCAACTGGTGTTTTCTGTGATGGTGTGATACTGATATAGTGATTGTGAAGTTTATTCTGGGCTATGTGGGTCCAAGCGCCATGGCATCTTGGTTATTACACTGTCTTTTTCAGAGCAGACCTGAATGACACCACGACAAGCCAGTAAACAGGTGAGTAACTGAGTACTGGGTTTGTGTTTGTGTTAGCAAATGAACACTGATGTCTTTTTGAATTCAGCTTTAAATTACTTTCCTGAAAATTGATTTCACAATAATGTTTGCAACAATATGCAATCTGTCATTTTACATTGTCATTTGACACCCTCCTGGGGGATTCTAACATGTTTTTGAACCGTTATGTGTTTCCAAAATGTCTGCCTATAGGTTTTGAGCAGTCCTCTTGTTATGACCTTTCAAAAATACATCAGTACTTTGAATGGTCTCATCTGTTCAGATAACCCAAGACCTCCAGTCATCCTTTAACAGGGACTGTTTCTTTTGGCTATGATGTGACGTGTGTGGTGGTGTTAACATGGGTTTGTAGAGTGACAAGGTGTAAAGTGATACAGAGTGAATTAATAGAGATTTTAGAAAAAATATGAACAACATAAGAATTTTTGAGACAAACACTAAACATAAACCAGGAACCAACTGCATCCACACCAGCCTGAGCACCACATGGGGTCAACAACTGTCCTCCAACAGTCCGTTTAAGTACTGTGGCTGCACCTGACCCTCATCTCTTAGTTTGGGATTATTAGTTATCCTCCCGGATGCTACACATGCGGCAAACCCTCTGTTCTGTTTTTCCTGAAGACCCTGAATATTTTTAACATTCTCATAGTTTGGCTCTTTGATGAAAACGTGATAACAGTCTAAAGACCTGTTTCAGATGCATTACAGGGCCTAAATTTTCCTTAGTGTGCATGTTTGTGTGAGAGTGTTTAGCCTGTGACTAGCTAGGGCCCTGTCCAGGATGTACCCTGTTTCATGCCCTTGATTTCAAGGAAAGACTCTTAACCACCACAACCCTGCCTTGGACCAGTGCTTCTGGATGATGGATGAATAATGTGTTCTTACCTTCCTGCTACAAATTTTTTAAAAGTTTTCCCTCAGTAATTTACCTGTTTAAACATCTTCCCCCGTGGTTTTTGATGAAGTCCACATATTTACGGTCTGACCACTGGGCTTGATTGCAGCATGTTAGAAAGCAATAAAATTTGTATAGAGGGCTGTACATGCACGCACACACACACACACACACACACACACACATATATATATATATATATATATATATATATATATATATATATATGAGTTCTGCTTCAATCCCACATGGACTTTAGACAGATTAGACAAACTGAAAAGTGCAAGTGAATGTGTTCACTGCTTGTCTGTTTTGTTGGTAATCCTACTCTTCTTTTCCTCATGGTAAGGCATTTTGATAATGTTTGTTATTTTATTATTCTCATTCTGATAACATTTTTAGGCGATGCTTCTTTCCAAGATCTTAGAGTAGAGCCCTAAAGTACCTTGCATATTTCTATAAACCATGGAATTATTCTGCTGGATTAATTAGATCATTCACTCAAAGACATTATTTCCCTATAAGAAGGGAAAACACACCGGATCTCTCAAGATTAACCTAATTTTCCCTCAATGTCGGCTCCTTTAAAGACACAGTATACATACAATCTAGTGGTTTGGGTGATGGGATGTCTTGTATTGCACGTATTTACTACAGTATTGTGTTTTAGAGCGAATGTGATGTCTTTTAGTCTTAAGCCACCCCCTGATAAAGGAGATGTTTGCTGTGTATAACTTCACGCATTTTAATTATGTGTATACCTGATAAAGTAAAAAAAA
>UFQX01000104.1:358372-384712 GCA_900497675.1 Arapaima gigas
TTTATACCTGAAAAAAGTAAAAAAAAAAAAAAAAAAAAAAAAAAAATTATGCTTTGTTGGAAGTTTAGTTGAAGTATTGTTGTGCTTCGAATTAAAGGATATCTACACCCAGAACTCCTGCTCAGAATTGTGCCTTCTGCTGTCTTATCTGCTTAAATATACTTTAAAGTCACAGCAGCAATGGAAACTGCAAAATAAAACGTATAGAAATTCTGACCGTTTACAGTAATTCATCCTAATTGCTGTTTCTCTCTTTTGGTGCTTAATTGTGTTTTCAGTGCTGATACAGTTAAACAGCTTATTGCTGGTTTTGTTGAGTGATCTGATGCCAGACACATCATTTCACTCTGACTAAAAGCTTTTGTTGAAAACTTGCCACAGTTCAGAAATCCCTAATCCACTGGATGGGGAGAACATTTTGGGGAATCCAGTTTTGTGGATAAAGTCAATGATTCAGCAGACAGTTGGTCCAAAATTCTCCAGGCTTTGGCTCCCAAAGCTTAGTTTGGGTGTATTATGCATCTACTCTAATTTCACCATAATACTGGAGGTAAATCCTATTCTTGGTTATTGGTACCCCTGTAAAATCCTCGTTCTTAAGAGGCAAGCCTGGCATTCACATTCACTTTACATTTGGAGCCCCTGCAACTTATATTTCACTTTTGCCGTAAAAGCATTTTTGAAAAATTTGGGGCTAATAAAGTTGCTTTTAGGTTTTTGGATCTGTGTCAGTAGGGTTTGATGTGGTACACTGTGAAACTTGAGGAAATGCTCATGTATTACTGTCCATTACAAAAATATAGCACAGACCTTGTGTACTGGACATAGATAAAGTCTGTTAATGCTACTTTCCGTTACATTGTCTCCATGGGTGGTATATTTAAAAATTATCTTGGTGAATTCCAAATGTTTCTGAAAAACCAGCACAATAGCAAAAAACTGTAACATAACCAAAGTCAATATTTTGTGTGTCTGGGGTTGATATTGTTTTAATACATTGTTTTTCACATCATCTGTCCATTATCATTAACTATTTCCAGTTTGTTCTCTTCTGTAAAAGGGCACAATGACAATAAGGTGAGCCTTGAGTTGGGGCTCAGTGTAGTCCAGAGTTTATCCTGGAAGCCCCATCAAACCTTATCCCTTTTTATTTCTGTCAAGCTACAAACTGTGATCTGTGGAGTCAGATGACCAGTCTCTCTTGAGATAAAAGTGAAAAATCTATAGATCATCTTGAAATGTGAATTTTCACACTGTTTTCTTGTTTACTTATGTAGAAGCTTCCATTTCAGTCTGCCTTCTCATTGTCTCATAACATAAGAACAAAGATGGGAAAACATTGCAAAAATTAAGAATATTCAAAAACTCACGATTGGTTAAATTGTTATACACCATTCATATAACATCAGGGATGGTAAAATGGACCTGTTGTGGAATGACAGGGTCTTTAAATGGAATCTGACTTCATAAACAGACCAGTTTTAATCATCTTTATCTTCTGACATATAAGAAAATGTTTCTGTAAAATTAGAAGGGGCAAGGTTCATTGACAATTTATTTCATGCAGTAGTAATTGCGGTGTCATTAGGGTTAAAAAAGTGGTGAAAAGGTTGTTCGGCGTTCTGTGTCACCGCAGTGAGAAGAATGTTCTGTAAAAATAAATTGAATCAAAGACGAATCAGTGCTGACTGACTCCCTTATGACACTGCAATTGTACCACATGTTTACATTGCCTGCCTTTAACACGGAGCATAGTAGTTCTTATTAATTACAAATAAGGGACCACTTTGAAGATATCTGCAGTTTTATTACTTTCAAGGACTTAATTTCCTTATAAAGGATGATTTACAGTATGTGAAATTGATTTCATTAATGATTAAACTGTCAAGTTACGTAAGTTTTTTGAAGTAAGATGTGATTTGTGATGTGCAATGTGAATCACAAGATTGCCTTGACTGTAAGTGTTGGTTTATACTGGCACAAGATATCCTGATTATCTAGAGGTGAGTTTTCTTGGGGTCAATGAAGTGGCATGGTCAAGCATCTGTGAAAGTGAGGTAAATTGTTCCAGACAAGACGATTAAAAATTGTTCTGGTCATTCTTGACTAAAGCATTGGTTTTGCACTTAGTCTGTCTGTAGGGTATACTTCACACCTCATTGTTTTTCTCTTTTTTTGTTTGGTGAGTTTGTAGCATTTGGGATGATCTCAAGGTTCAAGGGTGTTTACTTTTTGTTCAAATATTTAATTGGCATTATCTGTATACATGATCTGCATACATGCCACTGGCTGGCTGGTCTCAGAATTACTAAGAGCCTAGAGTGCACATCCTACTTTTGAAATCTTTCACATGCACAGATCTAAAGAACCTCCATAGACAAGTAATGGCAGCAGTGCATCAAACCCAAGCTGTGGTAAGATTTGCAGTTAAGACTCAGAAAGGTTAGTCTTCCCTCAAAATGTCATGTTAGCCTTAGGGGTGGGTTCTGTTAGATTTCTTCAAGGTGCCAGCCTTTGCTTTCCTGCATACAAGGTTGTGTGTTAAGACTTCTGCTGTTCTCCACTTGCTAGCACAATCAGTGTCACAAAATCCACCAGCCTAGAACACCACCACTAGTGTTTCACTTTATTTGCTCCAACTGGTGTCACGAGGAAAGCAGATAAGTGGAGGATAGATAGACGAATGGATGGATGGATACAGTAGAGGGAAACTTGATCCTTAAGGAAACTGCCTGTGGCTACAAAGGTATGCATATGACAAATAGTGACAGAAGATACTGGAATGTTACAGGATTATAGTAAGACCCACCATTTAAGCTGAATTCCTAGAAAGTGGAATTAGAACTGAAATGGTGGTAGATGGGGTCATTCATTTAGTCACTACATCTTATTAGAAAGTTGAGACACACGCACGTACACCCATAAGTTGTGTGCAGCAAACTGTGGAACCAACTGCAGTGGGTGATGTGGGGTGGGGGGGGGGGCAGACAGACTGCTCCTACCCTGCTCACGGTAGATGTAGGAGTATATCGCAGAGATTTATCACATTAGTTATTTGATCAAAGGGATCGTATGGAAGGTAAGCTAAGCAACACAGACAACATGGAAACATGGCTGGGTGATTGGCTGGACGATGGTACCGCTGAACCTAAAGAAACTTCTTCTCTTGCTCTGGAATCAAAATTCTCCAATCTAACGAATCAAGTATATAAATTCCAGACTTGGTCCATCGAGGCTGAATAAAGGATTGCCAAACTGGAAGACTTGTTGGAATCAAATACTAATGTGATTCCACTCTGGAGCAGAAGGCGGAGCTGCAGCAAGCAAAACTGGATGAAATGGAATGTAAAAATCGTCGCAGTAATCTGAAATCTGTGGGTCTGCCTGAGAATGCTGAAGGTAATGTTTATCTGAAACTATTTCTGCAGGATGAACTACATTTTTTACATTCATGGGTCAGATTGTTGACCAATTTTGCTCCTGTTGAGATCAATCTCACCTCCTGTCTCCTTTGCCTTGCTCTCGCCCGTCCGAGGACTGCCCTAGTGTGATTTTTGCACGCCTTTGACAAAACATCGAAAAAACTGCACCGAACAAACACATCATCTCCTTCAAAGACTCCTAACTGTAACCTTAGCCTAAGGTGCAAGCTCAAATCATCCATAACAGATGTGAGTTTGATAAGGTCATCAGAGTTTTTCAACAGTGAAACATATATCAGTGTTTCACTTTTCCAGCCCAACTCCGTTGTCAGCATGAAAGCATGTTTTTTTTTTTTTTACCACCATTGTTTTACAGTAATTCTGTACTGTAGTGAGTTTACAGTTAAATTTGTAATTCCACTAAAATAGGTGAGAAGACTTAAATTTCTTAAAATATTATACTAAAGGTATATTGTTTGGAACTCTTAGGTTTTTAACTGAAGAGTGGTGGCCTTTATTCAAACTTTCCTCTTGGTATGGATGTCCACAAAGATCAACTCTCCTTTGTGGGATACAGTTAGAATTTGATCTATAAAACTCATAGGAACAATTCACGCTCCTTTAGGACAGTTGTACTTCATCACCCATAAATGTATTGCAATTGATGTTATTTCTGTATGTTGCTGCCCTTGTGTCTAAGTTTCTGTGACCCAGTGTTCCTGTTGATGCAATAAAAAAAGATGTATAACAAAAAATCGGAGTCCATAAAACCGCAATGAATGTAAGAAGCAATGATGTGTTTAGTGTCCCTTTTTGCCCTCATCCCATCACCTCGACACTGTTTTGACCGTCAGTTTTCATTCTGTCATTCCGATTTGGACTGTTTTGTTGCGAGGACTCCTGACTCATGCTGTGTTGTGTTCGTGGTTATAGGGGTCTGAGTACAAGGGACTCACAGTCCATATCACAGCAAAATTTGTAATTGAACTTTTGACCTCAACAAAGCTTAACACACAGATAACAAGTAAAAGATGAAAGTCATCTCCAGTTATGTTATTGAAGATTGGTGGGCAGTTTCTATTTAAAGGTATCTGTTCTTTCATCTACTGGTTGTAACAAATTACTATGCATGATGGTTTATTTGTATACTTTATGATTCTCTATATCTTCCTTTTTCAGTAAAGCAGCTTTTTTTCCAGGTCTAAATACATATGGTTACAATTGCAAAGACAATAAAAGATATACATCTAACACTTCCATACTATCACCTAGTTCAGTGAAAAAAATAAAGTATCACAATATTTTAGTGACACATAATCTAGTTTAGTTCCTCGCTATCATTAACCGCTTGTCCAGGCCAGGTTTGTGGTGGTCCAGAGCCAAACCTAGAGGCGATGCCAGTCCATCACGGTATGGCCCATTAGAACACATCCAAATGTTCAATAAAGTAATATTTTTAACAATGATGTACCAAGCTGCAGTTTAGTGGTTTTAGACACATGGTTTTTTGGAGAGAATATATACTTTGAAAGAAATTGAGCGTTGAATTATGTCAATGATAATAACAGTAAGTAAGAATAAGCCAGTAAATACTGTAAATAAATAAATAAAATGGGCAAAAATTGTCAAAAAAATTGCATTCTTAATGATTTCCAGGAATTCTGGTAAGCTAATTAGCACTTATATCACAACTGAGCACTTATAGCTTATACTATAGGAAATGTTATGAAAATGCATTAAAATGTTGCACATGTATCTGCATAGAATGCACGTGTGACATTCTAGTGTCATGATTTTGTGAGATGAATGAGGTGCAAGATTGTGCAAGATTGTATTCACGCACAGCCAGCAACCATCTTGTGTCTGTCATGAGTACAATGCCATCAGTCCCTAAACCGGCCCCAAATCCAGGACAGTTTGTATGAGTGACCTTATGTGGTGTGTGTTTCTGGCAGTTTATATAAATGAATACAAGTAAAACACTGATAAAAGTTTTCCAGTAGTTTCTGTAGTTTACTGGCACTAGAATTCCAACTGGTTATTCCAAACTCTGACATCAGTGTGGATCCCCAGGTTACCAGATTAAGACTGGTAACCATGGAAATGTACTGGATGCCTTAAGATCATAATGTAAGACAGTCACATAGTCTATGTGCTGGAGACACAGTGAGAAGAACCTGCCCAAATTCAGATTTTGTTCATACCCTTATGTGTCACCTCACTGTACTGGATGTTTTCTGAAGGTTCACAAGCACTTCCTGTCGGTTAGGGCCCGAGAGCTTCTAAACCAGTTAGCTGAAGTCACAGTTAACAGCATGACTCATTTATTGACAAGTTAACAAACCTTTCAAGCTTATGTCTGCTGTGTGTCTTGTTTTTTTACTGTCCAAATCATATTTCGGGTAGCTGTGTCTGTATTTTGTCTGTTGTGGCCAGCAGATTATTTTCATTGTGAACCTTGGCTGGCACTCTTTCCTTCAGTGAAGTTTGGTTTTCTTCTTTATTATTTGTACCCCTGTATGATAAATAGCTGCCCAAAAAAGTATCTGATGATGTTTTATATTTTGTTGGCAGGTAGAAATAATAATGAACTAACATGTCATATTTACTTATGATTGTCATAATTGATTAATTCCTTCATTCCCTATATATAGAAAATTACTAGTCAGGTGATCAGAATATATAGATACTTAAAATAAGGAAGGTCAACCTGGAACTGACAATTTGTTACACATTTACATTTTGCTACCAATCATTACTAATTTAATGATTGTTTTGTTTTATTGTAACATCAAATTAGGATCTGTTACTTCCTGTCCTACAAAGCATCTTCAGAGATATTTTTGCCTTTTGAGGGACAGGTATGTACTTGAAGGAAAAGAGCCACATTGCACTTTAAATGTACAAGTTCTCAAACTTTGCAGCAAGATCTGAAACCCTGGCTTGTTCATACAGTTGTAGTTTTGCAAGACATTTTGAAAAATGTTTCATTTGCATACTAATATACTAAAATAATTTTGGATGTTATTTGCACCACTTGTTAAGACTGTCGTTTTTCAGCCTGTTGCTCGTGTAGAAGATAAAATGTATGGCACATACTTATGAAGCACAACATGTGTACAGATAACACTGAGTTCTCAAAAACAGTAATACACACTGGAACTGGGATGAACACATTCAAGAGATATGTGTGTGGTGGTTTGTTCTCATGAATGGGTTCCTTGGAGTAGAACTCACAATCCCAGAAGGTCCCGCAGTTCACTGCAAGTCCATTGGAGGGCATAAGGAAACATCCATTAAGAAAAACGTAGGGAATCTGACAGTGAGAGTAACTGGCTTATGGTGACAGGGTGGAAAAGAGGACTAATCTTCCTGAACAAGTGACTGGTGCTAATGCCACTTCACAGCACTGCTGGTCCTGTGCTAATATTGCCAGTTTAATGCATCAGACCACTGTGTGTATTTAATGTTAAAATCCCCCCTCAAAGGGTTCCATAGGTCAGGCTGCTTGTGGAAATGCATGTTGTACCCCTGGAGCTATGCATTTTGTCTGCAGCTTCTATCGGCATCCCCTAAACCATGAAGAATAACTCCCTTTGACTGCCAGTTCCCTAAATTGTTAAATTTGATTTCTGGGCATCCCTATTCAAAAGGTGACATACTGTCTACATGATTATATGATTTTTATCATGAACATGTTATCAAACTTCTAGCTTTTATTCTTTTGTCGTACAGCATGCTTATGCACAAACTGGAAGTGCCTTATATGAAGTTAGAAACCGGAACAGAAAAAAAGACGAAGAAAAAGCAGTGAAATGTGCCTGGACCTCCAAGAATGAAAACAAATGAAAATAAGGCAATACTCCCAGGTGTCGCTATACAGTATACTATATACATTTATTACAGGGTTGAAAACGTAACACGGATATGTTTCAGCCTCAAGCCTTCATCAGCATGTATAGACACTGGGGGAAAGAATGGAATTAAATATCAAACACCCCAGGTCACGTGACATGTTTATCGATAGCAGTTGGACAAAAGCTATACTTGGTCAACTGACCAACTGGACAGAGGATTCACATCAGCTTTGTCTCAAAGTCTCAGTAGTCACAGTTAGTTGCTTTCCAAGAAATAATCCGATTAGCAGTAGACAGTGTCTCCGGTAATGCTGTCAGGTGGGTATTTTAACCCTTCTGGGACCAGGAACTAGTAGCGTTGTTCCTACAGCTGTAGGATGACATAGGTGAAGAGCCGCTGATGTGTTGGAGTTTTGTACATGCCTGAGAGGTCCAGCATCTCAGCATGAGTAACAATGTGCTGTTCTTAGCTCAATAGTTTGCACCCATCATCCTGATAGTAAACCCTAAAGCTTCAAGTTATATGGGCTTGTGAAGTATGGCTGTACTAGAGTTTGCTGTAAGCACCACGTCTGGCCTACGTAGCATCCCGTGTCATATGAGGCTTAATCATCAAACATTGGTTTATCACAGTTTTATCCAAATTTCACTTACCCATTCAACTGTTAATATACAGTTATTGGCTTTTTTCTGATTTTTTTATCCAAACCTGTCTTTCTGCTTCAGCAGTCTCCAATACTGAATATTGGAAGGAAGCAAACACATTCCAAAAGATTATCTGTGGCAGAAATAAGACAGGCTGAGAATCAAGCGGTGTTCTCTATGTTTTTTTTTTTTCCAAGACTGGAGGCCCCTTCCTTTGAGAGTATTTACTCAGCACAAGCCCCGGACTGACGTGCTCAGCAACACGGCTGGGAGGAGCCATGTGCCTCTGGGTTTTGCAACTTTCTCCCCGGTTGTCTCCATGCCCATTTCCCCTCAATGTGGTAAATTACCAGAGACACAAATGCAGCCCTAAAGCCGTGCTATGGAAGGCATCCAAAGACTTTCTGAACAGGAAAGCCTAGCAGCGGCCTCATTGATAACAGCAGTATGTCTCCTGGCTTCAGGAAGAACTTTAACAGAAGGCATCTTGGAGGGTCCATCACTTACGTGTTCACATTATTTACAGGACTGAATCAATATTCAGATGTTTTATTGCTTATTTATACACTTAGCTGATGCTGTTGTCCTAGGCCAACTTGCTGGAATACCAGGTTAATATCTGGCAAAGAAATAACAATCTGCTCTTGACAGTCTTGGCAGACCTGTTGTTTTTCAACTGGCACAACATCATTGTAGCACAAGAATAAATTATTATTTATCAGTTGATTTTTTTTCCATATTGTGGTCTTCTTACCAGTGATGCAGCACTTATAGTTGCCTCAAACAAGGCAAATAAAATAAAGCAAGAAGGTGGTTGGTTAGGATTAGTTCGATAAAAACTATATGGCAATTGAGGAAAGAAAAACATAAAATTCGGGGTCAAGGAATTGGGAGAAAAATTAAACACTTGGGGTCTGAGTGTAAGCAGTTGCCCACATGTCCTGGGTTTTGTAGTGTGTTATACTAGACCTGAGTTGCTAGAGATGAGAGCTGCAGCTTCACGTGCCAATAATAAATTGTCACCATTATAGATAGAAGCTGGGATCCAGAACTACAGTTGTGACTAATTGATATGAATAATATTTAATTTGTAAGCCTTTCATGGAGGTCATGGTTATAAAAAACAATGTGCTACTTTTTCCCCAAACTTGACATCTCACTTGACCAGTATTTTGAATTTCAGCGGAGAATTGATTTTTTTAAAAAGAAAGATGTAGGTATTTCTCCACAGCTGGTCGCAAGGCTGGCTTGCTGCCTTGATACCGATTTTCTCAGTGGTTACAACAGTTCTGAGGTGTTATGTAAACAAAATTTAAATTTTATTTTCAAAAATCTGAATACTGTGGTCAGGCCAGACTTTCTTGAGTGTTTTTTTTCCTTGAATGGTGACTGAGGATTTATTTTGTTTGCTCGCTACCAGTGGTATTCCGTGTACATTCTTGAGCACCAAGACAGTGCTGAGAGTTATGATCACTTGTTCTTTCTCAGAAAAAGAAAGCTTAAGAGAAACAAAATAGTAAGTAGATTTCTTAAGTTCTTCTTTTTTTGTAACTTGAAGCCTTCCCTGTATTTTGAAAAATCGTGTTTTTCCCCCATTATTACTGAACTCGTAGCTTTAAGGATTTCAACCACGGCTAATTGTTTTCTTTAAGGTATTAATGATGCATGATATAGCTGTAAAAAACCAGAGCCAAGAACGTTTGTGGCGAATTAATTTGTGGTAGTTGATGCCAAAGCAAAAGTTCAGTCTCATGGGGCCCTGTGCTGAGCAGGAAAAGACCAATATCTGTCACAGCCTTTATTTTCCACAATTAATGTTTTACCTTTCTCATTTAGCCATGTGTACCGTTTTGCATTTTTTATATATAACTTGGGTTGGATTGATTCAAGTGGAATCTCTCAGGTTAACAGAATTGGTGTCACAGTGCACTATATATTGCTTTTTGCATTTAGTGTTGAGTACAAAGTGGGTATTCATAGATAAAGTGAAGGAAGTCAGGAGTGAAGCAACGCTTCAGAAGCTGGAACCAACCGTTATCTGTAAAAACAGGACATTCTGTAGCTATGTGAAGGTCACGTTTTGCAGAACTGTGAGCAATGAAGTCATTCTCTGGAAAAAAAAAATTGCATTGAGATCCTTCTGCGCTCATCTTCGGTGAACCTCCTGCCCTTCAGAGCAATGATATGCTTATCAATATACACTGACATTAAATGGAATGTGAGATAAATGAGATGTTGTGTACCAAACCATTATTATTGCTATTATTACTATGTATTACAGAAGTATTTGACTCTTATTTTTTCTTTACATTTAATTTAACTGTGGATGGTGTGTCACTGATTATGTGGGCCTGCCTGTCATTTTAATGGGGGGTCGTGGGGGTACAGGGTGGCAAAAGAGGTGCCGTCACCTCTCAGACAGAAGTCCTGGCTTTGAATCTATGTTCCTGTTGTAGTACCACTGACCAAAGTACTTACCATAAATTGAAAACTAAATAATGTCCATCTATGTGTATTAACCCAGGATCGTTCAGGTCATAGTCTAGCCCATGTTAGGGTTTCCCTATCAATGCGAAATTCAGAGAGCTCGATTATTTAAAAAAAGTTGATTATGGTAGGTTTTGGCTGCAGGGATTCAAGGATATCTGTGTTGTACTTTTTTTATCGGAAACATCCGACTTGTCTCAAAAACTGTGGAACAGGAGCCGTGCTAATAAATAAGTGAGCGGGTGGGGAAAAATCATTCGTTTTAGTTATGTTTGTTATTTTGTCTTTCTTATCAAGTACAAAATGTTATATCCCATAAAATGCCAATGGACCATTTTTTGTTCAGTTTACAGCAGTAAAGGGTTTTGTGAGCCAAGGTAAAAAAAGTGTTTGTTACAATAATCTTTAGCATTTTTTTGTCCATACAATTGCTGCTGCAATAGTTGTTGCATTTGTTTAAAATTTCATGTTCATGTTTCTTTTGGCTCCTATGTGGTGGAATAGCTCCCTCTGTCCTTCAGAACTGCTCAGTCCCTTTCAACATTCAACAGAGACTTCAAAACCCATTGCTTTCAAACCTACGTACATTTGCATCACACCAAAGAAAGAAAGAAGGAAAGAAGGCATCTGTTAGTTCGAATAAATATAAGCATGTTCATTTTGACCTGCCTTGTGTCTTGGCCTCACATTGTAACGTGCCCTTTAAAACAACCATCACACAAGAACCTTATTTTCATATGTATCATTTTTGTATGTCTTTCGAGTGCCTTAAAGAAGGGGTCTTATGACCGTGGACCTCCCTGGTCATACGGTCCCTTAATGATCAGCAGCTCTAAGCAGCCTTAACCCCTCTGAGAGCCTATTTAATCCCTATCATGCCAACAACCAGACATCTTAGTGTTTTTTTTCAGGATCTGCAGTAACATTTAGCTAATCTTATAGTGCATCTGTTTGTTTTTTCCTGTTTCATCTTGCATGCTGTAGCTAGTTTATTTTTATGTACAATTTGCCAAATAGTTTCCATAGCTACAGTCATATTAGCTCAATATGTAAATTGAAATCTATTTATGCTCCCCTAACAGTGACCTTTTAACCATAAACCTACTTATTTAGCTGGATTCTGTGTATATTATAATTAGACTGAGTGAGGAAATGTATGTAATTGTTTTATTTGCACAAGTACAATATGCTTTAGATCACATAGATTCCCAGTTCCAGTATCACTGCTTGAACATGGCCTTTCCATTCTTTTTGACATCAGTGCACTTTGGGGGGCCGTGGTGTAGTGTTTAACTGCATGTACCAGTACACCTGACAGATGTGTATGTCCATCTGGATTAACGTTCTTCGTGACTGCTGCCTAGATCACAGGTTTTGTTGCTGGTCTTGTGTTTTTCGGTGTGAGAAATGCCAAAGACATTGACCAAATAAAGCAGAATGTGGAACTAATCTCAGATTTAGTTTTACGCAAAGGTCTGCAGTAATGCTGCATCACACAATCTGACATCATAACATATTCACATAAATTGTAAATAATAATTTTAGCATGACACTCATGTTTTCCTTGACAAACCAGAGCATCTGTCTTGTCACAGGAAAGTAGGACTCGCTTTTCCTTGACTGCATTACAAGCCGCACTTAAAAATCTCTTGTTGACACTAATCACTCTCACTTACTTTGAAAAACTTCCACACCACAAACATTTCCATGCTGTGGCCCAAAGACACCGAAACTGTTTTCTTTTCTGGAACACAATTGCATCATCATATATCACTTTTAATTTTCGGTCACATCTAAGCATCGGCCCAATGTTGATAAAATTACCTTAATCGTCGGCTGATACCGGCATAATTCCAGTATTATTGTGCATCTATAATTTCAATAATCCAAGGACCAATAATTTTAATGGTCACAGGAAATGACCTGAATAATGGTTTGTGTCTCACCCATTGTTTCCCTTGGCTGAATTAGTCTACACCTAAGTTAAATGTGTTTCCCAGAGATAGATTTGTGGTTTCTAGTAAGTATAGAAGCAGGTTGTGTTTAAATGGACTGAAGCAGGGTGGTTTCTTTTAAGCTTGTCTTAAGGGTTGAGTATTTGTGTACCTTGTAGACACAGTTCAGAGAACATTTTCTGATGGTTTCCTGCTGCCCAGGGGCCTGCTGTGTCCAACGCAGCTGAAATGAAGGGAAACGGGCATCTCAGAGCGCCACATAGCCCCACAGCCCCCATGGACTATTTATAGTGGAAATTCCACTACGGAAAAATATGACAAATGGCATTCCAGAAATAAGCTGGGAATGGTGGGGAAGTGCAAGTGGACATCTCGGTAGGCCGTGCGAGTTTCTCAGGACCATGCTGCGCAGTGCTGACCACCATGGGAGAATGAGCCCTTCTAGCAGAGAGGGTGCTCTCTGGCAGTTAAACACCTGTCATTTACAGGGGCTGTTACTGATTCAGTTCCGCCATTGTGTCTTTTACACTATGCAGCTTTTTTGTTTAGTTTTTTCATAATTTCATAATGGTGATTTTAACTTATTTTAATAATAACGGTCAGTGATGGTGGGTCTGTTTAGGTTCTGTTTTTACAGACCACCCACTATGGCTCTGCTGTTCCTGCTTTTCAAAGTGCAAAGACAGTGGAAACTCAATCTAGGTGGGAAATCCTGGAGATTCATATGTTGTACTTTCATGGATTTGTAAACCCTATAGGGTCATGTCTTGTACTGTTATATGTTTATAGACTCTGTAAGGTCATGACTTGTACTGTATTATGTTTTTAAACCCTGTAGGGACATATGTTGAATTTTTGTGTTTTTAAACTCAGCAGGGCCATGCACTGGCTGCACTTTGTTCGCTTTGGCACCAACTTCCCCTTTCTTTTTTCTAATGTTGGATCTCAGGTAAGTGGCTAATTCAGATGGTGGTCTGAATCAGATCTGATCTGATCCAGATCTCCTCCTGGGCTGGATTGTCAAGCTGTAGGCCAGGATTACCACACATGGGCCGGATTGGACACTCACAGCTCTGTGACTGTCCATTCTTTACGTCAACTCACCGAGGTCAAGTGGTTCATTCTCCAAAGAAAAAAAAAACATTGCGTTGTACTTATAGCAGCCAAGGAACTATGAATAAACAGCGTGTGTTTGTCTACACTATATTTTTGGAAGACGTTAGTCACATTTTCCTGTCGTTCCTCTTTTTTTGTGGGAAAGTGGAAAGTATGTACGTCATGTGGGATGGCGAGATATGTCAATTAGTCTGTGTACTTGCAGATAGAGGGTCAACACCTCTAGATTGTCTTTCTAACACCCCACTTCCATTAGCAAAAATGAAAATGTTCTTTTGTCTTATGTTGGCTCCCTGATCTTTTCTGTGCAGAATTTCAGATGCACAACACTGTTGTGATATGCCTGACATCCGTGTGATTTAATTTTGAACAGCGTTTCAATTTGTTTTATGTACATTACAAAGATGGGGACAAATTGACACTTTTTTCAGTTTTTTTGAAATTGTGTCGTGTGTGATCGAACACAAATGCAGACTACTTAGTAACTGATATTTTCAAATAAATGTTTGATAACGTTTTTGCTGGAGAAGCTCATGGTTTGTTTACATTGTGCCATTCCTATCCAAGACCTTTACGTGATTTTTCCCCAGTTTCCTACAGGACTGTGTACAAAAATGTTTGTCCACACATCCAAAGGTCTTTCCTAAATCTGCTTAAGAGGTTGATTCCATACAAATGCTTTGCAAGAGTTAGTGCTCGAACACAATAAAATCCTCGAATTAAGGTTTGAACTTAACCTTTCAATCCATCAGCGTACTTCTAGTAAAACAGCTTTAATACCACTTTGCTAGTAGACTGGAGGTTTTGCTGAAATTTGTTTTGGAAACTACTGCCCACTAGATGAAGGTAATTTTTACATGCTGTTTTCATCGTCACGCTTTAAAGAGCAACAACAAGCTATGCTATGCAGACATAGGCTTCATAAGGTGTCTGTCAGAGAAAGCAGTCCTTGAAGTAGGTCAGTTCTTGGCGGTGCACAATACTGGCATGTCTGTTGTACTGTTTGGAGAACCGGTACGTTTCATAAGCCCCCGGCGCTCTTCCCTGTCCCCGGCTAACCAGATTCACCGGCTTGAGCTGCTCTCCCATCATCAAACGTCTCCTGTAGTTCATGGTCATTTTTCATAACAGGCCTTATAGCTAAACTTCATTACTCAGGGTGCAGCAAGTTGAGCTGCAAGTCATCTCTTGCTGCACTTCATTTTATTGAAGTTATCAAATTTAATTTTTTCTAGTATCTTTTATTCATTTCAGAAATTCAAAATGTATTGCATGATAGTTTGCTGATACTCACCAATACACGCACCGCAATGCTAATGAAAGGCTTTGCTAACATGACTGCTGTCCACAGTTATTAACCTTTATTTATCGGACAGCTTTGTCAGATAAAGGTAATTTATGCTGTTAAATATTTAACTTTACAATGATTTGCCTATTTACGCAACCGATTATACTGGCTTTATCAGTTCAGGAGCAGCAGGGGGATTTTAACTAAGGATCTTCACTTGACGTTAAACATTACATTACCTGCTGCTGCAAAATATCTTCAAATTTAAGTCATTGTTACAATAGGTTAGCATGGCAAGTGAAATGGGGGTAAAAATGTTGCTCTGTTCTGCACAGATTCTGGATAGAGACATTACTTCACATGACTGAATATGCCTTTTGTGCTCTCTTACGTGTCTTGTAATATAAAGTGGCAAAATAGTGATCTTTTGAAATTTAAATGTGGGTTTGGTCTGTTCGCTCAGCACTTAAACATGAATTGTCTTGTTGATTCTATGCTTTTGCACCTGTATTGAGTCATGGAGGACCAGAGTGTCATCTGGGGGATGAAGTCATCAGAACAGAAAGCTTTTGTAGATTGGAGATGTTAACACACAGTATATGGTGATAAAAATACAATATAGTTTTATCCAGCAACAAAAAAATCAACATTACTGCTAAAAAAATCAATAATAGTAACAACAAATTAGAAAGTGACTGATGGAAAACAAACTTTTATGACCTATAATTATCAGATGTGGGAGAGAGGGTGGAGAAGAGTTTTAACTAATCCAGTTGTGATCTCATGCTGGAGTGTTGGAGTATGCTTAATGTAGCGTCAAGAACCAATTCAGAGTTGATGAACTATTATTTGGATTTTGTTTTTTTATTGGATCCCATAGAATGAATGGAAGGTTTTCAGCATGGCAGCTTTTTCGCAAATAAATAATATTGTAGTGTTCAGTGTTTGGATGATGCTCTTGCTGAGCTAGTTTGGTGCTGAGTCAGGACATAGTCTTATTTTACATAAATACTCTGTACTCTTCACTAGTTTTATCTAGTTTCTCTATATGGACTAAAGTTCCTTATACTCATTATAAGGATCTTGTTGGGAACCATTTACATAAACTTGTGTTCATTGTTGACTTGCAATTTATTGGTGATAAATCTTTTTTTGCTTTTACATAATATGCCGCAGATCCTCAATAAAAGATTCCAGTTCTTTCATTTAAATTCAATATAAACATACATGCGGCAGTAAATTTCAATTTTTTGCTATATAGAAAAGAAGTGCTTGCATGACATCAGAAGACAAAATGATAAAAGGCCAGCTATGTGACTACAGAAGAAATTGCATGTTATGTATGTGCAGGAGTTACAGGACTTTATTGACACTTTGCTGCATGTTATCACATTCACTTTAACTGCTGTCTTTGTTCATTTTCTTTAGTTACATGTGGGGGCTCCTGACCCCTTGACAGGTTCTGTATCGCAATCCAAGCGTATCCCAGCGTGTTGCTGTGTGTGTTATCTGTCACTTTGGAGAGACGCATTTGCCAAATATGAAAATGTGTCTAAGGCAGTGAGTAAATATGTTGGACTGTACACCCAGAGCTTCATCTTCAGTCACGGACGAAGAACGATGACCCTTTGTGAAAGCGGGATGTACTGCAGAGGGTCCCAGACTTCTGCTGCTTTATGTCTTCTTTTCTGCATGTAAACCAGCAGCACCAAGACAATCAGATCACAAAGCGGCTCCTTCAGTGAGAATACAGACAAAGTTGAATGGAAACTTAATTTCAGGTCTAATATTAGCGTCCCCTTTGGAAAATTCCTTTTAAATGATCACAAGCTGAGAATAGGGGGGAAAAATAGTTTAGGGTTTTGGTTGACAATCTTTGGACGGGTGGGGGAAGGGTTGTTTAAGCTGTGTGCCGAGGGTCCTGGGAAAGCTGATGAGAATATTTGTTACGAAAACGGGGCAAACAGTTGTCTGCCTGGGTGGAGAGTCTTTGGGATGTCGGGTCTGTCAGTAGCAAGGCATTCTTTTGAACTCTGAGTTGGGAAGCAGGTTCTTTTAGGGCTCTCTGGGGACACTGGACATACTAGAGCAAATAATTTCTTATTCAAGTGAACTAAAAAACTGAATGAAAGATAAATTGGAAAAAATATTTCTGTGTAATCACAGTTCATTATTATTATTATTACTATTATTATTATATGTGACAGATTTAAATCCTTCTATTGATGGACAGTTTGTAAAGTCCAAACAGCAAGGCCATTCCTGGAACTGGTTTTTGTAGCTATTAGCACAGTGTTACCGTCACTAGTTGCTGAAATATGCTTATAATCTGTTTTCAGGTAAATCTCACCTGGCGATTGTCCAGAGAGTGAACAACGAGGGGGAGGGGGACCCCTTCTATGAAGTTCTGGGCATAGTCACCCTGGAGGATGTCATTGAAGAAATCATCAAGTCCGAGATATTGGACGAGACCGACTTGTATAGTAGGTACCAGCCACCCAGCAGTTGTTACGTAGAACCAAGGGTCCAAAACGGGGCTTCCAGCCAAACATGAATGACCAATGTATCTTTTTGCTGACTTCCCAGCCACTCAGCTCAGTGATCAAATTTAAACAAATTCTGTAGGTCTGCTTCAACACCCACTGCATTTCCAACAGAATCGCCACTCCTCAAACCAGTAATATGAGGCCTTCGTGTTATTGATTATATTTTCACTTAGGTGTCATGAATAAACTTTAGACAAAATATGAGTGGACGGAAATAATTGGAGGTTAGTCTAGGTTCCTTTATAAACATTATTACTGGTTAATAATATTTAAAGGAATTGTTTGCATCTGTAAGTTAATTTATTATATACTTATAAATATTATTTCTTGTTAATATTTATAAGTGCATTTTCTCATTTTGTTATTCTTTCTTTCTGTCACAGCCTTCATCCAACTTGTTCTTCGGAGTCATTCAGCTTTGGTGTTAATTAGAAAATTGCTCTTATAAATATTTCATTACAAACTGTTGGTTTGATTTGAACGTGATATGAAGTAAGAAGGGGTTTTTCTTTGCCATAGAGAAACTACAGAAACTGTAACAGATTTTCCCGGATCGTATTCACGTTGTTTTTAAGATGTGAGGACAGCTGCAGGACAGGGATGCATCATAAAATTAATTTGAATCAGATGATGGTTGAGGGAAAGTGAAGTTGCAGGTGTTGCTGCTGTGTTTCCGAGGGTTTTGTAACTGGCACATGTGGCGGGACGGAATCCCTGGACAGGCCTGTGCACGTGGGCAGTGTGCAGACAGTAAAGACAAGTGATGCAAATGTGACACAGTCATCTTACTGCGGAGTAGAACAGTGGATGGTGCAGAGAATCTGTGTCTTTTTTTTAACTTTGCTATAATATTTAGTTGCTATAAAGCTAAATGGTTCAGTGTGTGTGCAGCTAAATTTTGTAAGGAATGGATTACAGATAACAGTTAAATAATTTCAAGTCTTAAGTCTTCTTAACACAAAATTCTGCTCAAAAGTCTTCTTTAAGAGTTACTGTTTGCTTTAAGTTTTCACACTTTAGTTGATTTGTCAACTTAGCAGTAGTGGCATTCAAATGTGCTAAGTTTCTGTGTGACTTGGCTCTGGTTTCCTGGTAGGAAAAAACAACCATGTTTCCAATTATGCCCATGATCATTAATATGCGTAACATAGCAGAAAC
Source organism: Arapaima gigas (assembly GCA_900497675.1). Taxonomy (NCBI): domain Eukaryota; kingdom Metazoa; phylum Chordata; class Actinopteri; order Osteoglossiformes; family Osteoglossidae; genus Arapaima; species Arapaima gigas. The sequence continues at coordinate 376,847 of UFQX01000104.1, forward strand.
CCATATAAAGGGTAACTAATGTCTTGCCAACACCCCCCCCCCCCCGAACACCAAATGTAGAGATAACAAGGAGGTTTTCCCTTGCTTAGACGTAAATTCGATAGGAGTCATTACAGGGGATTATGCAGTCACTCATTGTTATCCATGCATCTGCCCTTATTTTTCTGCAGCTGACAACAAAACAAAGAAGAAAATCACCCATCGGGAAAGGAAGCAGGATTTCTCGGCCTTCAAGCCCACAGACAATGAGATGAAGGTTAAAATATCACCTCAGCTTCTACTGGCTACACTACGTTTCTTAGCAACAGGCAAGTGCGGCGCATTGCTGCGTGAATTGCCCCAGTGTGCCTGCCTGGCTGTGGACGGGTCAGTGGCGGCTGGAGAGAGGCGGCTGGCCTCCGCGAGGCCTCCTTCGGTGGGCGGCACAGGAAGTCTCCTGTCTGAATCGGGCCAAAGGCCCACGTGTGCACTAATTCGCTCATGTTGCCTTAGCCGGTGTTTGCAGCCGCGTTATTCGCTGGAATTCCTGCCGGGAAATATTCCTCCAGCCCGTCAGCAAAAACATCAACTGGAAATTGCTGGAAACACTAACTAACGTTCTGACGTGTCTGCTGCCAAGAGCCGATGATGTTTTGCCCCGAGCTCACATGGACTTTGACCCCCATGCTAATTAAACATTACAAACTCAAACCCCTGGTACTACTTCTGAATGACACTGAAAATGGAATCTAAAATAGAAATAAATATGCCGCCATTTTGTTTGTTAGTTATTATCAAACATAACATTGTTTGCTTTTGTTTTGATTTTGACTTTGTCCTATGCCCAGAGGGGACATCTGCCGAAATTAACTACAAAACCTGAACAAATTACCGTTCGCTGCTGTTTTGGGCCAAGTAGCAAGATGGTTCGGTTTTGGTCTGAGGGTAATCTTATCTCTCCTCTCCCCCCCACCCATGTCTCTCTGCAGAGGTGGAGCCCTTCAGCCCAGCTCAGATGTCCGAGAAGATCCTCCTGCGTCTTCTGAAGCACCCCAATGTCATCCAGGAGCTCAAGTATGATGAGAAGAACAAGAGGGCTGTGGAGAACTACCTCTTCCATCGCAATAAGCCTGTGGACTACTTCATCCTGATCCTTCAGGTTAGAAATGGAGCAGCATCCCCTCCACCCCCACCCTGAGATCCCCTGGAGATACACAGCTGTTAAAGTAGAGGTTTACTCTGTTCCACTCTGCACATATTGCAATTGTCAATCTGGCCCTTAAACTACTGGGGGGCTCAGACATTGGTTCAAAGTTCACTTTATTGTCATTTTATTATCATTCTACAGTTACATAGATGTATACGAGAGAAAGAAATGTAGTTTCTCCTGGACCATGGTGCACAGTACACTAAACTGACAAAAAAAATTTGTACAACACAGAGAACAAAGACAACACAGGCAAATTGAGTTAGATGGATAAATAGGTAAGTAAATAAATAAATACATATACAGTACTGTAGATAAATAGCTGTAAATTTTCCCCATTAACTCCTGTACACATGATTTATCCTGGATGTTAACTGAGAAATATTTTCCTGGTATCGTGTCCTATAGTCATGTCAGAGTTTTGACCTCCTACTTTGCATTGCGTTACTGAGAGGGGAAGAACCCTAAACATAACAGACGGGCAGCATCAACCTTCTTCCTCTAACAACTACAAAAAGTCTTGGTAAATATTTGAATGTAGGGCAAATAAATCCTCCAGATTATTTCGTAATGTGGCACATCTTTCCCTACAGTGTTAGTTTGTTACTTACTCAAGATACCTATGATGTAAGAGTACTTTGGTATAATGTATAAATTTGGAATTTTCGTAAGGTATTCCCTCCTTTACATTGTTGAAGTACCTTCCATGTGCATGTAAACATGTATGTAAATATGTGGGCTCTGCCTGTGGGGTAAATGAGCTCCATGTTACAGGATGAGGACGTGTCTGGCAGTCGTAAGATGTTCACTCAGGATTTTCTCCCATTCCTCAAAGGGGAAGGTGGAGGTGGAGGCAGGGAAGGAAGGGATGAGGTTTGAAGCGGGACCGTTCTCCTCCTATGGAATGATGGCCCTGACTGCATCTCCCGGTATGATAAATCAGCAGCTACCTTTCTGTCGTAAGTTTTTCAGAGCTCACATTTCCCACGACTGTAGGCCACCGAAGGGGATCGGAGGTCAAGGCCTGATCTATAGATGTCAACACGGACGTGTAACCAAAGATGAGCCGCTGTTTGTTTCCGCTGTCGTCCTCCTGTTGTCCTCCATGCTTTGCTGAACATGTTCCGGCTACACGTCTCAGTGTTACAAGAAGCAGGGTGTTTTCTAAACTTCTTTTACTGTTTCAGTCACAGATATGCAAACAGTTAAGTCTCTGGAGACATCTGCTGTTCAGTGTGGGAACTGTGTCTTGTAAAAATGTCAGTGCAAGAAATACATCTTGACATTAGAAAGAGTCCAGAAACGGCACAAACACAACTTACAAAGTTCGTGTAAAAGAACACGCCTATAATCTTAACTAATTGTAAGATGTTCTAAGCTGTGCGTTTTAATCTCAGGACTAAGTTGTAAAGCTTGATGATAAATAGACTTGGATGAAAACTCTTTGCCTGACAAGTTGAGTCGGGTTTTTCCTCTCTGTGGCCACATTATCTTCTGTCTTATCAAACCAAGCTGCTGTCCTTGAGAAGGACCTGTTCAGTGTCCCCGAGCTCCTGTGGACATGTCACACAGGCCACAGGGCCACAGGCCAGTGGGCTCATCAGCTGGGTGGCTCATTGGAAAATTAGCTCATTGCTGATTGGCTGATGGCTCAACAGATCGCTAGCTAAATGGCTGGTGGCTTGACAGCCCATCTGCCGATTGGCCGGTGGCTCAGCTGCCTGGAGAGCTGACAGCTCGTGATTATACTGTTCCCCCTATCTGACAGTTATTCCCTCTGTGTCCTCCCCAACCTGTCTCCCCGTCCCCTTCTCTCCAGTTCCTCTTTCTCTGTCTCGTACCTTTGTGGTCAGTAGGGCCGAGTCGCTAGCAGGATCACCAGGTACGGTACCCCACCCCCCACCCCACCCCCTCCAGTGCGTCTGCATGCTGCTCCTGTATGAATATCTGCACTTTGCACCACAACCTCCAGCAGCTGCAAATGAGCATGTTATTGAAACAGCCTGGCAGTTTGAATCCATGATGGATATTGTCACTTTTTTTCCAAGCACCGTTACATGTTAATTGGATAAAAAGGAATTAAAATTCAATTAGTAACTTTCAACTGCGCTGCCGTAGTGGCGAAGCTCCTCTTTGCCAGTTTCAGTCACCACCAGGGTCCCGGTGGCCCTCGGCTCCCCCTGCTTTCAGGGTGACCATACAGCTTCGCAAACGTGAACTTGTATGAAAAAATGCTCCTGGGACAGCGGTGGATGAAGGTTGCTCTGAGGACTCAGCCCCCATTTGTTTAAACCCTGAATAATGGGAAGGAGGAGGGTCCCGCGCTGGTGGCCGGCGGAAGGTGGTGTCCACATACTCACAGCAGACATACACACTCGGATTATATACATTCCATCCAAATTGCAGCGCCGGCCGGGTTTGCCCTTGGCAGCCCCTTTCAGCGTGTTGTTTAAGCAGTGGAAAACATAATCTGTCTTTAATTAAAAAACGAAAAGTCTTCCCTTTGAAACAGCCATGTTATCATTACTCCCACAATGCCGTTCCGCGTGTGTTTTTTGCCTGCTGAGTCTGTATATCCTCATTTCCAAGCCGGCGAAAAATTGGCTGTTTTATTTCCCCAGTCATCTGGGCACCTTTTTTTGTGGTAAGGAAACAACTGTCCGCACTGGTGCTGTAGCGCCACCGTGTGGTTAGTATTTTTAATGCTCAGAAATCAGTGCAATATGTTTTTTTTGTTAGTTTGATGCTTTTCTGTAAGAAAAAAGTTTTTCATTCAAAAGGTGAAACACATATTTGGTTGGTTGCATGAAAATGTTTTACAGCATCTTGCTGCTGTGGCCCTTTACAGCGTCTCAGTGCTTTGATTTGTTCTCCTTATGAAATCCTTCTCGGCATATTGTTATGAACTCAAACTAAAAATGATGCAAAGGAATACTTATACATTTTTTCTTTAACTGCCAGGATAATAGCCAATTTTTTTCTTTTTCTGTATTGACTAAATGCATGAGCTCACCTTTTCATTGAAATAATAAATGGTTATTAAACGACTGAACAACTAATACTAATTAGCACAGTTTTTAAGAGGAACGTGGGTTTTATTCACGTCTTCCTGATTTGTGTTATACATGACCTGAGATTTCTTATTCGTTTGGTGCCAAGCAGAGAATAAATCTCCCCCGAGGCCGTTTGGACTGAACCACTCGGACTCTCTGAACCGCAGTGACCGAATCGATGCCATCACTCCCACGCTGGGCAGCAGCAACAACCAGCTCAATGCCTTCCTGCAGATCTACATGCCGGACTATTCAGTCAGAGCTGTGTCAGACCTGCAGTATATCAAGGTAACAATGGTGAAGCTCCATGCTGCATGATTTACACCTCTTTAGAATTGCATCTACCAGTAAGATGTCATATGTCTGAGCCCAGGCTGGTCCTCAGTAATATAGGCAGACATTGAATGGGGTAAAAGTCCCTGAGGAAGAAGGACCACAGACTGGGACCAGATGTCTGCTCGCAGTTCAGTTTGTTTGTCAGTAAAAGCTCTTTCGTACAGATGTCCCTTGATTTATTTGCAGGTATATTGATAAATAGATGAATAACTCAGGTCGTTATAATAAATAAAAACAGACTTTTAAAATGAACAAAAATAAAAAGAGGTGCCCACCCTCTCCTGTTTAGTCCCAGATCGATCCTAAAACTGCTGCTCATTGTATTGCTCCCCACCAACTGGAGCAGCAGACTGGATGTGTAAATGCTGCTGAACTATAAAGCGCTTTATGCACCTCTGTTGGCTGAGCAGGAAAATACAAATGCGACGTGATAGTGAGGAAATGTGGTTAAAGATGAATGAATGAACTGGGAATTACTTGTCTTTTTTCTGTTGAAAATATGTGTATTGGTTTTTTGGCACAAAACCTTCAACAAACCAGGACTTTAAAGAAAACAGCAGCAATAAATTCAGACTGAATGGAGACACATTTACTTCACTCTCAGAGTCACTTGTTACTTTGCATAAATTCCCTCAGGAAGGTGGTTGACAGGTCAGAAGCAGTGAAGACCAAGAAAGATTCCCACACTTTGTAAAACACATAAAAATTACTTAATGACAGGTTAAGTAATCTTAAGCTTCGTACTCCAGTAGTTTTAATATTTGCCCGCTTTCTGTACTAGGTGAGACCTTTAACAAAAGATTACTTTTCTTTGCACAAAACTTTTAGCCTTTGTTGATGCTGTCAGTACTTGTTTGGAAGACAAGGAAATTACTTGCTTTTTTGAAAACTCACAACAGGATTGACTGAGATGCAAGGAGCTGCCCAGTCATGTCCCTCATTTGATTTAAACAGACAGTCAGTGGCAGGACATTCAGCATTGCTGAGTGGAGGTACAACAGCAGGACCCCTCCGAGGACTTAAAGACCTCCTGGGGCACAAGCGTAGTGCTGCTGACCACGGCGTCTTCTCCTGCCCCCCCGCAGGTGACAAGGCAGCAGTACCAGAACGCCCTCATGGCCTCGCGCATGGACAAGACACCCCAGTCATCGGACAGCGAATACACCAAGATCGAATTGACTATGCCGGAGCCCAACGAAGGGCTCCCAGACGAGACGGCCAACCTGCTGAACCAGCAGCACAACTGCGTGGCCCACAGCAAGTCCAACCACACGGCGCACCACGAGGGGCCCGTCTAGCGGCCCACCCCCCAGCACGCACCACACAGCCTGCACCGGGCCGCTCGCACGGGCCAACCACGTGTCCCCAGACCAAAGAGTTTGGTCCCTTTTTCTTCAGGGCGGTGCGACGGACGACGGAGGAACACAGAGGACGTAAAGAAATCGGGGAAGGTGACAAAATGGTGAGTCAAAGACTGTGCCAAATACCGCTTTGAAGAAAACCATTAACCAAGAATGTTTCTATGTATTATTTTATGTATATTTTTATTTATTTTCTATATGTATGTATGTATGTATGTATGTATGTAAGCATATATATACAAATATATACACATTTAGACATACATTTATGTATATGTGAGGGTTTTTTCTGCAAATTTGCATATTTCAAATCTTGTATTATTCTTAATCAGGCTTATGGTACAGTATGTTTTACACCTTTTTAAAATCAAGTTGACATTCTTGCCTTTAAAATCTTATTAATGTTGTTAACAAGTGCAATGAACCATATTTTCCTTAAGAAGATGATTATAATTATTGGTTTAAAAAAAATCAGTTTTTGTAAATTGCAGGTATGTTTATGTATATTCGTTTTAAAGTTTGTTTCCACGAGCAAAACGATCAAGTTCACAGTTTTCTGCCCTTTTTCTTTTGCCAACACGTGATTTTGTCTCGAGGTGGAGTGACACCCCCTCCTTTGGATGGTCGGTTTAGTTCAGCTTGACCACAGTGCTGCTGGACATGGTTCTCCACAAAGGCCAATGGGAACAAGCGCAGGACTGATGCTGCATGTCTGTTGTGTCCTAATAACTGCATTTGTTGCCTAATAACCTCACAATATCGCACAGTAATTTTGACATAACTACGTTTGTCCGGCATGCTGAGTGTAACTACGTTTGCAACAGAAAATGAGTTGAGATTTTCAAAAAAAAAACCAACAAGCAAAATTGGCAACAAAACTGTATTCGTTACCCTTGTGTACATAGCAGGTGACTGAGAGATGCTAATTTGAGCTGCCTTTTGATGACATGAAAATACACAAAGAAACTGTTTTTTCCTGTGAATTCAGTTTCCTTTCTTTAACACTGGATGCATTTCTTCCATTTTGCAATGAATTCCATGTCTTGATTTTAATGTTGCGCTAACAAGTGTCTTAAATGTTGCCATCGAAAAAGGTGTTTAAATAACTCCACTGGGAAATTGTGACATATTTTTGTTTGTCTTTTTGCTGGTTCATTCCTGCAAACTGTATGTTGCTCATATCTGCTAGTATTTACTGAACTGTTTTATACAGGAGGCTTCGGAGGGCCACTCGGGGCTGTAGGTGATGGCGGACAGCGCCCCCGGTGGCGGACTGGGACGCTGCGCTGCAGTTAGAGCAGGTGGGGAGGGAGCAGCGTGTGAGACGCTCCGCGAGGGGCTTCAGCTCTCACACACTAACACACACGACGACATTTCCAGCTCCTGTTTGCTCTGTCTCGGGACTCAGCAACTTCTCTTCTCGGTCCAAAGTCTTTAACCTTTATCCTTGTAGTCATGTACTGTACCTCCAGTGATGGTAATATTAGGGTTTGGTGAGGTCAGTGAAACGCAGACCTCAGCAAATTCCGGAATTTGCACACACCTGTCATTAGAGGAAATTATTGAATATTTGTTGATAATGCAGTGTTTTGCAATAATATTATTAATAATAATAATAATAATAATAATAATAGTAATAATAATAATCAGCATTTAGATCATCTCATGGAGGCTCAGCAGGTTGAGCTGGTGCCTCACAGCTCCTGGGCTGTGGGTTTGATGTGGGAGGGAATCCAGCTCAGTCTTTGTGGCATTTGCAGGTCCTCATGTTCACCTGCACTTCCTCCCACAGTCCAAAGGTGTGTGTTTCTGACAAATTGTTCACTCTAAATTGTCCTTTATATGTGTGTGTGTGTGTGTGTGTGTGTGTGTGTGTGTGTGTGTGTGTGTGTGTGTGTGAGAGAGAGACTTTGGTTCTCTGTGTTGATGT